>OX465542.1:8519938-8875670 GCA_950022985.1 Udea ferrugalis
TCTGGGTTGCTTAGGTTTTTTATCAGTGTTGGTGACCAGCAATGCCAACTTACCTTTTTGTTACTTTTGCTATGTCTTTATATCTTTTTAATGTATACTTTTAAATAGTGACATATTCTGTAACAAAATAAACAGTTGACCAACAAACGTCTATCATTAACATTGGTGTCAGAAGTAAAAGTAGAAAATTAGGGTTAAAAACCTACAAAATGCCTTTTACGAGGTCTCAGAATAAAACGGCTACGTCTGCAGCTGTGCATCCCGGTGAAGTTCCTATTGTGTCTAAAAGTGCTCAAACAATGGACGGTGCATCTATCCACGGCGCCCCTGCGCCGGCCTCGTCCAGTGCCGCACATAGGCAAGCTTCCACGCACAGTACGGCGTCTACGAAAACCACTCATAAAAGTGGTCGATCAGGCCGATCCAGGGAGACCGTGAAGGCCCAAATCCTTGCTGTCAAGGCAGAACATGCTCGAAAAATGCTCGAGGCCGAGGCCGAGCGCGATCGTATAGCGGCAGAGCGTGAGGCAGAGCGTGAAAAGGCCATGTCAGAACGGGAGCGTGCAGTTGCTGAATTAGAGCTACAGGCCGAGTTAGCTGCTATTGAAGCTGGCTCATCATGCAACTCGCAAGCCTCAAAAACTCAACTCATAGAAAACTGGTTAGTACAGTCGAATGATTTAACCACTCGCCCTAAGCGTAATAATAAAGCACATTCGTTGGTTGACAGGGAGAGGAATGAGCCGTGGCTCTTAAGCGCAGTGCCAGAAGCATTGCCGCGGTCTTGGTTTCAGGAGCTCGAGAATCTCTCTGGTTGTTCTATACCTAGATGTTATTCAGGACAAAGGGTAGTAAAAGAGGCTCAACTCCATGTCTTTGCTGATGCCAGTGAGATGGCATACGCTTGCGTTGCTTATTGGCGGTTCACTCTCACTGACGGGTCAGTAAAGCTAGCTTTAGTTGGAGGTAAAGCCAGACTCGCACCCCTGAAACCAACAACCATTCCAAGACTGGAGCTACAAGCAGCACTCATTGCCGCTCGTTTTGCTGTCTATATCTCCGAAGCCCATAGAAAGAAACCTAGTAGAGTATTTCTGTGGTCTGATTCTATTACTGTCTTAAAGTGGTTGCGTAGCGACGCTTGCACATTTAAGCCGTTTGTTTCATTTCGTGTTGGAGAAATTTCAGATCTAACTGATGTTCAAAACTGGAGATATATCCCTACGGCAATAAATGTTGCAGACGACGCCACGCGAGACACTGGCGAACTAACAATGGATTCTCGCTGGCTCACTGGACCATCGTTCCTACTTTCACCTGAAGAGCTTTGGCCCAGAGAGCCAACATCCAGTAATTCCTTACCTACAGAAGAAAACAAAATTATTTCTGAATCGGCTTGTGTTTTGGTGGGAGGAACACCGGAATCCCTTCCTTTTCCGGTAGTTGCTGATCATCGACGATTCAGCCAATGGCTACGTCTCCTCAGAGCAACAGCTCGGGCACATCAAGTTGCCAAAGTGTTTCGGTCCAATTTACCTCAAAATTCAAAATCTGTTTCTACCGCGCTTCGCTTTTCTAATAATTTACCTCTTTTATCCGCTGACGAATTAAAATCGGCAGAAATTCATTTATTTATGACGATTCAATTAAATTCTTTTACAGATGAACTCATTTGCGTGCACGCGGGACGCCCTGTTTCTGGTCACAGTAGACTCAAGCACGTGTCCTTGCTCGTCGGTGGAGATGGTCTGCTTCGTCTGTCCGGACGCACTTCGGCCTCGGATTCAGTAGAGTCTCGTCCCATCGTGCTTGACGGCAAGCACTATATTACAAGACTTTTGATCCATCTTTACCACGCAAGATTCGCACACGCAAACAATGAACTCGTCGTAAATGAACTGCGGCAACGATTTTACGTATTAGGTCTAAGACCAGCGGTAAGGCAGGTGGCAAATAGATGTCAGACTTGTCGAATTAGAAAAGCAAAGCCTATGACGCCACCGATTGGAGATCTGCCCAGAGTACGGATGGCCCACCACGAACGGCCATTTACCTATGTCGGCTTGGATTATTTCGGACCGATAAATGTCACGATTGGCCGACGAACAGTCAAACGTTGGATCGCCCTCTTCACCTGTCTAACCATAAGGGCTGTCCACCTCGAGATGGTCGAGAGTTTATCATCCGATTCCGCCATTATGGCGCTACGCCGCTTCATCGCTCGACGGGGTAGCCCATCGTGCATCTACTCTGATAATGGCACTGCTTTCGTTGGAGCTTCCAAAATACTACCGGAAATCGCAGAGTTTGCCTCCACGAGGGAAATACGGTGGAAGTTCATTCCGCCATCGGCCCCGTTTATGGGAGGATGCTGGGAGAGGTTGGTGAGGAACATCAAAAGCGCTCTAACAGTCACACTAAGAGAGAGATCGCCTCGGGAGGAAGTTCTATCAACGTTGCTGTTAGAAGCTGAAGCAATTGTGAACTCCAGGCCGTTGACCCATGTTGCAGATGATGAACAAGCTGAGGCAGCCTTAACGCCATTTATGTTTCTAATCGGCACCTCATCCAATGACTCCTTGAAGCGACAGTTCGACGACTCCGATCTCTCCAGCAGGGCCCAATGGCGAAAGTCACAGCGCCTAGCCGACCATTTCTGGCAGCGGTTTGTGAAGGAGTACCTGCCAACTCTAGTGCCCCGGCGAGCTTCACCCCCAGTATCTCAAACTCTGAAAGTTGGGGACGTCGTGTGCATTGCGGACGGGACTCTACCAAGACAATGCTGGCCTAAAGGACGGGTAGTGGAGACACATCCAGGAAAAGACGGCGTTGTTAGGGTAGTGGACGTGGCCACGAAAGGGGGTGTCCTGCGTCGGCCTGTTAGGAAACTGGCATTGTTGGTCCCCTCCTAATTTAGCTGGTGTTCCCACCGTCGGGGGCCATGTTGGTGACCAGCAATGCCAACTTACCTTTTTGTTACTTTTGCTATGTCTTTATATCTTTTTAATGTATACTTTTAAATAGTGACATATTCTGTAACAAAATAAACAGTTGACCAACAAACGTCTATCATTAACAATCAGTGTTTCTCCCGGAGAGTTAGCCGCAAATTTTACAATGAATACGAAGATGAATTTGTTCTTACAAAATATAAAATATTAAAACCGGCTTCTGCCAAAATGAAATGGCGGAGGAGAGGAAGGAAAAGGAACACGTGACTTATTCGACCAATCAGAGCGCACATGGCGTTTGGTTACCGCCCACTTATTATTTTACGGATATGTTCCGAAAGTTTATAAATTTCCGGAAACGAGGGCGTAAAATAATACAATTTATCTCTCGTTTAGAATCCTACGAAAGTTTATAAATTTCCTAGGAAATTTATAAATTTACGGTTCTTATTATTTTCCGGTGACATATATATTTTCTAAAATAAAAGTTTAAATAAACATAGGTAATATTCTTAAAAATGAAAAAATATAAAAGTATATATTGCATAGTATGTATTTATAATGGTTACCTATCATAAGACCGAATTTTCTTTTCCCGAATTTCATTTTCCCGAAAACGTTTCGTTTTTTTTCATTCGGCATTTTTTCTTTTGCCCAAAATGACGTTTGCCACTGTATCAGTTGACCAATTATCAACTGGATTTTTTCGTTTGCCAGACGTTTCATTAGGCCACAAAACGTTTTACTGAAGTGATGATTAGCCGAAATGGCACTTGTCCGAAGTATTGTTCTCCAGAACAATCGTTAGACCACTGTTTTGATTGTCACATTATTAGTTTACCAATCGACCATAAAAAACTTACGGGTTTAATGCAAGCAGCATAAAAGCAGACAAGGAATTTTTGGATTCAAAATAAAACAAGAAATGGACAGCATGTACGCAGGCAAACAGCATGCAAGTATTCAACATGCAACAAACAAGAATTCTGTCACGGCTCCGGGATTACGGGGCTCCGGCGGATCCTCGCGTGCTAATCGTCGCAGATGGCTTTCGCTCAGCACCCCAGCTTCGGCTTGTTGGCCGGCTTCGCCGGCCAGCCTCAGCCGCGGCGCCTCGCTCATAGCCACCTGCTCCTCAGCCCGCGGGCCGCCTCGCCCCTCCATGCCTACGCGCTTTTAAATAACACTCTTGGGGTACGGCAAAACAAGTACCACGTGGTGTCGGGGTTGACTGAGTCGGATTTGCCCTGAAGTTGAAATTACTGAAAATCGACGTTAACGAGACGTTGAACGTTATCATACAGTAGCTGTGGCCTAGTAATATTCGGTAAAATGTGATTTAGGCAAAGTGATCATATGCCAAACAAGTCATCTGGTAAATGAAAAAAGTTGAAAAAAGACTTCTGGCAATAGTAAAAAGTTTATTCTGAAATTCGGGATAACGTAGTTCAGTAAAACGACACTTATGTCAAAAGAAACTTCGACGAGTTAAAAATATGTCAAACAATACATCTGGCAAATGAAACGTTGGTCAATAGTTTTCAGCCAAATGAAATTCGGACTAGTAAATTTCGGACAAGTGACGGGTTCCCATTTATAATTATAGTACTAATTATGTGGCGAGATAACATTATTTGTGTATGTATTTACGGTGTGTTCTTAGAATAAAGTTGCTCTATTTATTGTTTTTTTGTGTCTCTAATAAAAAGTCTTTGAAATTACGTTTGAAGCTCCTAACACTTGTAGAATGTCTGATGGGTGGAGGGATGTTATTCCAACACTTAGTGGAAGCGTAACGGAAGCTCCCTCGGAACGACGCTGTTTTATGACTTGGGCATATCAAAAGGTCAGTCAAACGAGATTGGCGCTGTGTAAATTTTAATTTTGAGAAGAGATAGAGTGGAGTTCGGTTTCTTATGATACGGAATAATAATCCAGCAAAATGCAAAGCTCTTCGCGACTCCATGTTGATTAGATTACTATTATTTAAATAAGGAGTAACGTGGGCTCTTCGCGGTATAGGGAAGCAGAACCTAGCGCAGGAGTTTTGAACACGCTGAATCAGTTTTTTTGTTCTAGCCAACAGACAATCGCCTATGACTATATCTGCATAGTTGAGCTTCGACAAAATTAAAGTTTCGCAAAGATAAATGCGTGATTCGACGCCTAAGTACTGACGTATACTATACAATGTTTTAAGCCTATAAAAACATTGCTTCACAGTCTCGCTTACATGCTTTTCAAACTTAAAATTTTCATCAATTACAACACCCAGATTTCTTGCTTCAGTAACTAACTGAATTTTCTCATTTCTTATATTTAGGTCTAAATTGTGATTCTTAATTTGAGTTACTTTCGACTTAGTTCCAATGATGAGAAGTTTCGTTTTTGCTGGATTTAAAATGAGGCCGTTGTCTTCTGACCATTTGGCTACTGTTTCAAGGTCCGGATTTAATACATCTACAGCAGTTGAGGTGCCATCAGGTTTAAATGATTTGTAAATTTGAAGGTCGTCGGCGTATATGTGATAATTGCAAGATGATATGGAGTTTGGTAAGTCTGCAGTGTACAGTATTTACTAATGTATCTTGATGATGTATACGCCATCAATACGGATCGCGTCAGTTTCTCGCTGCGTACTCACGCAATAAATATTGACAAGTACCACAACACGCAAGACAAATATAATCATATGTAGTCATAAATATGACATCAAGGATCTGGGATCAGATGTTGGATTTCCGGAAAGCCAGCGATAAATATTGTGAACCGTCAATACACTACCCTACACGTCAATAAATATCTTGATCCGTCAGTATACATTGACGGATCACAATATGAATCTTCGCCTCCCACACAGCTCAATATTGTCACGATCCTAGTACCGCAATCTTACAAATTCTCGTAATATTATAAATGGCATGTTTGGGATGAATGGAAGTATGTTGCTCATTCACGTAAAAACTACTGAATGAATTTCAGTGAAACTTTACAATAGTATAGCTTACTATGGGTGCGGTCCGTTTTGAGTCAAAAGTGATAATAGCGCGCTCACACGCGTTCCGAATTGATAAATTGTATGAGCGTGAGCGACGTGAGCGCTACATCTGAATAACACATAGGCTCCAATATATTAAAAAAACTATTTTTTTCTTACTTAAGTCCACGCGGACGAAGTAGCGGGGTGCCGCTAGTATCGTCACAGTATAAACCATACAGTAGAACATCTAAATACAAAAGTGCCACTCTCGGTTTGAATGTTGCGTGAGCGTCACGCGCCGTGTCGCGATATCACGCACACGCTAGCATAAAATAGGGAGGCATAGGGAGGCGGCAGTACGGACGGGCTGTGCCGCGTGTCGGTGTGCACGCTAGGCTAATAACTCGGCGGGCGGCCTTAGATAGCCTACTGTATGGTTTATACTGTGGTATCGTCTACATTGGAAATCGTCGCGTGTAATATCCGCTGAAGACGGAGTTCCCGCGAGTCTTTTCTATACAAATATTATAAAGAGGAAAGGTTTGATTTTTTGTTTGTTTGTTTGTTTGTATGAATTGAATAGGCTCCGAAACTACTTGGCAGATTTGAAAAATTCTTTCACTGTTGGAAAGCTACATCATTCCTGAGTGACATAGGCTATATTTCATTTTCAAAAAAAATAGGCATCCTTACTAAAATTACGATAACGTTAGTCCACGCGGACGAAGTCGCGGGCGGCTGCTAGTCGGTTATAAAGACAATTCTTTGCTCGCAAATTGAAAAATCATTGGTATTTTCTTCCTCACCGGCCTTTTGTGTCTTGACGTAGGGTGCTGTTTGAAAATTGACCGAATTACTTTTCGGTGAAAACTTTTGACCGACATTTTTACCCATAATATCGTTTGCCGGTTTTTTAGACCATCCTTAAGTGAGTATACCGTTTATTTATTTATCCTAATTAATGGTTTCTTGCCGGTCTTTCTGAGTACAGAAACCATCGGACACCGGTGGTAGAGTCACATTATTATGCAAGAAACAGAAGCAAAATTGCGCTTCTATTATTCGGGTTGCAACAAAGTTCCAGAAGCAAGTTATAAGCTACCATTACATAGGTTTAAGATAGCACATTAGAGCTTAAAAGATATTACACTATTGCTAAGTTTAATTACTAACTATAAGGACAGGACCGCCTGGGAATAAGCTCTCAGCTCTAATTAGCTATTGTAATATTAATATAATTTAATAATTTGCACCAACTAACAATTTTCTTTCAATTATACATATGACTGTATGTTGTACTCTTGTTTGTTATTTTAAAATTCTAGCAGATTCACCTATTACTTATTTAATTTAAATTTTTAATAATGTGGAATTAATTAAATGAAAATTGTTAGGAACTACAAATATGGGCCTGGCCTGAAATAAAATATTTGAATTGAATTGAATTATCAGAATTGACCTTATTACAATCTGTTCTAACCTGGCAGTTTCAGTTACAAGCCCAGCTTTTGAGCTTCATATTTACCGTCGAAAGTCTTGGTTTGTGTGGTAAATAGTGCCATAAAAAATCTTTTCTTTGTTAATGTAGTAACTTATTTTGCATGTTTCAGTCTTTCAGGAAATAAAAAGACGTAAACTAAGCTAAAACTGAGCTTTAAATGATCATAATAAGGCACCTGAACTACCCTTTGAACAGCAGTCTGTAGGACACTTAGTTTTGGTGTTTATCGCTCAAAATTATATAACATCGCTACAACGGCATATACAAAACAGGCTAAAAGTATAATAAAAAGGTAAAAAATAACAATTCATTCGCTGAAATTGTAAGCACCATTTAACTTGATTTACCGACGCCCAGTGAGCCGCGCGTCAGAATTACGTACACCATCGGAAATGGGGGTGTGAAGGGGGAGGTTAAGGTGTGGAAACGTGTGGAGTTAACGGACGATAAATTATAATTATGGCCTGCGTTTTACACCTACGAACTGTTTTTGGACGAATTAGTGCGATCAGGTTATGATTGGCTAAAATTAATATGTTTAACAATGATTTGTTGCTATTTGTACGATTAAACAAATGAAGTAATTATGTAGCAAAAGAACTCAGGCCCTGCCTTATTCATGAGGTGAGCTAGTTGAAGTAGTATTTTGGTGAACATTTACTGTGAAAAATGTATGGTCGTTAAAGTAATGGAGTGATGTACCCAGAGGTGGACGGAGAAGTTACTAGATTCCAACGGATGCGTATCGCCTGCTATTTAATGTCCTCTATTGTACTACATACATACCATATCAAGAAAGAAAGAAAAAGAAAAAACTTTTATTGATTTCGCAACGTCCAGATATAAACAAACCAAACAAAATGGTTAGAGAAAAAATAAAAACCACAAAAGAAAAATAAACAAAAAAAACCACCAGACCGTAGTGTCACGATGTCCAAAATTAAATGCACCTCACTCAGCTAATGCCTGGGACTGATAGGCTCAGGCGCTAATTTTCAGTGGGATCAACTGATCCATATGCCTAATGGGTTAGTCAAAGGCACACTGATTGTTGCTGTCATGGTGAACGGAACATTCAGAAGCAAACATTTTGCCTAAGGAATTTGAACCCAACGTGGTAAGGGGCGACTCTGCCTCTGTTATCCGGGATGCTTGGGTTTCAAATCAGTGTTTTCCATCACCGGAGAGTTGTACAATGCACACAAAGTAGGTGTGTTCTGGCCAGATTTGATCGCGGGACGACCAGGTTCCATGCCAGAGTGTTTAACCACTGGGCTACGACGCTCTATCATACTATGAATCTTGATAATGAGAAGACGTTACGCAAAACTTAAATGAGAACCAACAACATTTAAACTCACTCCTTTTTAACACTATTGTCATTTCCCTAAATGCAATGGATAAAAATACCTCTTTAAACACGCAAGGCCCAGTGGTCACCACACAAAAACAACTGACAAAATTCACTGCACGAAACTGCAGAAAGACTCGTAAATTCCGCGAGGTGGCGCTGTTAGCCGCAAATGTGGCCATCCAACTCTTTTTGCCATTTCGTTTTATTGTCCATCAGAACATGAATGGTGCTCGGGTAACGAATTGAATTTTTATCTGTTATTTTTAACTTTTTAAAACTGGCGTGATTGTCGTTGAGATGGTATTTTCTGATTATTTCGTTTTGTTCAAGTATTAGGCTTTTAATGATCAATTGGGAGTCTGTCCTGTTTCATCTTCCTACTAAATATTACAAATGCGAAAGTTTGTTGGTATGTGTGGAGGTGCCGTGTTGCTCTTTCACGTAAAAAACTAGATGGATTTAAATGAAACTTTACAATAATATAGCTTATGCATCTAATTAGGACATAGGCTACATTTTTTTTTAAACCAAAGTCCACACGGTCGTAGTATCAAACGGGTAAACCAAAAGAGATAAATCTACTAAATTGCGATGCTTTAATTTCACAGATATACAGGGTGGCCCAGCGACAGTGGTCCAAAAATTTTTTTAGGTAGAGGGCATCATTATAAGTCATTTAAAAATAACATTAGTTCCGCGAAAATCAATACTTTAGAAGTTATGATTTTTTCAAGTTTCTTTTGAAATTTCTCAACTCCAATCACTTAATTCACTCTTGTTTGGAAACTATAGCACTGAACCAGTTCAAATTTGGTATAGATGTACAATAGTAATGTAGAAACCATATTATGTGCGAGTTTTGAGTTTATTCTAAGACAATTTGCTTTTTTTCAAATTTTCGTCAATAATTTTTCGCCATTTTAAAAACTAATACAATTTTCAAAAAATCACAGCTGCAATGTTTGTGCACTTGATGATTTGATTATGACCTTAAAAACTGTCCATAAGGATGATAATATTCTATGCAAAAACTTGAAGTGATGCAACCAATCGAACACTTTCAAAATTAACATTATGTACGGTAAGTCGCTTAAACTTAAAATGGGTCATTTCTGCTCTGATCCTAATTTTAAAAAAAAGTAGCCAAAATTTTTTTTTCTGGATAGAGGTCATCATAGTAACTCATTTTAATAAAACAATAGATAGTCTAAAACCAATAGTTTAGAAGTTATAATTTTTTAACTTTTGGATCACTTGTGTTCGTAAACTATCCGACTGAGGAACTTCAAAATGTGTAAGAATAGAAGAAAGTCAAAAAGGATTTATCTCATTCATTCATTACAATACAATGAGTGATACAAAAGGCGGACTTAATGCTATTAAGGCATTATCTACCAGTCAACATAAAATAAAGCGAAGCCAATTAAAGTTTGGGATGAATTATTAAGTCATCCCATATTTCAAGTTCCTTAGTCGGATAGTTTACAAACAAAAGTGAGCTATGTCTCTTAAGTTCAACCACTTAAGCCCAAAATTTAAAAAAATATAACTTCTAAACTATTGGTTTTAGGCTATCTATTGTCTTATTAAAATGAGTTGCTTTGATGCCCTATATCCGAAAAAAAAAATGTTTTGGCTACTTTTTTTTTTAATTAGGGTCAGTCTGCAGAAATGACCCATTCTGAGTTTTAGCGACTTACCGTACATGATGTTAATTTTGAAAGTGTTCGATTGACAGCATCACTTCAAGTTTTTGCATAGACTATTATCATACTTATAGACAGTTTTTAAGATCATAAACAAATCATCAAGTGCACAAACATTGCAGCTATGATTTTTTGAAAATTGCATTAGTTTTTGAAATGGCGAAAAATTATTGACGAAAATTAAAAAGAAAACAAATTGTCTTAGAATAAACTCAAAACTCGCACATAATATGGTTTCTACATTACTATTGTACATTTATACCAAATTTGAACTGATTCAGTGCTATAGTTTCCAAACAAGAGTGAATTAAGTGATTGGGGTTGCGAAATTTCAAAAGAAACTTGAAAAAATCATAACTTCTAAAGTATTGATTTTCGCGGAACTAATGTTTTTTTTAAATGACTTATTATGATGCCCTCTACCTAAAAAAAATTTTTGGACCACTGTCGCTGGGTCACCCTGTATTATATTAGACAAATTTCGCAACAAACTCGCCAAATTCAATCACATTTCTGTCGTTTCCAATTGGAAAAGCAAACAGTCCGCGCCATTTTTAATTCCCCTGCGTTCATACGCCAAGAATTACGGACAAAATAAAACACGCACAGTCGAGTCGAGTTCACTCGGCGGGAAATACTGCACTCGGTACATTTCAAGCCGTATATTTATACTGGTATTAATCAACAAGAGATGAGAAGTATGAGGTTAGTTTTTTAGCTCATTGCTCGAACTCGCTTATAAAAATGTCAGTGGAGAGTTCCTCGCGCTATGTGATCCACCCACTGCTACTTTCACCAGCTTAATGTTATTGTTATAAAAAGCATCGTACATCGACATGATGTGTGTCATCATTTTGACGCCAAAACTGTTTTTTTTAAATAGCAGACAATGCCAAAACTCATACAAAAATTGTCTAACCTTTAAAGTAATATTACGTGTGTCAATTAGATTTAATACATTTTTTACCCAATAGTTTTAACGTGAAATACGAGTAAGGGGGTGGAAATAAGTATGTCTTTTCAAAAGTCCATTTTATATGTATTGCACCAAAACCTGAAATTAGTGATGCGTGAAAAAGGTACAGAAACACGCGCAAGGGTTACTTTCACAATATCTGTATAGATTTAGATTTACTTTACTCTTTTAGAAGATATAGCGGCCACCTGCGACTTCGTCCGCATGGACTTGTAAGAAAAAAAAGTTTTGTTTTTTTGTATTGATCGTAGCCTATGTGCTATTCAGATGTAAAAGCTATATCATTGATAAGTTTCATTAAAGTCAATCCAGTAGTTTTTACGTGAAAGAGCACACGGCTCATCCACACATACAAACTTTCGCATTTCACAATATTAATAGGATTCATCAAAAAACACTTGGTGTTCTTTAATGAGTTTAAAAGTTATTTCTACATTAACAGTTGAAAGTGACACATTGATAGAGAGTATTCCCTACCTCAATGATTGATAACCCTCAAAAGCCCGCAGTAAAGCCGCTGAAAAAACATGATTTCCGCACTGTTTCAGCAATAAATCTTACATGTTCATTTTGCTGCGTTCCATTGTGCGTGTAATATTTACTACAGGTAAATTGTAGCCAAGTGTGCAGGGTTATTTTACATTCCACAAGATTACTTTTGATAAACCTTTATTTTTGTTGGCAAAAATGTACTATGTAAGACTGATAAGTAGCAGAAATAGCAGTTTTTTTTTATTTAGTCGACTGGCTCCAAACCATGTTGGCTGAAAATTGTCTTACTTCCTTTTAAGTCCTCTTGACATAAATAATTTCTGGTGGCCATTAAAATGCGCTACATACGTAAGCTTAACTTTTTACTTGTTCAAAGAAAAATAAGACTTTAAAGCCAGTGAAATATTTTTTCAGGAATCGAAAATTTTGCATTCGCGTCATTTTTGTCTACAATTTCATCGGATGTCTCACTGTGCATGCGAAAATAGGCGAGAAATTGTCAGCAAATGGCGGAGTAAATTCGTTGTGTTACCGATGCGTCAAGCTCAATTTAGTTTTGAAATACTCTTACTGTTCTCAATCTCAAAGTAAAAATAAACTTCTGAATTACGAAGTTATCAATTCCAAAATATGACTAATGTGGGAAGAAATACTTTGATGACAAACTTTGAAGTCTGCCTTTCTCTCTCATATGTATATTGCTGTGCTTTTCGAGATCCATACGGTTTTGAGGACCTATTTTAAAAGGTGTGTCACAATCGGATGCCTTAAAGAAGTAAATATTGCATGGTTTTCAGGCCCTAGAAAGCCGCCAATTACAACTGTTATTGTCAATATTTACTTTTCCAACTAAGGTGTTAGTTTACAACACCATAAGTAAAGCAAAAGTATGTATTTGAGTTACTAGGTGTTATGTGATCTTATATAGACCTCCCCTTACATACTTTACTATTTCAAAAAGCTATCTTTATTTGTTCGGAAAATGAAGATTTACTTAAGTAATTTATTAACATACTCATTTTTGCTCTAGAATGAAACTCACACCGAATATCTCCTTCAATATTTTTGAAATACATACAGCATAATGTATTAGTACCTATTAAACGTTCAAAGACGCTGTCACTTGATTTTTACATTTGCAAATAGTATTCCACTAAAAACCTTTTCGGGTTAAGCCCGACGCGAGGCAATTTGCCCACTGGGCGTCGTAAAATATTTATTAGCACTAAATGGCGAATGCGGGCCGTTTGTGGCCACTGAAAGCAGAAGTAAACACGCGGTGAGGTTGGTTGTGGGACTTGTGGTTCGGCTCAGTGTGCAGTGTGGCTGGAGCTCGAGGTACTCTCGCTTAACTTGTGGTTAGTTTTTAAAAACTATCAGAGGCACACTAACTAAGTTGCTTCTTAAAAAATGATCCTTGTAAGCGACACTACGAGATGTCACAACAAAACAGAATGACTCTTTTTTCCTAAACGAAAGGGTTCGTCTCCGGCAAAGAAAAATGTTTTTTTTTTAATCTTTGTAAGCAGTTTTTGTTTTCGCCAAAATCGGCCTCGCGACTCCTTTCAGCATATTTCAATATTCCTCATAGTATAGGTTTCGGCCTACTACGCCCCCTTGAAAAGCTATTCCATAAAATACATACAATACCCGCTGTTAAAATATAATACATACAAAATACAACTTAACATACCTTTGTTCTATTACAACTCAAGCGATTTGTAAAAGATGTTCTTTTAATAGTTTTTGAAGGATCCTACAGTGCGGCACTCTCGAAGGGTAACAGCCAGCTTGTTCCATAGTTTAACTGCATGGACAGTAAATGAATACTTAGTCATACATATTTGTGCTGCAAGGTTGAGTAAGTAATCTTAAATGATGATGAATTCGGTCTGAAGAGTTTTATGTTTACGCTAAACGAAATCCTACATATTTTCCTAAGACCAGTCTATCGCTGTACCAAAATTATAGTTTATAGATTCACTTAACTCTACATCAAAAATCACTAAAATTGTTTCAGCAATTTAGGTGTTACACCGAAACAGACAAATACACAAACTTTCATAATAAAATAAACTTTAGAAATTTGTTAAGCTTCTCAAGTTTTATTGCTTCCTATTTTCACACGGAATATTAACAATAAAAGCGTTCTCGACATCTCACAGATTTCCTAGAACAGTTAATAAAAGGCTTTAGCCTGAAGTGTTCAGTCTATTGACTTTAGTTTAATATCTGCCTATTTGGCAGCCTCTGAATGGAGCGACTGCAGTATTTGGAGAAAGCATCGTTGAGAGCAATCATATTTTACAATTTAAACATGCCTGTCTGGGCTGAACGGTATAGCCTTAACAAAGTGTAAATGTATCGTTCTAAGCAATGTTAACAAAAAAAAGGTAGATAAGTTATGTGAATACACTGATGAGAAGTCAAAAATAGTCCACTGCGTACGTACCTATAATTTGACCGTGTTGTAACGTGTGAACAAGATAGTTGTGATTATTTACTAGAGCGTAAACGAGACAGATACATGTAGCGCAGTGTCGTCTCAAACTGTCAACACTGTCAATGCTTTCCTCAGATGTACGAGTACGAAAAGTTCGGATTTCGGGTGCCACTTTTTAGCACAAGTAGCCTATTTAGTTATATTTATTATAACATCATTAACTCAAAGGCATTT
Source organism: Udea ferrugalis (assembly GCA_950022985.1). Lineage (NCBI taxonomy): Eukaryota > Metazoa > Arthropoda > Insecta > Lepidoptera > Crambidae > Udea > Udea ferrugalis. Next base: position 8,534,576 of record OX465542.1, read on the forward strand.
ATGTACCGACGTGATAAGCAGAGCGTCATGGCCCAGTGGTTAAAACACTTTGGCTCGGAACGACTATAGTACCGGGATAGATCTAGCCGGAACATTTACTTTGTGTCCATTGTATTTTTTGCGGCTAACTCTTCAGTGATGAAATCACCGAAAAAAACACTAGCAACCCGGATAACGGTGCCGCGGCGGTTGGCTCGCCCCTTGCCACGTTCAAATTCGCAAAATGTGGGCTACTGAATAATCTTGCTTACACCATGACGACAACAATGAGTGTGCCTCTGACTATCCCGATCAGCATTATAGGCCTGAGCATACGTTATATTATATAAATGCCGACCTTTCTGAGGCTGATTTTAAAAAGAAAAACCTTTGAATAGTTAAAATGATAAGCTATAAACACCTTAACCAAAAGTCGCGTATTAACCATTCTCTCAATTCGCTTCGGGGGGAGGGGCCCCCACTTCGCCGGCTGTCCAGCTGATGCATGGACCCCCGTCGGACGGTATTTATCGCTCTGGGCAGAATTCTTTGCCTCTGGTCCACTGACTGCAGTATTTATCGACTGTCAAGCGGTTTCACGGTAAATTCTCTTTGGTACTCAAACTCGTTGAATTTTTCCGGAACTCTAACTCTTGAAGGCAGTTATTTTATGTAAACTTTAACCCTTTTCATAAAAACTTAAACAGCTGTTCAACAACACGTTAATTTTTGTATCGCTTGGTCTCTTTCATTCTTGTTGCTGCTGCCATTTACGAGTAAGTGACATAACACGTCAATTGCTTAAACTATGCTAAAATATCACTGGATATTATTCCACAGCGCCATCTAGCCCCAGAACTAAACAACGAAATGCTTGTGATATGGGATACTAGACAACAGACCCTTTTTTTTTAATACCTAATAATATGCTTAGGAAACACCGAGACCAGTACAAACAGACATATTCATCCACACAAATGTTTGTACTGTGCGGGGATCAAACTAGTGACCACCGATGCGATGGCTCACTTCTGAACCATTACACCAAATCGGTCGTCAATGTTTCACAAGTATTTATGAAAAGCCAATTAACAATTTACAATTCAAAAATAAATATGATTTTGCCTATGATTCGATCTCGCGTAGGGATAAGTTTCATTTTCACTAACTCGGCCGGTTTGTAGATAAATATTCGACGACCGATTTGATGTAGTGGTTAAGAAGTTTGGCTTTCACGCCAGAGGTTGCGGGTTCGATACCCGCACAGTACAAATATTCGTGTGCATGAACATTGTCTAATTATTTCGGTCTGGGTAGGTATATTGTGTATGTATTTACAAAAAATTTGTATTTAAGTGTTTAAATCCGTTGCCTTGTTCCCATAGTACAAAATTTTGTTTAGTTTGGGCTAAATGGCGCTGTGTGGATTATTTTCCGATTGTCCGATGATTATTTATCTACTATATAAAAATAAGTCGGGTTTTCCTTCCTGACGCTATAACTCCAGAACGCACGAACCGATTTCCACGGTTTTGCATTCGTTGGAAAGGTCTCGGGCTCCGTGAGGTTTATAGCAAAGAAAATTCAGGAAAATTTCAACAGAAAACCGGAAAATCTTTTTTCACATACAGCTAAGTCCACGCGGACGAAGTCGCGGGCGGCTGCTAGTTTTTTATAAAATTAAAATTGTGATACAGATCAATTTTATCCACGGAAAGGTTTATTTTTATTTGAGTTAAGTTAAAAAGTGAACCTTCTACCTATTAGTGTTCTGTGACGAAACATTAATAAGGCGCTACTTAAACCTAACATCCAGCTATATGTAAGTGGCGCCCTCGGCCGGGATTACCGCGAACTAATTACGAACATCATCAACGCCCCTTGAAGCACTCAACAGATTTAGTATAATTATTTTACACAGGGGCGAACGGACGAGATCTGAAGAAAAAAATATTTAATATTTATGAAATAGGCTCATAAGAGTCGTAAGTGCTTTATACCAATGATATTTGAAAGAGGTAGATACGTTATGTCAGTACTGATGCGAAGTCGAAAATTGTACCCTGGCGTACGTACCTATAATTTGACCGTATGTACAAGATAGTTTGATTATTTACTAAAGCGTAAACGAGAGATACATGTTGCGCAGTGTTGTCTCAAACTGTCAATGCTTTGCTCAGATGTTCGAAGGTCATCTACGTCTTTTTTATTTTAATATCATTGCTTTGTACAGTGTTAGAAATCTGCTGACTTATACGTACGCTGAGAATAACTATGTAAAATAAAAACTAAGTTATAAAAACACAAATCTCTGATAAGACTTGTGGTTGACTAGTAGAGAATACTTTTAGGCATTAAGTCTAACAATTGTCTTTTTTCGTAATTTTGTGCAACAAATGAACTAATGAAGAGTAAAAAAATCGTAAAATCTTGAAATAAGATAGATATTATTTATTGCACAAAGAAAACAAAAAACAAAATGTCGACAAGTGTGTTTATAGCGTTTAAAAGTTCTTAGGGTATAAATATATTTTTTTTTATTATTTAGTTTTGGCTTAAGTATGACGTGTTTTGTGCATATACCTGCAAGGGTAGAAATAAGTGGAACTTAAATTATGTACCAATTTAATGTTCCTAATTAGCTATAAGACTAGCTACTGACGGTGACCTTATTTCATGCATAGATAAATAAATTATATAGAATACAATTACACAACAATGTTTAAAGAGATTTAGGACGTACAATTTAAACGAACGGAATCAGGATCACTTGTGTCTATTGTCCAGCTGTCCGTCTGTCAAACCCCTTTTCATATGTGATTATGGAAGGCAGAAACCACGATGGAATCGCAAACACCCAACCCGACACAAATATTCATATCCACAAACCTTTGATGCGGGAATCGAACCCACAACCTTCAGCATCTCTAGGTAGCAACTGCACTAAAGGTCGTTGCCACTTAGGCACTAACTAACTTTAGTAACTTAATTATAATCCTCAGCAGAAAACTAAGCTCTAACTAACTCAGCTAAAACTGGCTAAGCTCTCTCTCAGGTCACTTTGTGTTTCGCTGGTTATAACTTCGGTATTAGACCCGAAGAACTAGAAAAGCATAGAAATAAAAGCGATGTTTTTGATTGTCAAAAAATATTGAAACGTGAAAATGTTCAGAATTAGAACTGTAGTGAGTCGCAACGTTCACCGTTGTAAATTAACGCAGACTTGGTCGCGAATAAGATGGGTGACCACCCCAACCTAAATTTTGTGATGTATTTATTGAGCTTCGGAAGGCATGTCATGTTGATCCCGACTGACGTCGCTGGATGCGACTTACATCCTAGCAAGCCCAGTCGGTGGCTTTAGGGCGGCTTGATAACATCTGTCAGCTAGGTTTATCAATAACCTTAAAAATACAATAACAGGTGCGTGCTGTGGCATTGAACCAATTAAGCCGCATTACATTCGCAATGAGCAACGTTGGAGTATATCACGTCATTACATAAGTAGACAAATTAATGTTTGTCCTTGATAGGGGTGAAAAAACAACAAACAAACAAACAAACAAACAAACAAACAAATCATTTATTTGCCAAGAATACAATAGAGTGAAAAGATGGTAAAATATAAACTAGACTTCGTATTCGGCCTGCTGGCAGGCGTGCAAATATTAATTTTATAGTAATTAATTACACAGGTACAAAATAGTTAAAAAAGAATTAAATTTTAAATAAAATCGAACATTTAAAAACTAAAACATAACTAAACTATACAAACAAAAAACAACAAAGGAAACTAACTAATATAACAACACGAAAATTATTTACACAAACTCAAAAAACTTAGCTAGTAAAACACTTTCTTAAACTAAGACTTATTAACATTACCTAACAAACAATATACAATCACGAAGTGCCTTAGTGGATATTATATACAAAATTAATAATTAAATTATTCGGCTTTTATTAACTAGGTATTTCTATTCTAAAATTAAATTAAGCTATGTAGTCTAGATCATGAAATAGGTATTCTTTTAAATTATAGAAACATTTATTTAACAGCCATTTTGTCAAACTATTTTTAAAACTATTGCCTTCTAAATTTTTTAACGGTAGTGGTAGTTTATTATACAGGGTGGCCCAAACGGTGAGGATAATAAATTTTTTCTGGGTTCCTGACATATAGGGGTACCCGAAAATACCCCATGTATGTTTGCCGATTTTTTGTAGTTTTCGAGTTATGATTTTTTAAAAGTGAATTTGAGAATTATCGATCTCACCTCCTAAAAAAATTTTTTTTTCCGAAAGTATGCATTTTTTATTAATTTATTTTTTTGTAACATAGACCTCATTAGTTGTACTTCTACCCATAAAATTACCAGCTTCATGCCATTAATTTAAGGTACAAATATATTGACCAAAATAAAAAAAAATGGGGTGAAAGCGAGTCACAGTAAAATTTTCAAAGTTAAATTAAAAATTAAAAAAAAGGTTCCATGACTTCTAAGTAATTTCAAAAACTGCTCAAAACCCTTAAGGTAAAAGCACCTATTACGGAGGGATTTCGCAACATTTGAAAGTAAGACGCAAAAATAAGCATTTGTTAGTATTTTTAAAGGTGCCAAACCATTTTATCTTCAAAAGTGGAATTTAAATTTTGTATTGCTGTTGAGTCTTCGTTTATTTTCATGATATTTCATAATTTAAAAAAATATTTAAGTGGTCGAGTCGATTTTCCCTAATACTGAGGTATGATATCGGTCAGAGCCTATTACTGCGGTGGACGGCTCCTAATACGGAGGTTCATTAACTATATTCATTGGAGTTCCGTACAAATAATATTTATTAAATAATATAAACAAATTACTTAAGTAGTTAAGTAAATTGTAAGTTTTTCATTTATTGACCATTGATTTGATTACACATACGTTTTAAAAAGAGTTTTGGATTATTCTAATTCCGTTGATTTTGCTTTTTACATCCAGTAAAATGTAAAAATGGAGCGTAGCAACATCAGTCCGTATAGAAAGATCTTTCCGGACAGACTGACTCCGCTTCGTTTTTTAGTATTGTATTTTAACATGAGAATTGCTTAGGATTCTCTCATGTTGAAATACAATACTTCTTATTCCGGAATTCCAACAAATTCTGAAGGACTTTATGAATAAAAAAATAGCACTTAGTATATTTTTACACGCGCCAGTACAGCGTCAACTGATTTTATAGAAATAAAAATGCAAATTTATTTAGAAATCACCTGATCATATTTTTTTAAATAATGGCGAACAATAATAAGAATTCACAAAAAAGGTACAAAACCTTTTATTTATTTACGGAACCCCAAAACTTGCAATGTATTTATGTTCTATGAATAGAGTCGTAATAGGAGATCATATATAACCTAATACAGAGTTATCTAGAATAACTACCACCGTAATAGGAAAACTACTCGTGCTTTTATTAATCCTAATTCTGACCCATCCAAATTGCGATAAACAAAAGAGTGTAAATGCTTAGTCTGAGGATAGCAAGTTTTTGGGTCAGATGTGTATAACTCAAGTCAAAAGTTTTACAAAATAATTCATTTGTGATAAGTTAAAATACACCTTCCTAATTTGACCATTTCTAAGGAACGAACAATTTGTACTCAACAGTTTTCGTATTTAACTAGATTTCTAATAAAGAACACATACCGCAGAATATGGTTTCCAATGTATGAGACTAATAATTAATTCAACAACACTTGGAACTAATTAATCAAGTTAATAAATTGAAAGTTATAAACAATTAAACATGCCCAGTGTTTTTCCTATTTCGGAGTTATACCACCGAATTAGGATGAAGCTATAAAATTCGTATCCTTTCACGGCGGTATTTTATTTCTTGTTTTTTAGGTAAAAAATGAGTAACAAATATGAAACAAGCTATTTAAATAGTAAGTATGACAATAGGAAAATGATATAAATAATTCATAAACAAACTTTAACGGGTTTTTTATACGAAAAACTTAGTTTATAAATATCACTGTACTTACGTTTGTCGTTGCGCGTTTGTATGAAACCACCTCTCCCGTCGACTACGTTACACAGATTGATTGATTTTGTTGTGTTGTCTATGTGTCATACTTGCAAACGTCAATTCAGTCATAGAGTGATAGATTTAGAAAAAATATTTCACATTTTGGTGTATTTTAACTGAATAGAATAGAAATAAATCTCGAAAATAAAAAAACCACCGTAATAGAATACGATTTTGACTACCGCCGTATAAGGAACCTTTACCTTAGCTTCATTTATAATAAAAAAAACTTGGTGCTTAATAGGCCTTTTTTAGCCGAAACTTGCCTTCAAGTAAACAAAGGTGGATTTTTTTTAAGTCAATAATTTGTTGTAAAAACACGCTTTGTTAATTGCTAGGGTTAATGTAGGTTGGACATAACATTGACCATGTTATGTCCAACCTACATTAACCCTAGCAATTAACCAGCCGTCAAAAGTCCAGCCGTCAGCAATTTAACGTTTATTTAAATAGACGTTTTTTCTTTCTTCCTTTCAAATATCTTTAATAATATTAGATTTTAATTATTTGATACTTACTTCGGGACACGTGCAAAACGACATAATACATTCCGCACTTGTATCGCTAAACTACTATTCATGGGACAAAGACTGACTTGTGCTGTTGAAATGCCACCGTGCTAATACCAGAATAATAAGAAATCCTAAATTAATTCACTTTATGTTTATTGACCATGTTATGTTCAACCTACATTAACCCCTAGCAATTAACAAAAGGTGTTTTTACAAAAAAATATTGACTTAAAAAATTCCACCTTTGTTTACTTGAAGGCAAGTTTCGGCTAAAAAAGGCCTATTAAGCACCAAGTTTTTTTTATTATAAATGAAGCTAAGGGTTTTGAGCAGTTTTTGAAATTACTTAGAAGTCATGGAACCTTTTTTTTAATTTTTAATTTAACTTTGAAAATTTTATTGTGACTCGCTTTCATCCCATTTTTTTTTATTTTGGTCAATATATTTGTATCTTAAATTAATGGCATGAAGCTGGTAATTTTATTGATAGAAGTATAACTAATGAGGTCTATGTTACAAAAAAATAAATTATTAAAAAATGCATACTTTCCGAAAAAAAAATTATTTTAGGAGGTCAGATCGATCTTTCTCAAATTTACTTTTAAAAAATCATAACGCGAAAACTACAAAAAATCGGCAAACATACATGGGATATTTTCGGGTACCCCTATATGTCAGGAACCCAGAAAAAAATTATTATCCTCACCGTTTGGGCCACCCTGTATAAGAGCATGCACATGTTATAAGCGTTTTCTTTATAAATGTAACACTTGCTTGGAGGTTTATGCAATAAATGTAAGTATTGAGTCCTGGGTCGTCTGGTAAAGATGTCGGTATGTTTATGAAAATAGTGAGGATGCGTTTTCACAAGGCAGCAGATATTTCTTATAAACAGGCAGGTCAACGGAAGGATGTTGCAAGTTGTTTACAAGCTCTGGTATTATAGCCAGGACGTTACCCCTCACACCAACGGGCCTGTCAACTATTAAGTTCAGTAAATATAACCTCTTTCGCACCGTTGCAACTTGGTTTCTATGCTTTAGCTGCTCTTTGGCTGCACTAAACCCAGTATTACTAAAGCTGCGGTCCGATTCGAGCAAAAAGCGATTCGAGCGTGCTCAAACGCGTTCCGAATTAATTCAAACTGGCTAACGACAGAGGGCACCACGTTAGAACAACATCGGGACTATTCGTACTGACATATTGGGTCTATGGCTATAATCCATTTACGCGAATTGCCAAATTCATGGCGAATTTTTTGCGGATACTCAAACCAGCCAGCTGGTACTAAGCGGCTTTTAGTGAATAAATTAGTTATCAGTGTATTCAGTAAAGTCTAATGTTCCACAGTTGTGTAAGTTTTATAAGTTATTCAACCAAATTGCCATGAGCTATTTTGTCGGACAAATCCTTTTGACCTAATGGCATGTTTTTAATTTAGCAGCGGCGCAAATACAACATAATAAAAGAAAGAAAATACATTTATTCATTTAGTACATCGTAACATACGTATATTAAAATATCAACAAAAGAAAAACGGCGAAGACAAATAGGAATTCTATTAGGCAGAGCGGTGTTAAGATGTCCAAGAAAAATTGAACACCACTCAGCTCATAAGTGTGGGTAAATAAGTAGGTAAACGAAAAAGTGACCAAGTGTAAATAAAGATAATAATCATGAAAAAACCTGTATTGTGATTGGACGTGCAATTTCACAGGTATTGTGATGACGAAATCGCACTTTTGGACCGGCTTCAAAAGACGTCACCGCTGAGAGCGCTCAAAGCACTATTCGGACTGTTGCTTCTAAAGCCAACCTTACTGAATGATGGGTACCCAAATTCGTTTCGACTTTGTTTGGAGTGGTTACCCAAAGTTCCTTTCCTACAGCGAACTAAAACAGGTAAAAGAGAAGTACCATAATTGCCTTCCCCCAATGATATTATAATAAAAAGACGTAGATAAGTCACTTGTGCTAAAAAAGTGGCACCTGAAATTAGGACTTTCGATAATCTGAGCAAAGCATTGACAGTTTGAGACGACACTGCGCAACATGTATCTGTCCCGTTTACACTAGTAAATAATCATGCTTTCTTGTACGGTACGTACGCCAGGGGACAATTTTTGACTTCGCGTCAGTACTGACATAACCTATCTACGTCTTTTTGATTGTAATATCTTTGATTCCTCCCCTTTTCCCCCTTCACTTACACTGCGTTTGGAACCAAACAGAATCCCGAATTGAAGTCAATCGAAATTGGAATGTGGGAACCGCCAACGTGAAAATCACTTTTAGCGGAAAATTGGAAGTCTGATAAATAAATTGATGGCTGAATATTCTGGGCATTTGATGAATTTTAGATAGGAACACCTCGACCTATAAACTCAGTGATGTATTTTTGCCGAGCATGCGCATGTAATGTAACCATATAGGTTCCGGTGAGGTGGCACCTTCATGCAGGTTGTAACGGCTTACGTCGCCGTCGTGGTCACTTGTTGCACTTCAATTGTTGCCTAGTGGCTACAAGGCTTTATTTGCACTCTTACCTCCGAATTCACAAACGCCAATCAACGCTTAGGACGCTGTCTACTAAAAGGGACAGCATGAGCGTGAGCGCGTGCTTAGCATTGATTATCGTTTGTGAATTCGGGGGTTGGGCACGCTACTTAAATATAATGAAAGCCACAACATTGTGGACAAGTTTTTTTTTCGGTAACGGCTCTTAATAAATAACTAACTTAGCAGTTACTACTATAGTACGAGTAAGTTCCTACAGAGTTAGTTAGAGAACGTATGTTTAAAACAACTAAGTAACTTCTAGTAGGACGCGGAACGCACCTGCAAGTTTATTAAGTCAGGAAAGGGTTCCTATGCAGTGTTTCCAACAATACTGCGTTTACAGTAAATTCACTGTTTCAACATGCTATTCCTGTTTTCTACTTTAAGACTTATAGTCCGTTCGCGTTAAGAATGCAGTAATTTCATACTTGTCCTTCCCATATAGTCCCATATTAGGCTTATTTCACGGTGAAGTGTTCAAAAGAGAAGAGTTTGAAGAAATGATCCTATGCAAGCGCTTAACATCAGTGTTTGTTTAACATGCCCCTGATTAGTTACGTTTTACTACACCCAATTGGATAGAAAATATCTATCTGATATTCCTCATTGTACAAAAACATTACATTTCAAATAAATTACAGAGAACAATGTACAATTTACCCTGCAAGAACCTTTTCAAACCCCTCTTGAAGAACTCCATGCTATAGCTCATCGAGAAAACCTCGGTTACTTGGTTACGAGCGACTGGCAACTCATCATCTGCAAGCAATTTTAGCTCTTACAGACTGGTCAGGCGCGAATGTCTCCGATAGTACTTTGCTGGATAGATCCGGTCGCGTTCAATATCCGGAGGGTATCCGGACCGTCACCGAAAGCAATAAGTTGGATAGTTGAGAAACCGCTCATTTTGGTGAAGATGGACTAAAGGCGAAGTACCTACAGAACGAGGGAAGGTGGAGTTTTTTATCGACACTAGTTCTGTAATAAGTTCCATGATGGTAATTTTTGTCTTCTACTTTGAGTCTCGATGCTAATTTTGACTTTGATGAGACCAGTATTCTGCAACCTTAAGAGCATTCGTACTGGCGCCTATCAAGCCATCCGACGGCTCCTCGTTTTTGATGCTGCCCGCTTGATGTAGCCCCAACCAATGATTTTATAATTATTATTCTATCCTATTTTATAAGAATAGGTAGATAGGTTATTGTGATAAAAAACGTGTCACCCGAAATTCGGACGATTCGTACTTACACCTGAGTAAAGCATTGACTGGGTAGACAAACTGAGACGTTCTAGTGAATCATCATACTGTCTTGTTCACACGTTGTAACACGGTCCAAATAACTACGTCGTACCCCGTGGTCAATTTTTGACTTCGCGTCAGTACTGACATAACCTAGCTACGTCTTTTATATTGTAATATCATTGCCCCCAACTGCTTAGACTGCCTCTACATATGCCAACCTGGGACCACAGTTGGTTGTGGTTGTGGTGATTAATATATAATCTTATCAAATAAATCTCTAGTAATTCCATTGTTGTATGAGGAAGGAGAGAGGAAGAAGTGGTAATTAAACACAGTACACAAAATAACCTTTCTTTTGCTGCATTTTAACTTACGTATTTTCCTACTCAAGTCTTCTATTCTATTGATATGCAAATGGGATTAGATTAGATTCGATACAGCGTATTTGGATCTCGTACGTGCAGCCAGATTGGAACGCTGCGACAAAGTTCCTAATGAATTCATAAAGATTGGGTACAGTCAACCAAGGCTTATTAAATACCAGTTTTTCGCCTGCGGCTTTTCCCATGTGGAATTCGTGGTGCTCTTGGATTGAGCCAGGATTTTTGACGACTTAATAAATAGATAAAAAGAGATAAATGAATAAATATCACTGGACATTATTCCACATAGCGCCATATTGAGCCGAACTACACTGATTGAATGGATAACGATACTACTAGACTACGGATAAACACACTTTTACAGGTTTTTTTTTATTAAAACACCCAGACCAATATAAACAGACTTGTTTAGTTTCTATCTGTGCGGGGGTCGAACCCGCGGTCTCTGGTGTAGTAACTAACGTTTCAACCATTACTCCAAATCGGTCGTCAAAAGGTCGACTAGGCTGGCCCTTTGATTTGCTACGCGCTACGATACTGTAGTTCATCATGCTACGAACAGTCATCTGCGTTACGGGGTAGCACGTTTCAAGTCTAATACGTTACTTTCGTAGCATTTCGTATTTTTTTGTCTCGTAGGATTGCTCATGGCAACTTGACTAAGCAATATAATTCCCCTTAGATGTTTTTAAAATTAATCTTCATCTTTGAGATCATTGGGTTGAAGTCGGTCCTTTACCAGTTCTGGAAAAAAAACTTAAATAAGCTTTTTTAATTTGTAGGAAGCAGGATCTAAAACAGAATTCAGTAAACTCTCCGGATCAAGTGGTTTCAAGATCTTCTGGCCGGAACACCTACTTTGTTGTAATTATACAATTTGTGGCCAACACTCTGGTGATGGAATACACCGATATAAAACCCAAGCAACCCGGATAACGGTGGTAGGCTCACCCCTTACCACGTTAGGTTCAAATTCTCTCGGCAAAATGTGGGCTTCTGAATGTTCCGCTCACCATGACGGCAACAATCAGTGTGCCTCTGACTAACCCATTAGGGATATGGTCGTGAGGGTATGTTTATGCAGTCAAGTCTTATTTCCTAAATGTTGTTTTATAAACGAGGTTCGGTTGCGATATTAATACCTGTGATCGATGCCGTGGGGGGAAGGGGGGAGGCTCTACCTCATATCAAATGTCTAGGCGACGTGAACGAGCTATTTCAGGAGCTTTTCATATGTGTCGAGTGTAATAGGCTGAAATGGTGGGAAGGCTTGAAATGCTTATTTAAATAGGTTTCAATGCTACTGTATGTTTATGCGATATGTTTACCTATGTTTTGAAACATCGATAAACCGTAATCGTTAATTTTATAATAATCTGTACAGTATTGTATGAGATAAGAAAGTACTCTGTGATCGGTCTAAGTATTTAAAAACCGTTTATTTTTCATTTGAATTTGTATAATCATTATACATGGACCATGCATCCGTTACGACGCTGATATTTTACGCTACCTTGCATTAAAATTCAATCGCAGAAAGACGTAAATAAATGAATGAAGTATAAGCATATCACTACATAGTATAAAACGAAGTCTCTTCCTCTGTCCCTAGTTCGATTTAATCTTTAAAACTACGGAACGGATTTTGATTGAGGATTTGAAGAGAAAGGTTTCTATGTAACTAGCTGACGCCCGTGACTTCGTCCGCTTGGACTTAGACTAAAAAAAATGAATATCACATTTTCTTTACAAATTGTAACCTATGTGCTATTCAGATGCATACGCTATTTTATTGTAAAGTTTCATTCAAATCCATCCAGTAGTTTTTACGTGAAAGAGCAACACGGCAAGTCCACACATACAAACTTTCACATTTATAATATTAGTAGGATTATCGCATTGCACCCGTACAAAGCCGGGGTGGGTCGCTAGTATCGAATATAATGTACAACAGACTGAAAATTAATAGATAGACATTATTTAAGAACGGAAATATACAGTTGCATTAAATTACAGAGACTTTTACACAAATAAGGCCTAAATATTGCCTGAAATGTATATCTTAGTTCTAAATTGTAATTGGTCTTAAATACAATGATATTATACAAAATATGCAACGAAATAAAACTAACAGAACTTGAGTTGCAACCTCAAGGAGCTTGTGGGATCAGTAAGTGTCCCGCCGCCCGTCACACCGGGTTAAGTCCCTCGCGACGGGTACCTGCATTTTACATGGACTCTTTACGATCGGCAACGTCTTTGAAAAACGAGGAAGTCCATATTTGATAAGTTTGACCTTTGAGATAAGTTATTAGATGAAAATGTATGTAAGTTTTTTATTGGGAGATGATCTTGTGTATCGTCCTGCGTTATTGCAAATAAAATAAAAAAAATGTTTCGGAAAATATTTCTCCTGTTTCTTACGTATACAATATTTTGTTGAATTCAACCATTATATAAGGCGACATAAGCCTCGAGGTTTGTGCAGAAACCAACGTCATTGAAAATCTTTCTTTAATATGTTATAAGGTCAGTAAAATGGTTCATATTCTCAAACCCACATATTCATAGTTAAAAATGAATATGATCAGAGATTTTTCTTTTTCTGTTATTAGGCCTAATAATTTTATTTTGTTTGTTTATTTTTGTAAGTTGCGATGTCCTAAATCATTCAACGTTTTTTTCTCTCTTTCTTATTAATCAGAAACAATTATCGCCAGTAATTTAACTATGGTATTGTGGGAATTGTGGGGCAAGTCAAACTTCAAAATGATGTCCAATGTCTGACTAGATAGTTAATTTTAACTCCGAACTTGAACAGACTTATGGGGCTCAGGGGAGTCTAGGCACAAGTCTTGGCGTACAACATAGTACACTGTGGGTGTTTCACTACAAAGTGCTATGCACGAGTGTATTCTCAGAGAGGATTGACTCCATTTTAGGGATGGCCGTTTTTGACAGATCACTTGTGCTTAAATTGTAAAATACGGGATTGCTACCATGTACCTTATTTGTTTTGAGTTTCCGATATTTCGGCACTGTTACTAGCGCCATGGTTACGGAATAACTGGAGTTCTTGTGGGTGAGATGTTATTGGCAGACATATTGGTCTACCCTCCTTCGAATCCTTTTATTACTTACGTTCGGCGGCGGTACGACTATTCACAAATTCACTATTGTCTCGCACCTACAATATCTGCGCGCGACTTCCTAATCACTAGAGTCCAGTCACTTATCAGTTTAAACCCGTCTTCACGATTGATTTTTTTGTGTTTAGAGATTTCAATCGCCTCTCTAACCAATCTCGGTATGTAATGGCGTTCTGTCCAAATGATCTGAGAGTTATGAAACTCAATCCAATGATTCGGACCCGAATCTAACAAATGCTCCGCTATTGCAGACATTTGTTTGTCGTTGTTTTTGACCGTATTTTACGATTTAAGTGTTAGTGACCATGTAAGTTTAAAGAAGTAGATTACTTGTGGATTGATTGCGTTTGAAACAGTTCAGTTTAGACTGAACTTGTTTGTTGAACTGACCAAACTTTATTGATTGATCGCACCGATTTAGAGAACACAAGCTTCCAAGCTATCAGAACGAAATAATTCATGTGTTGTGTTGTGTGTGCGTTGTTTCTACCTTTATGGACATTTTGGATGTCATGACTATTCTATGTAACTTCAATAATTGTTACCAAAATATGTTCTTGCTAAATTTTTCACAATAGAAACACTGCCCGAGCCGGTGGTAGAGTTACATTATATTATTTATTGATTTTTCATGAACACTTATGTAAAAGTTCACATGAAATAAAGCCCTTAGATTTTGAGTTTGTAACACAAAAACGAAACAAAACATTAATTTAGGTATAACGGAGTTTCGTTGAACTTCGTGCGGTAGGTAGGTTACCGTTAGAAGTTTGTTAACAGAATTTACAGTTATCAAAAATTCAAGTTCCTTGTTCAAGTGCCAAGTTGTGTTCCCCAGTTGTGACAGTGGATTGGCAACGATCGCCGTTGTAAAGCAAAAAAACATCGGGTCAGCAATGGGATGGGTGACCACCTTGATCGAAATTTAGTGATGCATCTGCGTGGCTCGGCATGCACAACCTTTCAGACTTGTCGTCATATTATGAAGCCGTCCTAAGGCCTCCGACGCAGACTCAACTAAGAGCAACTGCTCAATGTGCCTTTTCACAAGTATAAAGCTAAAATTGGCTGCAGCTGTTTACAGACAGCGCTCGCGCCATATCTTGGTGCAAATAAATAAGTGCAATAAAACGTACTCCATTTTATCATAGCAATGGCGCGGCGCTCATTTAAAATTTGACATTCTAATAAAAAACAAGAAAAAATGGGCAAGCGAATTTTCTTCCACCACCTAATTTCTTTATTAAAGTAATTCTAATATACCTAGTATATAGTACACAATAAGTATAGTGAGGATACACTAGACTTTGACGTCTGTTCATCTCTGGTTGGCGTTTGTGAACACAAGTCCCCGTGTCACAAAACACAGAAAGAGTCTTCTCAAATAAAATATTGCCCATAATCGATGTGAGGTCTTACGTGAAAATAATTTATTACAACGTACCCGCTAGGGACCGGAGTGATCAACTAAGTGGTTCTGTCGGTCTGTGTGTCACGTGGGATTAGGGACGGGGGCTGAAGGGTGGTCTATAAACTATTAAACTTGATGGAAGAACGAAGAATGGCACCCGTAGAATTCGGTTGTTATCACTCTGTGTAGTAAACTTATTTCATCGCTTTAAGCCTTTTGCAATTAAAACTATCCTACGTAATGATAGTGTAAAAAAAAAGAGGGAGATGGGTTATGTCAATACTGATGCGAAATCAAAAATTGTCCACTGCGTACGTACCTATAATGGTGTTAATGTGTGAACAAGATAGTATGATTATTTACTAGAGCGTAAACGAGACAGATACATGTTGCGCAGTGTCGTCTCAAACTGTCAATGCTTTGCTTAGGTGCACTAAGTTCTGATTTCAAGTGCCTCCTTTTTAGCACAAGTAACCTATCTACCTCTTTATTATTATAAAATCATTGATCCTATATCATTTCCCAACGTCCATTTTATTTGTGACCAAGATTTTATTTTTAGTTCAGTAGTTTAGGCATGAAAATGTTAGTTAGTTACTTTCGCATTATTGTAAGTACCTACGGAAGTACACACATCAAAGCTGTCTAGGGATATCATAGGGATATCATTTTTCAAATATTTCATGAAGTAAAGTTTGTTTACAAGTTGAGCATCATCTCAGAATAAAGCGAGGACAGAGGCATAAGATAAAGGTTAAGAATATTACAAAAAAAAACGTTTGATTTTGCTAAAATTTTGACACGTTTGACAGTTTTTTTTAACGTCCTTACGATTGTACAATTATGCTACTACAACGAATTTCTATATACAATCTGAAAGGGCAGATTTAGCAGTTTCTGTGTTCTAAAAATGTCTACGTTGCTATCAATATTTCAATTTTTACAGCCTCCCAAATAGCTATACTTTGTATGAAAATGCTTGAGATTTCCCTAGACACTTTTGAGCAGTGTATTTATGGATATAGATAATGTTATATTCAAAATTCAAAAATTCTTCATTTATCATAAACTCAATATTAAATTACAATGTGGTGTTCTCGACTGCAAAAGTTATAAACTGTAGCGCAGTGATATACGTAAGGCACAGGTCTTAATGCTGGTAAGGTACTATCTACTTACTCAAAAGTTTAGTGAGCGAACCGAGAGACGGTGGTTGGTATTGTAAAATTTTAAAGTAGGTACTTGTAACAGGTATATTTAAATAAAGATATTTCTTTTATTTTAACAGCGTTTAGCAAAAAATTAAAAGAGCTAAATTATTATAAGTACAGATATTCATAGTCCCCCTTATTCATAAAAATTTAAACAACTCTTATAGAACACGATAACTATTGTATCGCTTTGTCACTGTCATTCTTGTTGCTGCCGCCATTTGCGAGTAAGTGACAGAACACGTCAATAGCTTAAACAATGCGTTAGCGTTGCGTTCGTTTTTATGAATAAGGGGGAGTGACTAGAGGCATTTCCATACAAAAACTCAAAAAGTTTCAGCAACATAACAAAAAGTTACACCGAGTGACCGCCCCGCAGGGCACGACCAAGTTTTTACGGATTTTAATGGAATCGTTGGGTTTATTCAAAGTTTATTGTGGATCTTGGAACTTAGAAAATTTGATCGTTATATTGCTTTATTGAGGTGCTCAAGGTTGTGAAAGTGTGCAATGATTTCAAGTAGGTAATGGGATGGGTAATAACTCCGAGCAAAATTTTGTGATGCATTTTTCGGGTGTTTTCGGAAGGTTAAGCAGTTGTTCCTGGCTGACATCATTAAGCCTGAGTCAAAAAAATCAAAAAAAATTACAAATGTCAGTGTCATTGGAAATTGTACTTCAATTCAATAGAAATACAGACCTACCAACTTATCTGTGAACTGAAAGAGGACGACACCGTCGATTCAGTGTTGCTAATTAATATAAGGTGCCTAAAATTGAGTGAGTTTTACAAGTAGGTAATTTTTCATATGAAATATATACAGGTAATAATGAATTAAGGTTTGATATCTAAAACAGTTACTAGAGAGATAAACTAGAATCTGGAAAACTTAACAATCATACTAAATGTTTCACACTTAAAACTTTCATTCAATGTGATTCATGTACTCTCCCTGCATCAGGTACCAGGTACTATTTGCAGCATTTAATTAAGACCGTACCTTACCCCTTACAACGATATACTAATAATAATTCGCAGTGATAAGTACCTAATGGATGTAATAAAAAAATCAATTTGCTTTACAATTATTTATTAAAAACCCCATTCACAGTCATTATGATCTTTAGATGAACCTGCACTACCGACATCATCATCGCTGTCCTGTGTAATTTATTTCTGTCTTTAAGACCTCTAGAAGGTTTTTAACAGTAAGCACCTCGTTTTTGGCAGAATCAAATTCATGTACTCTCCTCCGTATAACTCCCATGTCAAAATCATCAATGTGTATGATTCCACTTTTGCGTTTTCTATCCTTGCCTTGTGTCCGAATTTAAGTAACAGTGTCTTCTGCTGCAAGCCCTTCTTTATCTATTTTTGAAATGAGTCCTTGACTCACACCTGAAACATAGGATTTTATTTTTCATCGAAATTTAAAAACCGGCAGGTTAGTTGGCTCACCCATTTAACAGGTGACCTTTTAGATGTGCGTTACCGTTACGTTAACCTACAGTAAGAATATATACAAATATTCCGTAGACCTAAATATTTGGTTAAGTTTAAAGGTACTTAAAAAACTAAAGCTGACAACACTAACCTGTTGCAGCCGAAATTCGTTTGTATATTTTGGTAAATGGATTAATCGGAGATCTCGCCCGAGCTTCTTCTTTAAAAATGGTTTCAACCTTGAGAATAATGTTATGAGCATCACTTTAATGGCTTTAGGCATATTCAACTTCATAAATTCCGAAATATCACAATAAAACAATCATAGTACTCAAAAATTGTTGACACGGACAATCGAATGACATTTCAACATGGCGGTCGTAGTTCCAATTTTCGCCATTTCACAGATAAGTTGGTAGGACTGTACGATACAGGAGCAGTGGCTTGACTTTTGAGATTGACACTTGAACCCTTTTATCATTGCATACATTTCATTTCCAAAATGGCACTGGCAGCTGTCAAAATGTATATCTTATATTAGTTGGATTGTAGCCAGAGGCCTAAGAAGATAGTATCCGACAATAATAAGCCGCACTGAGCCCGCGTGTTGGAGTAGGTCCCGCGCCACCTCATAGTTGAGGTGTACCGGCGTATACAATTATATTATAATAAAAAAAGGTATTTAGGTTACTTGGGCTAAAAACGTGGCACCCATAATCAGAACTTTTCGTACACCTGAGCAAAGCATTGACTGTGTTGACAGTTTTAGAGATCTTCTGCGCAAGAAGTAACTGTATCGTAGTAAATAATCATACTATCTTGTTCACACTTTATAACTCGGCCAAATTAATAACGTCGTACCACGTGGTAAATTTTTGCCTTCGCGTCAATACTGACGTCACATCTACGTTTTTTTTATTACAATATCATTGGTCGTAAAACAGAAAGTCTGCTGTTTGTTTGTTTGTTTTGACAAGAAGAGCGTAGAAGTAGAGTGCTGTTCCATTAGTTAGCCACGTGCGCTTCATGTATTTTGGTCAGTGTCGCTAGACAAACATTAAAAGAGGCAAAGGGTGTAATTTCCCTTCCTTTTCTTGTTTGTCTACTGGAGTGGCCACAATCATAATATTTGTACAAAGCAAGTATTTGCATACGCGTTTGATTTAGGAGATAACCTTTTATTATTATCGTTGTGTAGAATTGATGGTACCTATCTATTTTATTAACTATCTGACGTGACTCGCGACTCACTGTCGAGAACAAGTTACTGTTATATAAAACCATACTTAAACCAATATGGACTTACGGTATACAACTGTGGGGCTCAGCGAAAACATCAAACATAGAAATTCTGCAAAGATTCCAAAACAGTGTGCTGAAAGCCATTGTCAATGCCCCGTGGTTCACAAGAATGGAGGAAATTCATGATTACTTGAACATACTTACAGTAAAACAGCAAATAGCCAAAAGTATAAAGTCATATAAAACTCGAATAAGTAGTCATCAAAACGAACTGGCCCAGAGTCTGATTCAACCACTGCAAAGAAGACGTCTGAAAAGACTGCACCTATGGGACATCACAGTATAAATATAGTACAACCATGAAGGCAGCCTGATAGTGGTCAAGGCATGCCTACACGCCACTGTTACATTCAACTAAAAAAACTGCTTATAGTCTCAGGACTGATTGCATGTTTGTAAACAAATATGAAAAAAAAAAAAAAAAAATCTGACGTGACATTCGATGTCCTATCAAAGAAGCGGAGTTTGAATAGTTGTCAATATTTTTAGATTTCCATAAAACTTTATTTATTTTACGGCAATTATCATACTTTTAATCAATGATGTTATAAAAAAAAACTAGATAAGTTATGTCAGTACTGTTGCGAATTCGATTATCCACTGCGTAAGTACCTAACTAACCGTGTTGTGACGTGTGAACAAGATAGTATGATTATTTACTAGACCGTAAACGAGACAGACACATGTCGCGCAGTGTATAGTTCTGCAATAGTTCTGATTTCGGGTGCCACTTTTTTAGCACAAGTAACCTTTATACCTCTTTTTTATTATAATATCATTGCCTTTACTATAAACATACTCTAACCTAATAACAAAAAATAAATTGACGAAGTCGTTCTGAAGTTATTTTCATTAATACATAGTTTATTTTAATGATTAATAGGTTGCTGTGAGTACCTACTTCTGATCTTGCTGTAGTTCGAGGTCAATCTTACTAATATTAAAAGGCGAAAGTTTGTATGTCTGGATGTGCCGTGTTGCTCTTTCACGTGAAAACTACTGAATGGATTCTAATAAAACTTTACAATAATGTAGCTTATACACCTGAATCGCACATAGGCTACAATTTATAAAGAAATACGACTTTTTGTTATTCAACTTAAGTCCACGCGGACGAAGTCGCGGGCGGCCGCTTGTGATCAATAGTTTGTCAATACAAGCCGAGAGAACGAAAAGTAAAAATATTTTTGTTCCAAGCGACAAGACAACACGTCACCGCTGTGAAACTATACCGCGGCATTTCATTGTTTTCCTGTCAATCTTTTGTTTTTCAGACTTCCAACGCGACAGGTCGACGTGAAAAAGCCACCACAATGTCTCGTTTCATTTCCGTTTAGAAACACGATTGGCAAACGCCATTACTGTAGTCCGAAAAGTTCTGGTACAGTATTTCTGGATACAGGTACTCTGAATACTACGAACGTACGATGAGTGATTTAGCAAAAGAAACAACGCCACAACTTACACCTGAGCCATAATGTTTCGAAATATATGTATTTACACATCAGCAAAAAATAAGTTCGAAAATTTCATCATGTTAGGCGTGGTACTAAAAATACTTAAAACGAAGTCTCGAAGAAGAGCAACTCCGAGCTAATCCTCCAGCAAACGAAGTTGGTGTTCCCAAGCCAGGTCGCAACCCGAGTGGTCCGGCGTTCGAATCTGGCCGGGCACCAACTTTGTGTTCATGATCCTGATTGTAAAACCTGTCCTTTTGGGTGGATCATCTCACAGGCTCGCACGCGCACTTAATGGACAGACTACCAACACGTCTACTCTCGCCGGTGGCTCTCGTATAACTGACGTGGTGCGCCCGAGACAGTATTTGTCTGTGTGAGTGGGTAGACGCATACACTACACTGATCGTAAGTGATGATGTGGTCTAAGGTGGTGTACATACCGACTTAACAAATGGCTTTTCACTCTCTTCTTGAAAAGGCCCGAGTTCTCTCTGGCTGTCTGGTCAGTCTTTGGAGATAAAAACTCCCAAAAAAACCCAAGCAATGTTGGATTCAAATTCGCTCGGCGAAGTGTAGTTTTCTGAATGTGACATTCAGAATGTACACTCTGAATGCCAGTATACACCTAGACAAATACGAACAGATATTTTCATGCATACGAATGTTTGTACTATGGACGAATCGAACCAGCGACCTCTAGTGTAGTAAGTTACTTCTTGATCGGTATCCTGAATCGGTTGTCATGAATTACATACAATGCCATGACAAAAACTAACACTATCAAAGTCCGTTCGCGTTAAGAGTGCAGTAATTTCATACTTGTCCTTTGACCTAGCACGTCCCCTAACCAATCAAATTGTTCCTAATTAGGAAGTCTAGTCCACAGGGACCAGTTGAACGCATACTTTCGAACGCAGAGGTTGTGGATCTGAGTTTTTCTGTGTGCAACAGAATTAAATTTAAAAATTACTGCATTTTTAACGCCAACGGACTTTAATAGTGTCATTTTTTTTTCAAGGTTACGACAGAAGGTATGCTATGTAAACTACACGCTAACTGCATTTTAAAGCAGTACTCCAAAGTCAAACCAATCTCTGTATTGCGGTACTGGAGTACCAAAGGTTCCGTTTCCTAGCAAAAAATACGTCGAAAATGTACCATTTGAAATACACGCAACGAAAGAGTATTCTTGCAACCCCTTTTAGACCTTTTCATCCCCATTTCGCTCCGACTTTCAGCGCAAAGGTAATTCTATTTTAGCCGTTCATTTTATTATACAAAGGATTTTTTTGAAATGTAAATAATATGAGAAATCTTTGACTAGTGAAATCGTATTTGCATAATGGTCGAAGTGAATGAGGGAATGTAATGTATACTTCCTACTTCCTACTAATTTATAAATGCGAAAGTTTGTATCTGTAGATGGGACGTTGCCCTTTCATGTTCAAACTACTGGATGGATTTTAATGAAACTTCACAATTAAAATAGCTTATGTATCTGAATAGCAGATGGGCTACAATTTATAAAGATATATCACTTTATTTTTAACCTAAGTCCACGCGGACAAAGTCGCGGGCGGCCACTAGTTTATTATAAAGTTGAAGAGTTTGTTTGTTTGGCTGAACGCGCTAATCTTAAGAACTAGTGGTTCGAATTGGAAATAGTTTTTTGTTCTGAGTAGTCCATTCATTAGGAAAGGCTGTTCTGCACAACATCACGCTACAATTAATAGGAAAGAACGAACTAAACTTGCACTTTGTTTAATAGATTTTATAGAATTGTATTATATTTCTTTAAACTTTCATGGTCATTAACACTAAATCGATAAAAACGGGAGTAACTCCGTGACCATGGCGCTTGTAACAGTGCCGAAATATCGGAAACTCAAAAGAAAAAAGGTACATGGTAGAATTGTATTGTACAAATTCAACTTTTTCGTCAACGTCCGCGCCAACGCAAATTCCAATGTATTTGTGGTATTTGCTGCTTGGTTGGCCAAAATAAGGTAATTATCTAAGCATCATTATCAAGATTTCGAATATTGATCAAATTAACTTCATTTTATTCGCTTGCATCTATGCTCGTACTTTGGTCACTATAGGTATGTATGTAGTCGATTTGTCCAAGTATGCCCAGGCACTTTCTACTTACGTCATCACGAGTTT
This sequence comes from Udea ferrugalis, assembly GCA_950022985.1. Lineage (NCBI taxonomy): Eukaryota > Metazoa > Arthropoda > Insecta > Lepidoptera > Crambidae > Udea > Udea ferrugalis. Next base: position 8,557,473 of record OX465542.1, read on the forward strand.
ATTTAAAAATCGGACAATGGAATGTATGGTGAACGGCACTTCATGCTATCAGACTTCCTTGCTCTAAGATAAAACACGGAAATGGGTAGCCTGATGTGCCATGGCTGCACGCCTGAGAGCTTAGATTTGAAGATTTAGTAAGATTTGGTTGCTTTTAGTTTTGACGCTCAATTTTTCTTGATGAATAGGCAACTGATAAACGTACCTGTATTAAGTGTAGAGATGGTCTAAGCTGAAATGACGCGTGCCTCCACTGCATCTACGCTTTCAAACAAGGACTCTTGTATGCGTCATCAGCCTGTGAGCACTTATAGTATAAACCATAAATCATTCCAGTAGTATGTAAACTAACTGTCCATATTTTGAAAAAGCACGGTACGGCCACAGTCCTACTGTCGAGCGTTTGCGGTAACGACGCCGCACTGTTGCTGCACCGTGCTCTTTGTATGATAACAAACGACCGTCCGTGCGCCATACGACATACGCACCGCTTCCGCACTGCAGCGGTCCGTTAAGAAACACATAATTTAAAAGCGCCCTTAAACTATACAGTTGGAGGTATAGCTTAAAATCAATATGGACACTACATTTCTATTATAAAAATATAATCAAATCGTTGATAGAAGCAGTTTGTCTCGAATCTCGTGTTTTAAGTAGGTAGGTACATAATTCGCACAAGCACCTAATAGGTACATTTGAAAATCCGTAAAAAGCATAGGAAATTGTCATTTCCGATAATCTCGCACGAACTATAATATTTCGTATCGTACATTTAGAAGATTGATTATACGCCTGGCAACACTTTTTGGTAATCCACATAAATGACCTTAGATAAAAAGGTGTTGTGTTGTAGTGTTGTTGTTGTTATCACTCACCTGCCGTCTGCTCGTCTGACTTCGACATTTTGTTGAGTTTTCTTCTATAACTGATTTATTTTTGATCGATGCTTTAGAATCTTCTCGTCCCACCTAGGAAAGTAGATAAATATTCCATTTAGAATATCTTTATTTCAAACTTATTACTTTGTTATTTTTTACAGGTTACAACTAAAAAAAATACAGACATTCCGCAATAAGACAAACATGTTTTAGAAAAAAAATAATTTTTAAGTGTTGCGTTGAGACTAACATGTCAATATCATTGTCTATGAAACAGCTTACAGACTGTCATAAGTACATGGATGGGATATGGATTTTAATAAATCAACCTTGATAGAATATTAAATCAAACGCATCAGTAATAGCAGAATTTATAATTCATACGGCTTATTGAAATGCCGCCATATTGTATTGAAATAATAATGAATCAAAACAAAGCAATTTGTACTTTTAATTTAACTTAACCATTATTGGCTTTGTATGTATTTGATTATAGCCTTGAATATAATGATTAATGAAGTTCATCACGCAATCAGTTTTAAACAACATTATTGACATTTACTTTAGCCTAAATCAATATCGATTGATGTACGTGTGTAAATGAATAAGTTATTATTCGATCGATTTTATCATTACTACGCATAGAATTTTATATTTTATTTCATGAAAAACATTGACTGTTATTGATAAGAAATCAAAAATAAACAAAAGGCAGAAAATCAGTAAGGAAAATATGTTTTTTTAAACTCGTTCAACACTAACCTCTTTACTTAAAAAAAATGCCACAGAAAAAAAAGGAAATGATTTGTCAACGAAACGCGGTAACAGGTGGTTTTCGGAGCGAGTCGCGCAAAGGCACCGCTTCGTATACAGCCAAGCGCCGGGCTTGCACTGGCCAGTTTCCGAGCCTTCGTGAACGCGCGGGAAAACGCGCTTGCGTATAACCATTCTAAATTCAAATGCGTTCTCTTCTTCCTACAATCGAAAATGTATCATAACATGCTAGCACAAAGTTCCTTTTGGCGCTTTACACTTTACAACAACTTGTAGATTCTTAATTCCAAAAAGGAATAAAAAGATTCAGAGGTGAATAAATTTGAACTTAATTCGTATTAGGAGAAAGCTGAAACAGTATGATGTTTTCGTAGAGAAATGTGAAACAAAAATAACAAACAGGCATTCTAATGTGCAAGACATTAGGCACAAAACAAACCTTTCATTATTCGTATTACACCAAGGTTGACTTTCGCGTAACAATCTTAATAATTGGCTACTTACAAAAGGCTTTTAGAGCCATTGTTAAGTCTTACTGCGTGGTGTTAAGGTCGCTATTAGTGTAATAATTACGAACGTCTGGAAATTGATGAGACGTGGTGGCGTCTGTCGGGACTCAGGCATTTTTCTGAGTTTTAACGCACTTTTAGGGTTCCTTATAACATAACAATTTACAAAAAAATGTGTTTCGTGGTTTGCTATTATTGAAAGAAAGAAGCTCTTCCAGCGCATGTGTTTGTTTCTTCTTATACACCAGGTTTTTTAAGCGAGGCAGGCTTTCCAGGTGACATTGACCAGCTCAATAGTAAGGGTAAAATTGTACTTATCAACCCCATGTCTTAATATCACTGTTGCTTCCCATCAGGTGGACTCAGGTGATGTCATGGCATTTTGAAAATCACAGTAAACAAGATATCATTTTTTTTTAAATTGATGAGCATACATTTTAGGCCTCGATATAAAACAGCACCTATTTGAAGGTGAATATATACTAGACAGTTAACACTTAAAAGCAAGCTAAAATACAAACCGTCTGACGAGGTATTTAGGAGCCAGCTGCGAAACTGGAAAATCTATTATATTCACCAGGCGAATTTATAAACCTAGACATGATAAATGATTTGATTGTAACCCATTGTTTGCCTTAATTTTCTTAGTGACTTTTATTCATCTTTATCTTTTATTTTATTTTTGTAATTTAACTATTTTGACGATCTCAATTTGAATGACCTATATTTTAACATCTGATGTAATTTGTAGTGAACTTTAAGTGGAGAAATCAACTATCTAATCTAATCTAAAAATTCAGATTTTCAAAAAAAAATTTTTTAATCCTAATTTTACAAATCAGTTCTTCTTAAAGTTACAGATTTTGTTTACAGGAATGGTCAATACTAATATTTTCTGCGAGAACTATTTTGCAAGTTCAGAATTACTTATATTTTCTCACTCCATTCTCAACTACTGTACCTGTAATTTTTTTTTAGTTTTGTTTATGCAGTCTGTTTTTTTCTGCGGAACTTATCAAAACACAACAACTCACCCTTGACCGTTCGTTGTCAAAACAAAACGCAAGTTAGAATACGTTTGTTTGACTTCATTCGTTTCTAATGGGCTTTCCACTCGGGCGGCTCCAGAAATGATTTTGTATGTTTCCTCCATTTCGACAAATGGAATTCATGATTGAGACATTTAAGTTATAAAATATTAAGGCGTAAAATATACAATCGGTCCAAAACAAACTTCTTCATTTATAAAAATAAGATTGAAAAACAAACGAAAGTTTTGGGGTTTTCTGACAGAGTGTTTGATTGGTAGAGAACGCCTCATGGCATTAAATCCACTATTTCTTCTTGACTATTCCTGCAATCTTTGAATAATCTAATGTTTATCTTGAAGCTAGCCTAAAACTTCAAACTTCTTTGTATTGCGTTTGATTCACCAAGCCTACGAGACAAATACTACGAAATGCTACGAACGTAACGTATGGAATTGAGGCGTGCTACGACGCGCAGGTTACTGTTCGTAGTATGATGAACTACAGGATCCTAGCGCGCGTAGTTAAATCAGAATAGTTTTATATTTCTATAAACTTTCATGGTCACTAACATTTTTTTTTGGTAGCAATCCCGTTTTTATTGATTCAGTATAGTTTTATTTCTTGGAGCGAACCACAGCCCTCATTTACAGTGTAAATCTTAACATAATATTACAAAAATACAATCAATGAAGGACATACATTCTATTGGTTAGGTACTAAATTAATTCGGCAATCACTACTCACAACCTATGACTAGTATGTAAGGAGGTGTGCATGTGCATGTGTTTAAATGTCAGAGTTTTTTTGGTGTGTGTGTGTGTATGTGTGTGTGTGAATGGAACGTCCATCTCACTCTAGAAGTTCTCTTTTTCGTTCTCTCTGTATCTATTTAGTAATGTTCAAATATTATGTTTATCAGTCTGATACCTTAATTCTTGCTTTATGGTTACATAACGTTCATTCTAAGTTTTGTTTTTTGTTTTTCAAATTATTGTGTTACGTTACTATTAAGTAATGACCATTTTCAAAAGCCTTTTAAAAATGTTTGTATTGTTTTTTCTTTACCCAATGAGCCAAATTAATCTCTGAATAGACAAACGGTAATCCTCAAATTTCACAAGCTATAAAAACAGCTTCAAATTTCATTCATTTAAAATTCTGCCAGTCGCAAGATCTGTTTATTCTAGACTCAGACGTTTCTTTGTCCCGAAGTTCTGAAACCACTGATTAAATGAAGAAACAGATAAAACTGCAATTAGTTTGTTTTGAGTTAATTCTGGTTTATTATGCAATTTAAACTTTCGCTTCTCTTGCGAGAGTTGCTCCGAGTTTTATGTTTGTTCAAGACGGTTGTTTCGGGAGGGAAAAAATCGGAGGCGGATAATTCTTTTCTGAAGTTACTCTTCTAAGAACAACTTTATATTAAAAGACTATCAATCAACCCAGCTTAGGTTCAGCCTTGAGCAACACTTAAGTGAAGAAATAACTTCTCTGATTATCGACTTAGTTTTGTGAATATTAAGAATAAAAGTTATTTCTATAAATTGAGGCCTAAGTTTTAGATAGTTAATTTAATCCTTGAGTATATGGTAGTGGTGTTGCGCGAGATTATTTTTGTTCCTGGCTAGTTTTTATTAAGTCCTACCTATGCAGTTTTAGTTTCTGCCAAAATCAGCCTGGGGACTCCCTTGAGCATTTTTCTAAATTTTTTACTCTTGTTTTAGCATTAATTAAGATGCGGTTTCTTTCAAATGTCTTTTTCTGGTTTTCAGATTTTTCTAAATTCTTCATAGTTTACGATTTTATGCCGACTTGAGAATAGTAAATATAGACTAGAGACTGCAACTTGTCCTCGCGTGGACCCCCTTAGGGGTTGAATTGCGAAAATCCCTTCCGTAGCGCGCACTTATATCACGAAAGGAGGCTTCCTTTTATCAAATATCAAGTAAAGTCGTTGCGGTTATACGTTGGTAAATATAGAAGTCAATCAGTGATGTGGAATTTTCTTCACTCTGCTTCTAACAGAGGCAGATGGCGACAAATAGTCCGAGGCAAGGTGTTTCATAAAGATGATCACGACCCTCAGCATTGAGGAGACCGACGCAAGGAGGAGGGATAGAAGACAAGCAAATATAGATATAGAAGCCTTTCATATATGTATATGTATATATCGACGAAACAAAAGTCCATAGTCAGGAGATTAATAGTCAAAACAATCGGGCACCTTGACTTGCCCACATTGAGCGTGACTCGACGCTAAAATAACATTTATTTATGATGTGTGATTAACTTTGACAACACAAAAGCCTTACCCCTTTCAATGAATCAAATATGAATATGGTAAGACAAATTAACTAACTTTTAACTGAATTTTTGAACGTCAATCAGTATTTCAAACTTTAAACTCATGTGGTCCTGAGTTCAAGCCTTCGTACACCCATATTTTTAAATTGTAGAATATGTGGTTAACTCCACAGTGATGGAAATCACTGAATGCCTTCAACCCGGATAACGGCGGTGGGCTCACTCCAAAATGTATTTTAATCCCTATTCAAGGTGGAGACAAGTCCAACAAATCATCAAAACATAGAGACTACAAATTTTTCAAACAAAATGGTGAAGGGTGCTCAGTTTCTTCAGAGTGTGTAATACAATAAAACTTGCTTCGATCTATCACAGTCAGCCTACGTGGAGCACCTGCGTCCACGCGTACTCACAACAAACCCCTGTTGTGTTTGTTTGAGATGGTGTAGATAGACAATGCAGACAGTGGTTATTAATTAATTCAACTGTCCTGAAAGATATCAAGAAACATTAAATAAGTCCAAAATGGTTAAGGCCTAAAACTCATACAAACAACCCACGGCAAGCCAATTCTGTATGTAACGCAGTTTCAGGCCTAAGGCCTTTTTCCAAGCCTAGGATATTTAACCACTGGGCCATGACGGTCTTCCGCTGGGCCGGTCTTTTGTCGATTTACTTTAAAAATAAAAACAATAGATCGAACAATTGTTTTTATCTTCAATACCCGCAAAAAACCCTATTCCGATTAGAGGACGCCTCCACAATAAACAAATATAGAAAATTGAAATGGATTTGGCTATATTACCTTTGTCCATCGGGCAATTCCAATTTCGGATCTATTTTTAATCCTGAACCAAAGCATATTTCATTTCACTATGACTGACCAATTCTTTTATCGTGTTACGTTTTTGTATGTTGCGATAGATTTTGTCATTATAAGTCTTTGCATGATAAAAATATAATATAACTAGCAGTCCCCCGCGACTTCGTCCGCGTGGACTTAGCTGTATGTGAAAAAAGATTTTCCCGCTTTCCTGTTGAAATTTTCCTGAATTTTCTTTTCTATAAACCTTACGGAGCCCGTGACCTTTCCAACGAATGCAAAACTGTGGAAATCGGTTCGTGCGTTCTGAAGTTATAGCGTCAGGAAGGAAAACCCGACTTATTTTTATATAATAGATAGATAGATATTGTTTATGTAAATTCTAAGCTTTATGTAGATGTATGCATATAAAAGTGTATTTAACCGATCCACCTACGTTAACTACATCAAATTGAGACATAAAATGAAAAAAAAACCAATAAATTGCTGGAAATGGGCAATTTCATAGTTTTGCTACCACATAACTAAGCTTTACTTTTTCTTAGTGCTTTATACCATCGCTAAAAGTAGCCACTTATAGATTTAGGAAAAATGCTTATTCCCGGTCTGCTACATCTCAATAAGTTATAAATTCCCATCTTCTAGGATTTTCAAGACGGACGACCGTCTTGATGTAATTGTTGAGAAGTCGGCTACTACACCAAGGGTCGCGGGTACGATCCCCGCACAGTACAAACATTTGTGTGCATAAACATGTCTGTTTGTATTGGTCTGGGTGTTTCCTATGTATATTAAGTATGTATTTACAAAAGAAAAAGTATTTAAGTATGTTTATCCGTTGTCTAGTATCCATAATAACGGACTATAATCAGCCCACTTGGGACTAGATGGCGTTGTGTGGAATAATGTCCAAAGATATTTATTTTTTATTTATTTTTCAAATAGATGATACTAATATTGCATATTTCACTAAAATTCAGCCAGGGCGCCCGTAGATGGTTACGCTCTTATTGAGAATACACCGAATGAATGGTTTTTAGTTACAAAACTATCAAAATATCTACATTACCACACCAACTTAAAGCTCGGGCAAAGTTTTGAAAGCTTCTCTCTTACGTAGGTAAAAGTTATTCATTACCAAATGATCAGGGTATTCAGTCATTAGTCACGGACACAACAAGAGCAATTTATTAACATTTGAACAAATATGAGCGCAATCATCCGACGCATCAGTCGATATGTCTCAAGTTACCGTGGCTAATGAACGCGAAGGTGCGTGGTCACAGTGCGAGCGATTGTATTAGGAACCAACTGTTGTATCGCACCAACATTTCTTTATTTTTATTTATTTATTCATCATCTCTTACAATTATCATTACAGGAAATTTTGACCTAATGCGATAGTGTAACTATTCTCTACAAAAAATAAAAATGAAGATAAACCTCTTTGTTGCTAACCATTCTCTTTTGTACTCTAGTTTTACTTTTATATTTTCTTTGTTTTTGATATTCTTTGATTTTGTCAATAAATTCTAGTTGTCACCTTTCTCTCTCTCAATAAGCTGGTGTTTTACTCTAAAATCCCATATTTTCTAGTTTTCCCACCTTAATCCGCAATATTTTGGTCCTTCTCCGCGTTTTTCTGAACCCTTTCCATCGAAATTTCTTTTCTCTTTCTTAAAAATTGTGTTTTTTGTTTAAATGGTGGTGGAGACTAGAAGCCAGAGTAAAACTCAGGAAAGAGTAAAAAGCCAAGGTGGCAATATGAGTGAACCAGTAGCTACGAGTAGTAGGTCGAAAGTAGCTCAAAGTGGTGTGGAAGTTCGCTCTAATATTTCTCAAAGTTCTAGGTCGTCTCGTTCTTCAGCTACAATCCGAGCCCAAAAACTGGTTTTGCAAGCAGCTCACCTAAGGAAAATCGCTGAAGTGGAACGTTCAGCCGCAGCTGCAGCCGCAGCCACTGCTGTAGCTAACGCCGAGCGTCAAGCTGCTGAGCTCGAGCTGGAGGCGCAGCTGGCAACTTTGGAAGCGGAAAGTGGTGAGAGCCGCAGAAGCTCACGCTCGCACACTTCTGTTCAGAACTGGTTAGCTTCTGTAGATAATAATATCCCAATTCAAAGCGGTCCATTGGAACCTTTAGAATCTAACGACTGTACTGAACCTTTTGGGGAGCCCAGATGTCGCCAGTCTTCAAATAAATGTGGTGGTAGAAGCTCATTCGAGCCTTACCCGTCTGTCACCACAGCGAACGTCGTGCACCCCCCCGGAATACTACAGAATCAGTCAGGACGTTGCCAATGTTTCGATAAGTGTGGTGGGAGAAGCTCAGCAGAGCCTTACCCGTCTGTCACCACAGCCAACGTCCCGAACCCTACTGAAATTGTACAAAATACTAAGACAACTACCACAAAATTAAACAAGACGTCCACTGATATAACTTTATTAGCCCAGGCAATCACATCTCTCGCAAGCGGCTCTTCAAAACCCAAGTTTGGCGATGGGAGGCTGCCTGTCTTTGACGGCCAGCCCTTAGATTGGCTGTCGTTCAAGCGGGTCTTTGAAGATAGCAAGGCGTCGTTCTCTTCGTCTGAGAACTTGGCGAGAATTGGAATGGCTCTCCGAGGTGAAGCACGTGAGGCAGTTTCAATTCTCGCCAAGTTCTCAGACGAAGAGAACGACGCCTTGCTATCTTCAAAGACCCGCTTGAACGACAGCCAATCTAAGGGCTGGCCGTCAAAGACAGGCAGCCTCCCATCGCCAAACTTGGGTTTTGAAGAGCCGCTTGCGAGAGATGTGATTGCCTGGGCTAATAAAGTTATATCAGTGGACGTCTTGTTTAATTTTGTGGTAGTTGTCTTAGTATTTTGTACAATTTCAGTAGGGTTCGGGACGTTGGCTGTGGTGACAGACGGGTAAGGCTCTGCTGAGCTTCTCCCACCACACTTATCGAAACATTGGCAACGTCCTGACTGATTCTGTAGTATTCCGGGGGGGTGCACGACGTTCGCTGTGGTGACAGACGGGTAAGGCTCGAATGAGCTTCTACCACCACATTTATTTGAAGACTGGCGACATCTGGGCTCCCCAAAAGGTTCAGTACAGTCGTTAGATTCTAAAGGTTCCAATGGACCGCTTTGAATTGGGATATTATTATCTACAGAAGCTAACCAGTTCTGAACAGAAGTGTGCGAGCGTGAGCTTCTGCGGCTCTCACCACTTTCCGCTTCCAAAGTTGCGCGAGATCCTGCTGAAGTTATGGACGCTCTAGAGCTGAGGTTTGGCAGGTCAGAATTGATTATTTTACAAGAGATTAGTTCAGTTCGATCATTACCTAAACTAAATTCAGAAAGTGACCTCCACAAGTTCGTTTGTAGGGTCCGAAATTGTGTGGAAGTAACACGTCTTCTCAATCAGCGGTGCTATTTAGAGTCGCCAGAGCTATTTCAAAGCATTTTAAGCAAGCTTACGCCTTTACTCCGCTGTAGATGGACAGATTTCGCTTCAACACATTTTTCACATCAGGGATTTTCGAAACTTGAGTTATTATCCCAATTTTTAGCTCGTGAGGTAGACTTACAACTGAAGTTTGGGTTATTACCCGAACCTTTGACTTCCAATAGAAGATTTAACAAAGTTCATGCAGTTTCATCTTCAGAAAATCTCGATAACTTTGTAAAGGTTACTTCAACATCAAATAAACAAATGTTTTCCTTGAAACCTGAAAACAATTTTAATAATATTTGCCCGATGTGTAAACAAGATCATAATTTGTCATCATGTCATAAGTTTGAGTCATTGTCAGTTGGTGACAGGTGGCAATTTATGAAGGCAAATAAACTTTGTCATAAATGTTTGAAAAAAGGTTCTCATTCATACAAATATTGCAAAGCTTCCAAGGAGATTTGTGACGTTGACAGTTGTAAATTCCGCCATCACAAACTTCTCCATAATTCGGATGGCTTAGTGGTGCACACAACATTAGATGCTGAATCCGATACCGATTCTGATAGTGCTGAGCATTCACCTTCAAATAATCAAATCGATATCGCTGAAAGTCAGCCATCTGATTTGGTGGCACACATGAACCCACAATATGAATCTCATAAGAGCAACAACAATTTTAAACCTCTTTTAAAGATTATAGCTGTAACGATTTCAGGGCCTCAAGGTAGCGTGGACACATATGCCCTGTTAGACGATGGGTCTACTGCTACATTCATCGATTCTCAAATTTGTGACCAAATAGGATTGACTGGGCCTGAGACTCATGTTCGCCTCGATTGTGTGAATGGCTTAGGCAAAAAGGTCAAAGTCAAGTATGTCGACTTTAGGATTAAGGGCCGTCACTCTGCAGATGAGTACGCCATTCATAAAGCTCGATCCATCAAAGATTTAGGGTTGTCGAAACAAACTGTTTGCTCTGAAAAAACCGCACAGTATTCTCACCTTCGAGATTTGAGTCATGTTCTTTGTTACGAGAATGCGGAACCTAAATTAATCATTGGGATAGACAATTGGCATCTTACCATACCGACATCCATTCGCAGGGGTACCAGGTCACAGCCAGTTGCAATACAAACAAACCTTGGCTGGGTTTTATTTGGTTTTGAGTCTAGTAAGACCAAACCTATTGACATAATTAATCACGTTACCATTTTCAACGACACAAATACCAGTGACATGGATAACTTAAATTCACTCATTCAAAATTATTTTAAATTAGATTCAATTGGCATCAGCAAAAGCGATCGCCTTAATAAAAATGATTCTGAAGCTGTGAGGATTCTCAATGACACAGTTCGCCGTTTGCCTAACGGCAGATTTGAGGTAGGTCTTCCATGGAAAGACGACAACTTAGAGATTCCTGACAGCTTTGGCCATGCCATGTCTAGATTTAAGAGCTTAGAAAATAAAATGAGCAAAGACGCAGTGTATGCCAAACAATACAAATTAAATATGCAGGCGTTATTTGATAAAGATTACGCAGAAGGGCCTGTAAATAGTAATTGCTCTTCTTCAAGATGTTGGTATTTACCGCATTTCGGTGTTACCAATCCTAACAAGCCCGGTAAGCTTCGTATTGTCCACGACGCAGCGGCAAAGTCCAATGGAGTCAGTCTAAATTCCATGGTTCATACTGGTCCTGATCTCCTAAATTCAATTTTAGATATTCTTCATCGGTTTCGTGAAGGCAAAATTGGACTTTCCGCTGATATTAGAGAAATGTTCCCTCAAGTAAAGATCCGTGAGGAAGACAGGGATTCTCAACGTTTTTTTTGGCGAGATTCTCCAAAGAGTCCTATGAAAATCTTTAGAATGTCGTCCATGATATTCGGTGCAGCATCTAGTCCTTTTTCGGCGCAATTCATCAAAAATAAAAATGCACTTGAATATCAACGTGAATACCCTGAAGCTGTGGATGCTATCCTTAACTCTCACTATATGGATGACTGCATAGTTTCCACGTCCTCAGTGGCTGACGCAGCCCGTCTCGCTGCCCAAATTGTGTTAATTCACAAAAATGCCAATTTTGAAATGAGAGATTGGGTTTCAAACGATCCCAAAGCCTTATCTCTCATACCAAAAAACTTGTTGCTAAATCAATGTGTAGCTAATGTTGATATCGATTTGGGTAGTGTTGCCATGTCGGTTAGAACATTAGGCTTAGTATGGCAGCCTGCTGAAGATTGCTTTAGTTTTAATGTTAAAGGCTTTTCAAAAAAAAATATAGATCATTTTACAAAACGGAAAGCTCTCTCTCTCTTAATGTGTGTTTACGATCCACTAGGGTTTCTTGCACCACTTATTGTAAGAGCAAAAATTATGTTTCAGAACGTTTGGCGTAAAGTGGTTGACTGGGATCATCAGCTCCCTCAGGAAGATACTGCAGCTTGGAAGAAGTGGCACATCGATTTTCTTAATTCAATCCCTAATTTGAAAATTCCACGCCGGTATAACCTGAGCGAGTTTGATACCCCTGAAAGAGAGCTTCACTTGTTTTGCGATGCAAGTGAATCTGCATACGCGGCTGTAGCATATTGGAGCTTGAATTTTCCAGACGGTACTGTAAAGGTAGTATTGATCGGTAGTAAAGTTAGAGTAGCCCCATTAAAACCAGCATCCATTTCTCGATTAGAGTTGCAAGGTGCTTTGGTGGCAGCTCGTCTATCCGATTCCATCTGTGCTGCTCATAAGTTCAAACCGTGTGCACGCTATTTCTGGTGTGACTCCATGAATGTGTTAGGATGGCTGCGAAATGATGCCCGTAATTTTAAACCTTTTGTGGCGAACCGTCTGGGTGAAATCTTAGAATCATCCAACGTCAGCGATTGGCACTGGGTTCCATCTGAAATGAATGTGGCTGATGATGCAACCCGGCTTAAAAATGAAACTTTGAACATGGAGTCACGCTGGTTTAAGGGTCCAAGTTTTTTGTACTCGCGAGACCAGTGGCCAACTGAACCACTAGTCAACCTACCAACGATGGCAGCAGCAGCTGAGTTGAAACCAAAGCATAAAATTAGTTGTAACGTGACTACTGACGAACCACTCCATCTTCTAGCTCCCGTATCAGCCGACCCTCATAGAATTAGTAGATGGTTGTGTCTAGTACGTTCGACTGCCTTAGCTCACTTGTTCGCTCGAAAGCTCTGTAACTTAATTCGTAGAGTAGAAAATGTCTCACTAACTCCTTCTGACCTGACAGTTTCTGACTTAGAGATGGCAGAGAACCATATCTTGTGGCAAAGTCAGATAGAATGTTTTAAATTAGAGAGAACTTGCCTGGCTAAAAACACACCACTCCCGCGGAGCAGCAGATTATTTAACCTGTCCCCCACTTTCGACGAGAATAACCTACTTCGTCTGAATGGACGCATCACCGCTGTGGCAGGGGTCGAGATAGCTACAAAGTTCCCGATCATACTCGATGGCAAGCACCCAGCAGTTCGTCTTCTAGTTCTCCGCTACCACCAGAAAGCCGCACATGCTAACACCGAAACAGTGGTGAACGAACTTCGTCAGAGGTATTGGATCATCAATTTGAGAAGCACTGTTCGGACGGTTGCGAATCAGTGTCTCTTCTGCAGACACCGGAAAGCTGAGCCGTACAACCCTCCTGTGGGACAACTTCCACCAGCAAGACTAGCCCATCACGAAAGACCCTTTTCCTATACTGGACTTGATTATTTTGGGCCTATTCAAGTTACCGTCGGCCGCAGACACGAAAAACGTTACGTAGCTCTGTACACGTGCCTTGTGGTGAGAGCGGTTCACCTGGAGGTTGTCCATAGTCTGTCTACTGATGCAGCTATGATGAGTCTTCGCAGATTTATTGCCCGCAGAGGTTGCCCACGTCAGATTTATTCCGACAACGGAACAGCATTTGTCGGTCTCAATCGTGAGTTGAAGAGGTTGTATGGAGAACAAGCGTCAACTTTTGCGACGAATGAAATGATAAAGTGGACATTTATCCCTCCGGCTGCTCCATTCATGGGAGGCGCTTGGGAGCGGTTAGTACGTAGTGTTAAAACAGCTCTCAAGGTTGCACTAAAAGAAAAATCACCTTCAGATGAGGTCTTGACGACGCTGCTCCTTGAAGCTGAGGCAGTAGTGAACAGCAGACCCCTTACGCATGTCGCACCAGACCCACAGTACCCTGAGGCACTAACGCCGTTTCATTTCTTAATTGGCACCTCTTCCACAAGAAGCAAACCCTCTGTACCGGACGAAAGTGACCCTTGCGGCAGAATTAAGTGGAAGAAAGCCGTAGCAATGGCGGATCAGTTTTGGAAACGCTGGATGATAGAATATCTCCCGCTTCTAACCCCAGCAAGAGGAACCGGTCAACAATCAGCTGATATTGCAGTGGGGGACTTGGTCCTTATAGCAGACGGAAACCTACCACGTGGAGTTTGGCCAAAAGGAAGAATCCTAGCCATTCACCCCGGGAGAGATGGTGTTGTAAGAGTGGCCGATGTCACCACTTCTGCTGGCCTATTAAGGAGACCCCTCAGAAAACTGGTGCCTCTCAATTAAATAAAAATGGGGAGGATGTTGCTAACCATTCTCTTTTGTACTCTAGTTTTACTTTTATATTTTCTTTGTTTTTGATATTCTTTGATTTTGTCAATAAATTCTAGTTGTCACCTTTCTCTCTCTCAATAAGCTGGTGTTTTACTCTAAAATCCCATATTTTCTAGTTTTCCCACCTTAATCCGCAATACTCTTAAAAACAAACAAAACTCAAAAAATACTCTTAAAACAACTACAATTTATTTAACATGTGGCTATGACCATTGAAACAGTCTGTTAAGTAATGTTTCATCGACTTAACAACTATTAGATGAATAATAAGATAATATTAAACCTTCAAAGGTGGCCTTATCACTAAAAGCGATCACTCCCAGATAACTTTCAGGTGGAGAAAGAGGCAAACAAAAGTTCCGAAGGCGCAAGATGGTTAGTGAATAATATTAATTTGGTATGGGTTAACTTAAAATAAAATCCGCAGTGGAATGCCGCGTATCTGACTGCACCAGACAGTCAACCAGCAGGATGAAGTGGCGGGAAATCGTGCAAAAACCTGAGTCTACCTCAAAGTGACCACGACCGCTCTGCCAAGAGTGAAACCACAGTAGAAACGTAAGAGTAGGTTAACTAAGGCCGTCCGCCGAGTTATTAGCCTAGCGTGCTCACAGACTCGCGGCACAGCCTGTACGTACTGTCGCCACCTTATTCCCCCATATTTTATGCTAGCGTGTGCGTGAAATCGCGTGCCGACACGGCGCCCAACGCGCACTCATCAAACCGAGAGCGGCACGTTTGTATGTAGATATTCTACTGTTCTCTGTTTACTGTGTTGAAACGACAGAGAAGATGTCTTGACTCTAGTAAAGTAGTTAGTTATCTTCTACGATAGCGTTAAGTTGTGGAATGGTAGTAAATTATCATTTTTACTAATCACTATTCAATTCAAAATTGCATATTTTTTAAAAAAGATGATTTAGTTCTTTCTTTAAAAGACGTTATAACTTTTAAAAAATGCCCCAACGAACCAAAATTATTTTCCCCCGCTACCACTATTCCCCCACCTCTCTAATGTGTCTCTCATCCATCATCCGAAGGTTTATTGATGTGGCTCCCCCCACTCTCCAGCAGACCTTTTTTGCCCACTTCGTGTAGGTTTTCTTGACTTCATTACAGTTTGTTGTTAAAGTCGTTTTCGCTGGAAAAGATACATAACTTCAGTAAAAAGGAAACACCATAATAACCACGATCATATTTCAAACAGGGTAGTCAGAGGCACACTGATGGTTGGCGTCATGATGAACGGATCATTCAGAAGCCCACATCTCCGAGCTAATTTGAACAGTTAAGGGGCGTGCTTACTGCCGCTATCCAGGTTCCTTGGGTTTTTCTTTCGATGTTTTTCATCACCAGGGAGTTAACCACAAATTGTAAAAGGAACACAGAAAAGTTGTTCCGGTCAGTCTTGAACTCGGGAGTGCCGAGCCAGTGTTCAACCACTGGGCTACAACGCTCTCTCTAAACAACTTTAACGATAATAGGAGCTCCACACACGATCCAGCGACTGTCGGCCCGCACCAAAAGGTTCGGTGACTCGTTCCTGTGTCGTGCTATCCAGACGTGGAACGCTCTTCCAGCGCATGTGTTTCCTTCTTCCTACAATCCCGGGTTTTTTAAGCGGGGCGTGAAAAGGCATTTATGCAGGCCTTCAAAATGAGATTGACCAGCAGAGTAGTTGTCCATTACTGTGCTTGTCAACCCCATATCTGGACCTCACGACTGCTTTCCATCAGGTGGAGTGAGGTCATCTTGAAGACCACTATAAAAAAAAAAAGCTCGTGGCTGAGGTGTAACAGTGAATCGGCCACGATAGCCGTTGTAAAGGTCGGGGATTGGATAAGTGACCATCCGATCCGCTTGATACACATTGTAATTTACTAACAACTATTGTAAAAAAGGGGAACAGTTGAAAAGAGTAACTGCTGAGTTTCTCGCTGGTTCTTCTCAGTACAGAAACAACTTTCCCATCCATCCGGTGGTAGCGTCACATTTATTAAAGTACAGTAGCTATATTTAATGTTATGGTATTCATGTCTATTATTAATTGTATTTTGTTTGTTAATTAGATTTAACGATTTGAAAGTACTTTGTAAGAGGTCTATTTAAATGAAGTTTTTTTTGTTTGTTTGTTTGTTTTGTTTCATCGAAATTAAGTGATGCATTTATGAAGCAGTGCTACAAAGAAACAAGCTGCTCGCTGTCTCAGGGCTTCGGAAGCCACGTAAATTTGATCCTGGGTCTCTAGATGTCGCCCATAAGCTTGGTCAGTGGCCTTAGGGCAGCTTGATAACGTTTAACAGCTAAGTTAACACTATCCTTACACTCCTCCAACAATCTGCACTGAGCCCGCGTTGGAATATGCCTCGCACCACCTTATAGTTGAGGAGGGGCGTATGCACAGTGGTACCTGTAAAGGCTGTCCCCCTTATCCACAAAAACGAACGCAACGCTAAAGCTTAGTTTGAGCAATTGACGTGCTGTGTCACCCACTCTCAAATGGCGGCAGCAACAAGAATGACAGTGACAAAGCGATACAAAACCCAAAATGTTGTTGAGGAGCTGTTTAAGTTTTTATGAATAAGAGCGTGTTTGTTTATTTTGTTCAAAAAGAAAGAAATTAAAATTTATTTGACACATAAAATGACACAAAAAAATTCAAACCTACAAATAAATAATATAAAACGTGTCAAATAGGCTCCCACTCAGCAAATTGCACAAGAGCACCACGACGCTGATTTTCAGGGGTCACCTTCTTGAATTAGAAGATTAGTTTATGTTAACTTTTTTGCTTAATTTTGGAAAGAGATGTGTTCCCAAAGCTAGGACCTGGGACAAGTTATATCGTTATATCTTTAGATATCCGTATACGCCTACAATTACTACTGCATGAAGCGCAATATACTTGACTATGTAACATGAGGCCGCAGGCTAATGCTAAAAACGTCCCGCAACACGCATGCGCCCCGCAGCGGCAACCGTACATCATCCGATAACGTCGCGTAATAACCGGATGTATGGACGCCCGGATATTGGTGTTCGCGTGATTGCGGTAGATATAAATACTCGTAAATATAGATAATATGGAAATAGGACCTGGGTAGCGATTCACAACTGAGTTGTCGTACGATTCGGTAACTTTCATTAAATTTTAAATCCATTTTTTTATTATTGGAGGTGTCTGTATTATTCTCTGAATAATTACTACTTAAATGCCATTGGCTTTAACATATACAAAATGGCGGTGCTTTCGCTAAACAAGCCGTACCGAATTGTACGTTAACTTGGTTGTGAATCGCTACCCTGAGCAGTTTTTTTTATTTACTAGCTGTCCCGACAGACGTTGTTCTGTTGTCAATCATTGACTGGTAGAGACGGTTGCTAGAAGAAAACTAAATTGTGGTTTTTCACTATATTCCTAGCATTTCTTTATTTTTTTTTAGTTTACTCACCTTTTGTACCTTTACAAATATTTCAAAACCAAAATTAGCCAACGCGGCTCTCGAGTTTTAGCGAAACTACCGAACAGCAATCCATGTTAATATGTAGAGATTTATTGTTCATGGTTCTGAGATCTGAAAACCAGAAAAATACATTCGATCGTCTTGGCATCAGGCAGGATTCGAACCCGCATCTTTCGCAAACCGGGCGACTGCACTAACCAATGTGCTATGCGGGTTCGATTCCTGCCTGATGCTAAGACGACCAAATGTATTTTTCTGGTTTTTCGTAATAAAAATACTGCATGGAAAATGCTAAAAACAATAATAACCATAGTCACAGCTTTTTCATCTTAATCAGAAGTTAAATATTTGAAATAAATTTTCTTCCGAGTGTTGAAGGTGGATGGTTCAATTCCTGCTTGATGCCAAGACGACCAAATGTATTTTTCTGGTTTTCAGATCTTTAGTAAAGTTTTGTTCATATTTCATAAAATTCAGGAATTCGTAAACCTCTCGCCTGTAACATTTTTCCCTAATATATTTTTCCTGCCACAATCCCAGCTTGATAAATATAACTTAAGCTCCCAAATTAGATCTAAATCCTCCGGGAATTATCGTAATGGAAATATTTTTTGTTCTCAACAAAAAAGTGTTTTCATGAATGCGTAAAGTATTATCCGAGGGAGGATGTTGGATTAAATAAACCAGGGCAATTTAGAACCGTGTTATTGAACATACGCCCACACGCAACTAAAGCGCCCTTTAAACATCATCTAAGGATATTTATGCTTTTAGCATTTTATTTATTTATTTATTCTTTATTGCACATTAAAAAAATAAAGTACAAATGGCGGACTTAATGCCAAGAGGCATTCTCTACCAGTCAACCACATGGTCAAACAGAGAAATTAAGGCGGTGCACAAGATTAAGGTAAAAATTATAATATACATAGATACAAATATAATTATCTAAATAATAAATAGTCATATAGTTCCAATATATATATTTTTTATATATTATATATATTTTTATATATATTTAGCATTCTCCATGCAGTATCCCTACTAAAGATCTGAAAACCAGAAAAATAATTTTTTTTCAAGACAGGTTCGATTCCTGCCCGATGCCAAGACGTGGTCGTCTTGGCATCGGGCAGGAATCGAACCTGCATCTTTCGCAAACCGGGCGACTGCACCAACCTGGTGTTGAAGGTGGATGCCTTTAACTCATCCTAGCTCATGGGGTTAAATATATAAGAAAAATTCGGCCGGTCTGGTAATGGTCTCGGTAGCACAGTGGTAAAAACAACATTATTCTTAGAGGTCTAATTCTTGAGCAGTCGTACTACCACCTTATAGAACATTAAAAAAAAAAGAAATTAAGATTCTTGACGATTCGAAAGTACTGTTTATTGGTCTACTTGAATAAAGAAATATTGAATTTGAATTTATACTCTCACTCACTATCACACGGATTCATCTCACTCTCACTCTTTCTCACATACGCATACACACCCTCTCAAAAGCACATCGTATTTTGTATTTCTAAATAATGTAGAATTGCAAGGCGTCAATGTTCTGCGCCAGTGGCACCTCTTACCCTAATGGTAGCCACGGAAAACCAGCGTCATGGCTCTTTGTCATGGCACAAGTGAGTGGCAACCATTTTGGTGTGTGCGTCACACAATTTATGTTAGTTTTCCTCTGTTTTTATTTTTGCGTTTTGTTTTTTATTTTAATTTCTTTCCTGTATTTTTATTTTGTATATACAAACTGTGTGATGTCAAACCAATAAAATTTATCCTATTCTATTCTACACACCAAGTAGTATAGTTAGAAATACACTGACTGCTGATGTCTCGTTATTGCCGAGTGAGTGGCAACGTTATAAGGTTTCTTAGGGACGTTGTCGGTGGTGTAAAAACGGGTAACGGCTGCTCTGCTCGCCGACCACGTTCAAGTTGGGCTTAAAAAAAATGGTCTTCTGAATGCCTTTCACCATGACGGCCACAATCAGTGTGCCTCTGACTAACCCATTTAGGGTATAGTTTTTTTTTTTTTTTTTTTTTTTCCATTTATTAACACATAAAAGATCTTATAAAAAATACAGTTGGTAATTTAGCATAGCAAAACCACTAAGGTTTGAAATTATACTAAGTAACGAGCGTTTACAAAATTACACTATCTAAATTTTTCATTGACACTTAAATGTATACTTTTTCTTTTTGTGTGCAATTTAGTGTTTCCTATCTTATCTTATGTACAGTCGCCATCAGAAATATTGAAGCAGTTTTACAGCTGACAAGTTGTCATGAATATCTCATCATTCGTCACTTCATTAATATCTCACCAGATGCGAGCTCATTATAGTCTCTAGCTTCTGTACACACGTGACAGATATGTCACCTGTCATGTTCAGGTATTACATAATGAATTTTGGCGACTGTACAGTGAAGGAACTCAAGATTATGTATTTTTTACTACAAAAACAACCAAACCACGGAATCTGGTTAGACCGATTGAATCGGAGACGGGGTGTTAAGAAGCAGTAAAAACAACAATGCAGGGTTTAAGGTCGTTTATAGGGTCGTTTTATGAAGGGCGTAAAAGCTAAAGTACCGATATTTAAAGGGAGGCTGTGTTTTGGTTAGGGAATCGGGAAATTTACAAGATAAATCTTTGGGTCTTTTTTGTTACGTAAAAGCGAATTTAATTTGACTTAATTATCTGATTTATCACTGTAAGAAATATTGGAATATTTTGAAAATAGAATAATCTTGTACCATCCGAACAAGTTGGAAGATCCTCCAAAATGAAAATGAAAATGAAAAATATTTATTTCTCTAATTAAATATAGCTATGCAGAGATGTACTCTTTCCCATAAGTGCTATCGCACCTGTGGCAGAAGGAGTCACTCTTCAAAAACTCAGAAGATTATGTAAGTAGTTCTAGCGTGAATCGTTGATAGCTGGAAGTTTCTGTCGATGAAGAGTTCAGCGGAAGATGACTGTCGGTCGGAGCTACGAGTAATTCCAAAATCCCACAGTCATAATATTACAGCTGCAATGACCACAGAATCTTAACATTAAGGGTTTTCTTTTACACCTTTTTCTTATGATGTCGATAGCAACCTTTAATTTATTTGTGAAAATATACATTTGCGAAACCCAAGTGTTACACAGGATCTTGAATTAAAATAGGCACTTTCAACTTGGATGGCGAGTCCTTGAGTGGAGACCGCGGGTCGGCAAACGCAGTGTAGGGCGCCCTCCAGCGAGATGGACCGATGACCTGAGAACGGTGGCGGGATCGGACTGGATGCGGAAGGTTCAGAACCAGGAGTTGTGGCGTACTTAAGGAGAGGCCTGTGTCCAGCAGTGGACTATGACAGGCTGATGATGAATAATAATTTATAAGTTAGTATTTACTAGATAAGTATTCTTCTACAGAATAAATGTGCAATAAGAAACTTTTTAAACCTATATGCCCAAAACTCCGCCGCCAAAATGGCATGTTCAAAGGCACAATCACAGAGGAGCGCTTTTTATCACTATCACACAGAAACACAGGTTATAATAAAACAAAAACCACCTAAATCCTCCTTCATGAACTAGTTTCACTCACGGAACTCGAGTTAAGTTTGTAAGTTACGACAACTATTTCTTGTTTGCCTTATGAGAAAGTTCTGCGTAACTTGTTCTATGGCGAAGTTAGTTAAAACAGCAGCTTAAAGGCAGTGTAGTAAGTCGAAATACCTTTGTAGTAAACCCTACAAGAGACGTGACCTTATTGTAACGTATGTACAGACGCCTTTAGACTTCCGTTACCTATCTTAGTAGCGAAATCGCGTGTTATGCTTTCGGTTTTCTTGTAGGTATCTAAGGGTATTCGCCCTGTGGTCTGGACGTAAGAATGCAGCCAAGGTCCATCCCCGCCTGTCGTAAGAGGCGACTAAAGGAGGCCCTAAGGGTCGCTTGGGGAGCAAACGACGGGGGCTGAATGCTTCCATTGCACAAGTGACCCCGAGGAGGACGGCAGTGTGGGGTGGCCTCGCACTGCCGTACATGGCGGAAGGGTGTAAGAGGGGAAGCACCACTTCCCTCGAGGAGAGCCGGACTGCCGGCACAGCGCGCCAGGGTTTCACCGGTAGAGTGGTTCCTCAGAAGAGTTCTCGGGAAACCCTGGCCACGCGCAGAAGAAGGCCGCGCCGGTGTTTTAGTGGGTACTCCCTTACCGTTCTGGGGTGAATGAGTCCCACACTCCTCCGCTGCCCCCAAGCATCGGAAAGTACGTAAATGTATTTCACCGGGTAAAAAAAAGGTATCTAAGTGTATAGCCGTGAAGATTCCTACCTACGTTCTCGTGTTAATTAACTATCTATTTCGTCTGTGTAGCCACAAGCCGTTTAGCTCAGGCGAAGCGCTAGTCTGAGCCTGGCGTAGAAACGTACAATTATGTACTTTGCAAAATACTATAACTTACTTAATTACTCGTTCCTAACAAAAACAACAAAATCATAACTAGGATACCCGTTCTTTTTATCTAAATGGCTACTGTTGTTTAATCACCGATGACTTTGGCTTTGCCAGCTTCACCGGAATGATGATTTTCATCATGAACCAAACATGTAGTGCCTAATACCTAAAAGTTTGTGTGAAATCTTTGGTGCGCGAGTTCGACTACCACTTGACCGGCACTTTTTTGCATTTTGAACCCAAAATCATTTTAAATCTCGTCGTCGTGCTAATGTCGAAACAATTTGGCGTCTAAAATCTGTGGGAATAATCGGAGAACTTTAGCCTTCTCGCGAGCAGGCCGGACGCAAGCGAGCGCACAATCTATAGTGACATTTGTCTCCTAGCGGTGCCCACGGCGCAGTTATGACAGTGATTGGTGACGATCGCTGTTGTAAAGCAACACATGTCGGGACGGAAATAGGATGGGTGACCACCCCGACCGAAATTTAGTGATGTGTATTTCGGGTATCTCCATGCTTCGGAAGGCACGTCGTAGATGTCAGTCGTTAAGCCTAGTCGGAGGCCTTAGGGCGGCTTGATAGCATCTGACATTAAGGTTGCTTACTAACCTTACACCCCTCCAACAATCCGCACTGAGCTCGCGTGTTGAGTATGGCTTGTTCCACCTCATAGTTGAGATGAGGCCTGTGCCCAGCAGTGGGAATTATATAGGCCGTTTATCTATGGCATGATGTCTCCTCAACAATCGTTAGTCTATGCCCAGCCTTACAGCTGCGGAGTTGAAGAGTTTTATGGATCAAAGTTGAGTCGAAAAGTGGCCGTTAAATATGATTGCTGACTGCCACCGCTTGCTTTAACGGCGAGGAAAATTATAATTCAAAGGCAAAGTATTCGTTGAGTGAATAAAATAATTGATCCCTTATTTACTTTAAATGGTCCATTGGCATCATCGGTAAAAAGCGTAAGTAGATGCATGTGTGTGATATATCAGTGCGATTTGTATTAATCCGGTTCACAAAATCAACCAAGAACGACACCGATAACTTTGAAAAAAAACACGGTAAAGTGGATATGGTGGTGGTGCAAGCTTGTGAAATTCATAAAAAAATAAGATGTCGTCATTTACAATAATAAATCGATAAATAATAATATCGCGAAATAGATTGTAAACTAACGATCATACGGTGACATTAAAAAATATATACCTATTTCAAAACTCTGAAAATTGAAAAGTTAATCATGATTTTGATGTGACTGTTTATTTTTATGCATATTAGAAATGAACATTAAAAATGCTTAATTTTTATCTCAAAGTTTCATAGTCCAATGTCAGAACTAGTCAAATCCGCCTAGTTGGGTATTAAGTAGTTGCCAGACTGCTTGCCCCATCTAGTAAGCCTACTGCCCCCCCCCCCCTCTCCACTGGTATTGAAAAACAACCCCATCAGCGGGGGCTGTTTGAGCTGCTGCCGTGGTAATGATGCGAATGTTGGGATGGGGAAAATAACGATATCGTAACGTTTTTTAAGTTTTTTAAAGAGCAATTGAGAGTATTATCACGAATGTTGGGATGGGGAAAATAACGATATCGTAACGTTTTTTAAGTTTTTTAAAGAGCAATTGAGAGTATTATCACTATGTCGTCTTTCATACAAACCCAGAGAGAGTAGCTTGTTTGTGAGCGTGGCTGAGCCGTTACGTACTTGTCGCCGCACGCACACATTGACTTTTTCTTGATTCTAACGATACTCCAACGGGTACGTGAAGTATGGTGGGATACGCGAATGGGTGCGGGAAAAAACTGCTAAAAACCAGCACTTACTCTTTGTTACCTTCGGTAGCTTGAGCAGACCAGTTACCAAAGTTGGCACCCGTTCAGAAGTTGACGTGGCACAAGGAATGGAATGCTCCGTCACATAACCCCACCACCTCAGAAACCTTTTAGTGAGCATGACTACTCGAACATGATATTTTGACAGGCACTTACATGTTTTTTTGTTATCACTATATATGCGATACTTCGTTTAGTAGCAGCTGTTATAACGATAGCAGTTTCGTTATAACGTGTCCCCTCCCTACTCCATGTTTCCGTTCGGGTCAAGAGGCGCTCGGTGCAGCAATATTTGAATGTTTAAACGCGGCGTTTACCCGGATCAAAGTCAACGTCAATGTTTAAGTGACCATCTTTTATATGAGTCATAGGATAAACCCTTACCCCTTTATGATAATACATACACAAGCAAAAAAGGGGTTTTTATTTTATGCTTGCGATAGCTGATCAAGTGAAGATCAATTTACAAAGTTTATAGCAACAATGTTATTAGATGAGTCATGGGGTAACCCAAAGTACTTATTCATAAACAGCAAAGCTTACCTTTGCTGTTTATGAATAAGTATGCAGAGACCAATGATATTTTAATAAAAATGGCAGATGGGTTACTTGTGCTATAAAAGTGGCACCTAAAATCAGAACTTCTCGTGAACCTGAGCAAAGCATTCACAGTGGTGACGGCTTGAGACGACACTGTGCAACATGTATCTGTCTCGTTTACGCTCTACTACATAATCATACTATCGCGTACACACGGTGGCATTATAGGTACAGTCAGCCAAGAAAGTGGTCTACCACTTTTGACAAATGTTTCTGCGAGATGTAACGATCGACTTTTCTAACAGAGTTTACCACAATGCACAATTTGTTATGACGTTTTGTCTGTTATCTGAAATGCCTGACATTTGACGTCATTGCGTGGCTTAGTTTAACCTCATTAAATGCGATAATCTATTTTGCTCAACTAAAACTATGTTGATCTTTCTGAAGAGAAACTTATTACTACTGAAAAAGAAAGTCCCACTGACAATTCAACTGTCAAATATTTCCGTCAATGAAATATGAATATAAATCAGTTACATTTGAAACTTGGCATGAAGTTATATAATTAAAGACAAAGAGAGCAATAGTCACTGACACAAACTTTTGCCAGTTAAAATTGACCTTGTTGTGTCCTGACGTTCAAATGAATCTCAACCGGAAGGTAGTAGACCACATTTTTGGCTGACTGTACAAAGGCGCACACATCAACCTTTACAAAACCATTGCAAAATGGGTCTAATTTCAGCCGCATAAGGTGCCCCTATGTAAAGGTTGATGTGTACGCCTCTGTACGTACGCCAGGGGTTAATTTTCGACATAAGTACTGACATTGGTTGTATATTGCTGTTGTTTATATCTATCTTATCCGGTCGCTATCATGGTCACCCTACCGTATTTATCCAAACGTCACCTCACAAGAAACCAACCGAGATGTAACTCAAACAGCCGCAGATCCAATTAGAATTCAGACTTTCTTACGCTCGGCTAAATATTTATGAGGACGTTTTAATGACTTGCAGGTGCAAAGGGTGCTGTTTTTAGGGTTCCGTACCTGAAAGGTAAAAACGGGACCCTAATGCTAAGCCTCCACTGTCTGTCTGTCAATAGGCTGTATCTCATAAACCGTGATAGCTAGAAAGTTGAAGTTTTCATAAATTATATGTTTCCGTTGCCGCTATAACAACCGCTCAAAATAACAAAAAGGAAATATTATTGGGCATCCCCTTACATTAAAGACGGTTAAAGGTAGACGCTTGTCACAGAATATTTAGTTGTATATTACTTTAAAAAGAGCAAACTTCGTGACTTTCTTTTTAGATGATCCCTTCGTTCGCGAGTCCAACTCGCAAAGGGCCAGCTTATGTTTAAAAGATGTTTCCCGTTTTGTATCTGTTTTCAGTATACGGAACACATTAATTTTGCCTTTAACCTTTTCGAGTTTTTAATTTTCATGTTATGACTTATAAGTGTTCTATATAAGCTTATGTAAATAATTAATATGTTTTACTTTACTTTTATTTTACTTTTAACCCTGAAATCTCGCCAACTGCGTTTGGCTTCGACATAGTCGGGCAAAACAACTTGCTACGAGTTGCTACGCAATTGTAGCACACATTCGCGATTCGTAGCGCTACGAGAACCAATCACGGTCTTCTAAGCGGCTACGGGACAGTGGAGCGCTCACTTAAATAAATCATTATCATAGTATAGAAAATAAAAAAATATCATCTAATGTACCGTTTTTATAAAAATAATGAAGTATTTTAACATAGGAAATACATGGCAATACAGATAAAGAGACAAACAGAATGCTATGTTGTTGAAACACAACTAGAAATGTTGCTAATTCATTGTAGTAACGTGAAATAGGTTGTGGAGTGGACCAAATCGAGTACGAAACATTTTTGAGTTAATTTTTGCAGCAAACTAAAAATAATATAGCATTGGTTATTTCCTATTCCATAATTTGATTTTGTTCATTCACTAGGGGCGCTTATTTGACGGCCTTCTAGGCGTTAACCATTACACCAAATGTTATAATGTAGTCTACTTAAGTAAAAACATCGTATTCTTCAATGATATTTAAAAGATACGTTAGTACTGATGCGATGTCTAAAATTGTCCTCTGGCGTACGTACGTATAATTTGACCGTGGTACAAGATAGTATGATTATTCACTAGAGCGGAAACGAGACGGATAGGTACATGTCGCGCAGTGTTGTCTCAAACTATCAATGCTTTGCTCAGGTGGTCGCACTTCTAATTTCGGGTGCCACGTTTTTTAGAACAAGTAACCTTTCTACGTCTTTTTTATATAATATCATTTTATAATGAACGGCCTATATCCGTCCCACTGCTGGGCACAAGCCTCACCTCAACTATGAGGTGGAACGAGTCATACTCCAACACACGGGCTCAGTGCGGATTGCAGTTAGGTTAGTGAGTAACCTTACTGTCAGATGTCACCAAACCAATCTGAGGCCTAGGACTAGGCTTAACGATTGACATCTACTGACCATAATACCATTGGTATTTTTATTCAAATTCTAGCGAATGAAACGTCTCCCCTCGCTACCACATCCCGTAAACATTACCGTTATTAATTTCGACTTCCCCATTCCTTACTTCGTTAATTTCCCTCGCCGTCGCAACACAGCTCAACTGGTAATTAATTACAATAACAATATAATTAATTGTGCTAACAATAAATCATAATGAGCTAGTATTTCATTAAGTTGGTACGCTTCGCTTTGGCAGCACGCGGTGCCACTCAAACTTTCGCTAAACCAACTTTGCTTTTTGGCACGAATGTGTAAAATGGAGCCTAATATTCTGAATAGTTAGATAGAAATTTTACTTATTTATTCAACAACAAAAAAGTCGTCGTTTAACATTGCTAAATGTCGGTCGTTAAGCCTAGTCAGAAGACCTAGTGTGGTTTGATAACATCTGATAGCAAGGTTTATCATCAACGTTAGACGCCTCCAACAAGCGTACCTTATAGTCGTAGTGATGCCTGTGCCCAGCAGTCGGACGCATGGAAGCTTTTTGTTACTGTTTATTAAATAAAAAGAAGTGTACTTGAAGAAGTGAGATTGTTGCCGTCATGATGAACGGAACATTTAGAAGAATACACTTTGCCGATCGAATTTGAACTCAACGTGGTACGGGACGAGCCTACCACCGTTATCCGGGTTGCATAGATTTTTATAGGTGTTTTCCATCACCGGAGAATTAGTCGCAAATTGTACAATAAACCCATGTGTTTCGAGCCAGAGTGTTTAACCACTGGGCCACGAGGTTCTCATTACTTAGCTCAGTCTTTTAGGAATAGTCAAACCTCTTACTTAAGTGGCGAATTTTTCCTTCGCCTAGCTATTAACTATGGGAACACCGATTTATTTAATAAATCGTCTAAAGTAGCCTTCAGGCCCAATGATGGAGATGCCGCAGCGAAGGTTGAGGGCCGAATTAATCAAAGGGACAAAGAAAACTCGCTTATTTGTGGAAGTTTCTTATTGTTGAGGTTTTCCGTAGTGTAGATGTTAGAGTGTTGGACTCTTGACCTGGAGGTCGTGGGTGGGATCTGGGTTCCGAACTGGCTAGGACAAAGGAGGCTGATCACTTCGTGTAGGAAAAGTTAAATAATAATAAATATCCTTGGACATTATCACATAGCGCCATCTAGCCCCAAGATGAGCTAATTAAAGCGTTTTATGGGATACCAGACAACGGCTAAACATACTTGAATACTTTTTTTTGTAAATACACACTTGATATACATAGGATACATCCATACCAATAAAAACAGACATGTTCATGCACACAAAGTGTTTGTAAATCGGGAATCGAACCCCCGCGGGTTTGTTGTAGTTTTCTCAACAATTACACCAAATCGGTCGTCAGTAAGATGATCCATTAGCCGCTGCGGTCGAAGTCAATCTTCACGCTTACTTCAATCATGAATACGCTTCACTTTGAATATGTATTTTTTGTCATATTTATACCCATCATATCATAAGATTATGGTACGTGGTATGTGGTATGGCCACTGGTAGTAGGTAAAACTGGTGGTAGGTAAGATTACCTAAATTGAGAATCTCATAAAGAAATCAACTATTCAAGATAAATTGGTGTACAAAATCGTTTATTAAGCTCGCATTAAAATAATATAATAAACACGGTGTTTTACAAAATTACTCAACAGCTCTAAAACAAAAACATTTTCACAGTAAATCGGATTGCAAAATTGAATTAACTTGGCTCATTATTTTCCGTGCCCCACGAATGAGATTAATTCCGCAAAAGGTTGCTTGTGATAAATGAGTGGAGCCGTCCGAGCTGGTGATGCCGGTGCTCTGCTGGGAGCTAAGCTTAATAAGCTGAGTGAGCGAAGCGAGCGAGCAAATTGATTTTCAAATTAAATGATGAAATGATGTGGTCATCGAGCGGCTACGATTTTCTAACGGAGAAATAATTAAACGTACTTTGTCTGGTTTCTACTGTTTATTATGTCGCACTTACAACAGCCGTCCGCAGCGGAGACTGGTGGACCCTTAACGTGCACGTCGGCACTCTACACCGACGACATACACGTTAGCTGCAGAATGCATTGTCAAAATTATGTATTTAAACCAAAGCCAATTATTTAATAACAAGTTTTTCAACTAATCCTGTTAAGTCTTAAAGTAGTAAAAGCCTCATGAATTCTGATGTAATTTTATTGAAATGAAACAATTACTTAAGTGTGTCAGTTAGCATATGCCGTAGATTTTAATCGGTTTGGTATCAATTTTAAAAGTTATAATATTTATTGTACTTTTACAAAAAATGTACCCTAAGTAAAAAGAATCTATGTTTACTTCTGTCAGACAGAAGTGCTATAATAAATGGAGTATGATAATATATAGTTAGTCTAAGGTGCGGCTTTCACAACTTTACCGGGCAATGAGGTGAGCGGATTGCTCTCAACGCCTAGCCTTACCAGTGTTCGTATTTTATAGCTTCAACGCCTCTAGCAGTGCATCGCCAACCTCAAGTATAAGTCACGGCGAGTGTGGTAGACGTCGAGTGTTTGTGACTGATGACTAGTTGCTGCTAATATGTGAGGTTAATTGGGCGTGTTGGCTACGAGATCCGAGAAGAAATGAGAAAGTAAGGGCACCGCAATCAAAAAAAAAAAAACAATAATAAGTGGAATATCATAAAAATTCATCATACTATACTAATTTACAAATACAAACATTTATGACTCTTCATTAAAAAACTCTGACAGCGAATAGTAGCTTTTACCAATTAGATATTTCTTTAGTTTTTTTCTGAATTTTGTGATATTTTCTTCTTTTTGCATATGCATTGGAATTTTATTAAATATTTTCACAATCATTCCTAAAGGACCCGATTTTACCATCTTCAATTTTGAACTAGGAAGTGCTAGTTTTTCTTTAGGTCTTAAGTTTACTTAATTCAAACCATTGTTCGGAAATACTTGTAACCGACTTTGAATAAAAGTAATGGTTTGCAGATAACCAGTGCTGTATATAAAAGGCAGCAGATGGGTCATAATGCACGAGCCCCTAAATAAATAGCTCCTGGCCGGTTGGATTGGAACGAGGTTTAGAAAAGTGACATTTTGTAAGCAGAAGGGTGGACCCAAGGCGAGGCCCCAAATTCACGTTTAACAAAAATTTTCGTAGTAAGAACATCGATGCGATAAAAAAAACCGCTTTGCAACTACGATGGCTTTCTGATTTAAACTTGCAAAGCCATCGTTCTAACGACTATAATCCATAATAAGACAACTCTTAGCAAATATACTCGAAAAGTCAAATCAGCCTTTAAACTTAGAGATCACTTTAGCTATTTCCATTCTGCGAGGGATAAAGTTTAAGTGAGGCTATTTCACTCTGGGGTGTAATGGGTCATTTGTGGCCAGGGCCGTATGCAGGGAGAGGCGTTTTTGAAAAGATGACAGGTTTAGAAATAATAACAGAGGGAATTTGAACATTAAACACATTTTTAGTGTATTAATTTTTGACATTTCTGATAGTTGGATTATAATTGTTGAACAATAATACTAATGGCTTTAATGAAACCGATTCACAAATAAAGATAATGTGAAAAAAAAACACATTACATTTTGTCTTGGCTCTAAAAACGGTGGTGTTCAGACCATAATACTACTACAATTGTAAATTTATTGTAGGAGGTTATACTGGAATAAATGCGTGTCAGCCTAAAATAGCGACCAGTGGAAAGTTGTGGTCTTTGGTCAGCAGAGGCACCTGAGAGGTTAGGAAATAACGAAATACAGACTGGGCCCTGAATACGCCCCTGCACTACTTCCAATGCTCTCCAACGCATCCGCACCAAATGGCTCGCTAACGAAAGCGTCCCAGCGACCTAATGGTGAGAATCACCACACACTACAATTATCGCACAACTGCTGACGAGAAGCGAGAACTGGAGATAAGTGAATATTATATTTCTGTTACGAGATAGGTTACTTAGAGCTGTGGATTTTGTTAAGTAAATAAGATACAAATAAAAATAATTCAAATTTCTGATGCGATCTCCTAACGGAATGCCGGGTATAGTCTTCAAAAAAGCACTAAGTATAGCAAGTGACCACGTCGTCTTCTAAAAGTTGTCCAGAATATCTGATCTCTTGAAGGAGTTGTTTTTTTTTATAACTTAGGCGCGCATTTCATGTCGTCTAAGGTGGTACACTATGGATGGCTATTCACTCTCTTCTTGAAGAGGCCTAAGTTGTATTGCTGTGGAAACACTTCAGCAGGAAGTTCATTCTACTCCTTTGCTGTTCGCATTATGAATTTGTGACCAAAAGGGTTGATGTCAACAAGATAGGTGAAAAGCTAGTCTGCGCCTAGTAGTCCGATAAAGAAAATGAGCTGGTGGAATTTCATGCAACTCCTATTTTCTGAAATTTCTATCTCTAAATAAAAATACAGCATCGTGAATGCTGAGCATCAGCAATATAATTCAACAAAGACGTTTTCTCATCCCAAGACGAGCAGAACCCGAGCCATACGTCTAGCGTTGGATGTGTCCCTGCAATGTGAGACTAGACTTGCGAGTAATTCTCAGTCTAGATTTATCGCGGTAAGGGGAAATGCGGGGACGTTATTTTATATTATATGTTCTTGCAGAATTTCTGAAACTTTGTATAAAAAGAGATCCGACATACAAAAAGATGGCTGTGTGTATCTGTACAATCTATCTTGTTTGCGATATTATAAACTACCTATCAAATAGTTTGGAACTACGATATCTGCCGGATAGTAAAACTATAATAAAAACGCATAATATTGTTGCTTCGTTTACCTAATTTTATAATTCTTTCTGTTAGGCATCAGCCTGGCATGTAAGAAATTGCTTTTAAAATGAGACCTTTTAAATAAATTGTATATTAAGGCTAAAACCTACCCACCTAGTTGCCTGTACAGATAAGTAGATTTATTCACCTTCTTTTAGTTTTCAAGAATTTAGTCTAACCTCATCTAGTTATCCAACACAAGGTTTTCAGCAACAAGGCGCCACAAAAGCAAGCGATGAAGCGAACAATTGGTTTGGTCTATGTTCAATAGATGGCGTTGGTGAGTTTCTCAGCAGAGTGCCAAGTACAGCAGGCACAAACAGTTTCGAGTTGCTTCACCGTCAAGTTTATCGAGCATTCACTAAACTTTTGCAGTTAGCCAACCAAATGAAGAAGGTCATTATTTACTAGATGATAGTAGAACTCGATGTAGATGACTTTCTAAGGGCCGGCGCCCACTATCGGCATCGGCACGCTTCAGGATTTTAAGGTGGCAAATAGCAATATACTTTAACATTATGACAATAAAGTAGAAATTTCCGTGATGTGTTCTCGTAAAAACAAATTGCATTTGTTCTGTTTCTGTTTCGGCATTTTCTACTTTATTGCCATTATGTTAGAGTATATTACTATTTGCCACCTTAAAAGCCTGAAGCGTGCCGATGCCGATAGTGGGCGCCGGCCCTAATTCGTCAGAGTCTTGGTTAGGAGAAATTTCTCCTAGTCGCCACTAGATGGCGGTGCTTCAACCCCATACAAAGTCGCGTTTGGGCCGGCGCCCATTATCGGCATCGGCACGCTTCAGGATTTTAAGGTGGCAAATAGCAATATACTTCAACATTATGGCAATAAAGTAGAAATTTCCGTGATGTGTTCTCGTAAATAGAAATAAATAGAAATAGAAAACGTTTATTCAGTCACCACAATAATTTCTTATAAGCTAAAACAACATAATATTATGGAACTGAAAGGGTCCCCACTCAGCATATTGACGGGGCACCTAGTTGGCACCTCGTCGCTGGTCTTCCGTGGACACCGTGGAGTAGAAATTTCCGTGATGTGTTCTCGTAAAAACAAAATGCATTTGTTCTGTTTCTGTTTCGGCATTTTCTACTTTATTGCCATTATGTTAGAGTATATTACTGTTTGCCACCTTAAAAGCCTGAAGCGTGCCGATGCCGATAGTGGGCGCCGGCCCTTTACCGACTCGGGTCAGTTTAGGGCCGGCGCCCACTTTCGGCATCGGCACGCTTCAGGATTTTAAGGTGGCAAATAGCAATATACTTTAACATTATGGCAATTAAGTAGAAATTTCCGTGTTCTCGTAAAAACAAAATGCATTTGGTCTGTTTCTGTTTCGGCATTTTCTACTTTATTGCCATTAAGTTAGAGTATATTACTATTTGCCACCTTAAAAGCCTGAAGCGTGCCGATGCCGATAGTGGGCGCCGGCCCTTAGTGAGCAAAAGCAGTGTGTCTGCCGTACTTGGCACTCAGGAACGGGACGTATGAAGGCTTTTGCTTGCTTGCATACCTATCTAGCACTCACCTGGTTGAGGATAGAGCCTCCTCTTCATATACTCCAGCACCCTGTCCCGGATACCTAGTTTCTTCTGCTCATTCTTCTCTTCAGCAGTCTGTTGACAAAGGTAACTGTGATTTAGATTCATTCGGTTTTTTAGTGCTTACTTACATCATGCATTCATTATCGTCGTTAAAAAGTTATTAAATTCGATGTAAACATACACTAAAATACTCCTCTAGTTAAGTACTTCAGTGTGGTGTTTAGTGAACAAGGAAATTAAAAGTGAATTGTGTTCAAAACAACAAAACAGTGCAGTTTGTGTAGGGTACTGCAACACTTAAAATTACAATTTTTAAGTTATCCCAAATTTGAACACAAAAGACTGGACTTTGACCTCATTAACACGTTCTTGGACTCGGCGAGTAGCACCTAAAGATTCTAAATACGAAGTCATAATTTCGTCGCTACCTAACATGTCTCCGTGGTACAACGGTTGGAGCGTGTAGTCGACATCGAGCGATTGCGGGTTGAAATCTGCAGAAAGTCCGACTATTGAAAAAATCCTTTTTGCCTTTTTTATATATTTTTTTCGAAGAAAATATCATACAATGTCTTCAACTAAAACTAAAAAGCATTTATCTACGTGTAAAAAATGCAATAATACAATTAAATCAAGAGAGTTTCTGACTTATTCAACTTGTAAGGATGTTTACGAACTCCAATGTACAATCGTATCTGTACAACGATTCCGTCTTATGACTAAGGAAAACAGAGAAAATTGGAAATGTAATAGATGTTTAAAGAACAAAACCAAAATTACAAAGAAAAAATCTCTAATAAATGTGGCTACCAGCGCTACTAGTACACCAAAGGGTTTGTATACACCATCAGCAGATAAAAATATTTCACCTAGCTATGTTACCGTGAGAACAAAGAAAACGAGTCACAACACAAGTATGGCAGAATCTTTAGATTTAGATGGAGAAGACAACACATTCTTATCCTTAGACTCCAACATAAGAAGAAGTCTACCCGATCTATCGACCCGATTTAGCGATGACTTATCAGAATTAAAACTGAAAAACTATGAGTTGAGTCAAAAATTAGAAAGCGCACATATGGAAATTGAAAAATTAAACTTAGAAAAAACAGCTCTTAGTAGACAAATTGTTAAACAAGAACAAAAGATTAATGTTCTTACTCAATTGTGCGGTACTACTAATACACCTATAAAAGCAACGAAAGTAAGTGATTTAGATCTCGAAGCAGACATCGAAGGCACTCCTTCTCAAGGCCTCAGTCCAGTTGTGAATTCATCAAAGATTCTACTAAACGATGTGAATGTAAAATCACCACCAGCCTGTGAATCCTTATCTCAATCGGATGTTTCGAAAGAAAAAGAAGCATTAGAAAGCCTTAAGTGTAGCGATTCCAGGATATTGCTATTCGGGACCCAGCAGTGCGTTGGAATGGCGTCGCTCCTTCTGCATGCAAGGAAGTCAACATCCTACGAAAACTACATGGTCGCAGCTTCGATAAAACCAGATGCACCTGCAGAGGTGGTGTTACGTGATTGTCATAATCTTCAATTGAATGGCTCTGATAAAGTAGTGCTTTGCATTGGGGAAAACGATGACAATCCTATCAAATTATTTACTGAACTGAGTGTAATATTAAAAATCCTGGAAACTAATACAGTGATTGTTATGAGTGTGCTTAAAAATAGATATTTGAATGAATATTTGCTTAACAAACAGCTGCAGCTCCTTTGTAATGCCTACCCTAACTGTCATTTTGTGAATATTAGCGACATTAAGCAGTCAAAATACTTGATTTGTAAAAAACTTAGCTACATCATAGATTGTATTGATTACGACCGCAATTTTCTAGACTTGAAGGTTCTAAAAGACCGCATAAGCCGGCAAAGTCACCCAAAAAAGGTAACGAAGCAGCCATTGTCTACTTCAATGGCACCAAAATACAGTCAAAAATCTATTCTTGACTATTTTAACGTTAAGGAACCTGGAAACAAATCAACAAATGAAAACATGTTAAGTGACGATGATCAGTTTTTTCGAGGATAAATGTCAACACAAACTTATGATTTTACACCAAAATATTGCAGGGTTGATTAGCAAAAAAAATATTCTCGAAATAACGTTGCATGAGCTAGAGAACAAAAATAAATACATAGATATATTGTGTCTATGTGAGACATTCGTTAAGGCAGGAGAGGAATTAAATATTCCAACTAGCTGACTCGTACTCAAGATTAAACCGAAGACGTGGTGGTGTTGGCATACTTTGTAGAAATCATATGGAATATGAGTTACCATTCTTAAAACAACTTAACACCGAATGCTCTTTTGAATCCTATGGCATCGAAATCCCGGCTTATAAGTGTATAATAATATGTGTTTATAGAACACCAAATAGCAATCCTTATATATTCCTTAGCAATCTTGAAAAAGTGCTAACTAAAATGAGAAAGAAAACAAAAAGGCGAATAATAATAGCGGGGGATTTTAATATTAATTTCTTGAAAGAGTCAAAAATATTTTTTTCGTCCGTGACCGCTGTTGCGAGTAGACGTGTTTAGTGATTTTAAAAACTTATTTAAATTAATAATAAATAATTACCAGGGCTTTGCCCTTCAACGACGCAATTGTCTTTTTGCTGGAGTCGCCGAGATTCGATCCGGGGATCCTTTGGGTGAGAGACAACTGTTTGCCTACTTGCACCACGCTCACCGGGTCCGTTGCGACCGAATTTGGCGTGAACTAGCCGCGGCATACAACCGCCCCCGAGCGAGTGTGAGTAGTTCCTCATATATCTGTATCTGTCCCGCTTCGCTGCTCTGCGCGATCTGTCACCGGTTGCCTAAGTACACCGTGGAAATAACGCCTGATATACATTTTGTGGCAATCTCAACCGGGTGAAACATTAAAACTATTATAAACAAAATGTCGCAAAACATAAGCATTGACTGGGGATGTTGCGAAGACAGCGATGAAAATGAAAACTACATCACATGCACGAGGTGCAACCTCGCTTTTCACCTTGAGTGTCTTCATGGAGATGCCTCAAAGTTAAACACAAACAATTGGAAGTGTCCAAATTGCAAGGGGAAAAAAGGAAACAAAGACAACACGCCCCTGAGTAGCGCAACAGGGGAATTATTCGCATCTACGAGTAAAGAGAATGTCACAAAGCGTTCTGTGAAACGCCAAGCCGTATCTTCCCCTCCAGAAGTCAGAAGCTCGCCATTAACAAGAGACGACGTTAGTGATATCGTAAGGAACATCTTTAAAACTGAACTAAGCGCATTCGCAGCTCAGATCAATCAAAACCATGCCTCAACAACATCAGAGATAAAGGCGCTAAGAACGGAAATAGGGGAAATGAAGGATTCTATGAACTTTCTAAACGATAAATATGAAGACTTTAAGACTCAGCAAGATTCTGCGATAGAAACTATGCAAACCTTACAGGCCCAAAACCAAGAACTTCACGGTACTATCAATGCAATGAGTTTAAGAATCAATCAACTAGAACAACAGTCCCGTGCTTGCAACGTAGAGATTCAATGCGTCCCCGAGAAGAAAACGGAAAATCTGGTGTCTGTAATTACCGCCATATCTGCAGTGATTGGCTTCAACGTCTCCGCGGACAATATTACTAACTGTCACAGGATTGCCAAACTCGACCCCAAAAATCCACGCCCTCGCTCAATTATCCTCCAACTCAACTCTCCTAGACATCGTGACCAGTTTTTGGCAGCTGCCACTGCCCACAACAGATCAAAAAAAAACCAAGATGACAAACTGAACACTAGGGATATCGGAATGGAGGGGGAAAAGAAACCAATCTTTATAGGGGAGCATTTATCCCCAAGCAACAAATCATTGCATGCAGAAACCAGAGCAAGGGCTAAAGAGAAGGGCTACAAATTTGTCTGGGTTCGCAACGGAAAAATTATGGTACGCAAGAATGAACAGTCGGATTACATGATAATGAAAGATAAGTCGTCTCTCGACAAGATGGTCTAGGGCAAGTTTACCTTTTCTTAAAATTAAAATAACTCTGGCTTGCAATTTGTAAAGTATTTATTTCAAAATGTCTATTAAAATTTACTACCAGAATGTTAGAGGGCTTCGTACCAAGACCCTCAACTTTTATCGAAATCTGTGTAATAGTAATTTTGATATTATTGTACTAACTGAGACATGGTTAAGGGCAGAAGTGCTTAATAGTGAGTTATTTGACAACAGGTATGTTATTCATAGGAGGGACCGGCAGGTTAATAGCACTTCTAGAAAAAAAGACGGTGGAGGCATACTTGTTGCTATTCATAAATCCATGAACTCAATTCGGATAAACGCTTGGGACAGCGTACATGAAGCCTTGTGGGTGACATTTGAGGTTGCACACATAAAATATCTTCTGTGTGCTGTTTACTTGCCACCTCCTGTGACCAAATCAATGTTAGAAAGTTTTCTGGATTACTGTAATAGTTCTTTTGAACAATCCGATATGAGCAGGTTTGTTATAGGTGACTTCAATGTCGGATGTATTGACTGGGAACAGGTGGGTTTGCCATCATATATACCGCCCTCTGACATGGCACGCCTCATTATTGATTTTCATTCTATCAACGATCTAAAACAACTCAACAAAATTACCAATAATGGTAACAAGACGCTTGATTTAGTATTTGCGGACGTCAATGATGTTCAGGTCACCGAGATGACAACCGCGCTAAGTAAAACCGACCCACTTCACCCCCCACTTCTAATTGAGGTCCCAACGAACCACTCTGAGAACCTAACAACAAACCCGAATACAAAAAAATACAACTTCTACAGAGCCAAGTACGATGTAATAAATAATATCTTGCTTGAATATGATTGGTCCTCAATGTTGGGCAATTTAGAGTGTGTGAACGATATGCTTGATGTATTCCTGGCAGCACTAGACGAGATTATAAGAGTTAATGTACCTTTATGCCAAATGAGAGAAACGAAGTTTCCTCCGTGGTATTCAAAGAATCTTATAAGACGAATAAATGAAAAGGAAAAGCTGAGGAGGAAATTCAAGAATTACCAAAATCCGCGGGATGAAATAGAGCTCAAACTACTAAAAAAGAGGTGCGAGAAACTAAAAATAGCTTGTTATAACGATTACATCGCGAATGTGGAAACCAAAATTCAAGATAACCCAAAGTATTTCTGGACTTTTATAAAATCGAAAAGGAATTTTAAAAGTAGCTTCCCTTCTTCGATGTCCGATGGCAGCATCACAACCAAGGTAGGCGATGAGATTTGCGATATGTTCGGAAAATATTTTGCATCAGTTCATACACTTAGCGATATCGTTCCAACACAGCCCAGGACACCCGCTCAAGGTTGTTCAGGGAATTTTTCGCTGATACAACTTTCCCGGGATGACCTCCTACACAAGCTTCAAACCATAAACACAAGTAAGGGCTCGGGCCCAGATGGTTTGCCACCTCTCTTCATCAGAAAATGTGCTAAGGGTCTAGTGGACCCATTGTTACTAATTTTTAACAAATCACTGATGACTGGTGTCTTTCCCGATCAGTGGAAGATGGCTAAGGTCGTCCCTATCCATAAAGGCAATGACAACACTATTGTTGGTAATTACAGACCAATTTCCATTCTTAGCGCCTCCGCTAAGCTTCTTGAGTCCTTCGTATGCACCTCAATCCAAGCCTACTTCAAGCAATATTTAACCACCCATCAGCATGGGTTCGTGCACGCTAGATCGACCACTACCAATTTGGCTAGTTTTACGGAAGCTCTCGTGGGTGCTGTTGATAAAGGCTTACAGTCTCACGTTATTTACACTGACTTCAGCAAGGCCTTTGACAAGGTGCCACACAGTGTCCTGATAGCAAAGCTTTCCCACTACGGGTTTTCTGGACCTCTTCTTTCCTGGCTGAAATCTTATCTTAGCAAAAGATCATTCTTTGTGGTTGTAAGCGGCTTTGAGTCTATGAAGTACCCCATCACTGCAGGCGTTCCGCAGGGATCCCATTTGGGCCCTGTATTGTTCAACATTTTCGTCAACGACATACCAGACTACCTCAGCAACTCATTGCCCTTCATGTTCGCCGATGATCTTAAAATATTAAAGATTGTAAATAGCCCTACAGATGCTAGTGACCTACAACGAGATCTGGAGAATCTTAGCACATGGTGTGGCGTGAACGGAATGCATCTGAACTCCAACAAATGCTTCCATATAAATTTCACCCGCCGTACGAGTAACCTGATCAATTATGTTTATAAACTGAACGACTTGCCCCTGTCTGAAGTGGATACAGTTGTTGACTTGGGTATAGTGCTAGACAAAAAGCTGTCCTTCATACCACAAATTGAGAAAGTTGTTGGCAGAGCATCTAAATCTCTTGGGTTTGTGCTTCGGAACATGAAAGCCTTCAAGAATCCAAAAACAAAAATTCTTCTGTATAACTGCCTCGTGCGTAGCATATTGGAGTACGGATCTGTCGTATGGCGTCCGCACTACGCACAACACGTGCTGAGATTAGAACGTATACAAAAGAGGTTCTTGTGGCATTTGACTTTTTCACAGGGATTGGCTAAAAAGGTCAGATCTCACAGCGACAGAATGAAGTTATACGGAATGATTGACCTGGAGAAAAGACGCGATTTGCTGGATCTCACTTTCTTTAACAAGCTTCTCTCATCCAAAATTGACTGTCCGCAATTATTAAGTCAAGTCAAACTTAAAGTTCCCGCTCGATACCCTCGAAGTAAAATAAAAAAGGTATTTTCACTTCCTCATCGAAGAACAAACTTGGGTAGAAATTCACCAGTTCCACGGCTCAGTGACCTCTATAACAAGAACAGTGACGCTCTCGATATATCGGATTGCGTAGGCAAGAATCGTAGGATAGTTTACAAAATTTTGAAAGAAAAGAAACTAGCTTAGTTCACTCAGAACTAAGCTAGTTTCTTTTTATCAGTTCTTTTAGTTTTAATTTGTTATTGTAATTAAAAAAACATATTTGTGTATTTTTATCCTAAACTATAGATTGCATGCTGTGTTTGCCTGTAAGGCTGTACTCTTAGATTAAGTTAATTTTTGTTTGTACCTTCTACCAATGTAAGATTGTAACAGCTGTTGGCAAACCTCAATAAATAAATAAATAAATTCCTTAGCAATCTTGAAAAAGTGCTAACTAAAATGGGAAAGAAAACAAAAAGGCGAATAATAATAGCGGGGGATTTTAATATTAATTTCTTGAAAGAGTCAAAAATACTGCATGATTTCAATTCTTTAATACAAAGCCATAATCTTAATATACATATTGATGTACCGACTCGACTAAACGCGTGTTTAGACCAAATTTTAAGTAACATTCCTGAAGCAAAAGGAGATACCCTCTCTTCACACTTATCTGACCACGATACAGCACAATTACTCAGTGTACCTGTTGACCATAAAGAAACTCCGCTGGGTTGTTGGTATAAAACTCTGAGAGACTTTAGCGAAGAAAATATCTCAAAGTTCTGTAACTGTTTGAATAGCTTATCTTGGGCTGAAGTTTATGACAAAACAGACACCAATTTAGCATTTGATCATTTTCATGAATTATTCATGTTATTTTTTGATCTATGTTTCCCAATGGTTCGCATAAAGGTAAATAATAAACCAAAAAAACTAGCTTGGATAACTAGCGGTGTTAAGAATTCCTCAAAAACCAACCGATTCGCATACTATAAAGATAAGAATAACGTCAACAGAATGAGATATCAATCTTATAATAAAATTTACAAGCGATGTGTATTGGCAGCTCAAAAACTAGAGAATGAATCATACATAAAGCAATCTAAAAACATTTGTAAAGCATCGTGGTATCTTATAAAAAGAGAGACAAATGGAAATAAAAAGAAGTCCAAGAAACCAGTCATAAACAAAATAGTTTATGAAAATAAGACTTTCCGCATTCCCGAAGATGTTGCTAATATATTTAATAATTATTTTTTTATACTACCTGCTCGTCAATGGGACATTATGTGTCATGTAAACCTGTCCTAAAGTAGGTCATTATAGCCCTACGGTCTAGCCGGGACATAATGTTGTACTGAATATCATTATTTCCCTAGGGATTAAAGTGATTTGAATTTGGAATGCAACCGTGTAGTCAAAAATGTTTAGGTGCAATGAGATTTTATCCTGAGTTCGAATGTCGTACTGGCCACTAACAAAATAGATGCCAAAGAAAGAAAAAAGGCGCCAACCGCTCAAATATCTCCTGAGTCTTGTGCTGATGTACCAAAGATTGTAATTCATCTTTCCAATGTCTTCGCACAACTGTCTTATGTTTTAAACATCACTTTTAATTTTTGACAAATACCTAATTTCTCATATTTAATTACCTATTTTCACTTGAAATAAATATTAAAGCACTTACTTTTTTTAGACATTGATCTCGATTGCCTCGCAGAAAGTATAAAAAGCAGAGTATGCACCGCGGGCTTAAAAATGTATTTGTCTTGGGCGGTCTTGAACCCCTCGTATTCAGGATTCTAACCGTAGAATCCCTCATGCTCGGGGTTCAATATGACGCCCGGGACATAATACACTTCTTTAAGCCCTTGTGGCATAATCTACTATTATAAACTTGTCATCTCGGAATAATAATTTAAATGAAAAATATATACATAAAGTGAAATATAACAATAACACCATGTTTTTGCTGCCCGTACATACGAATGAAATTATGAAAATAATATCAAAACTCAAAAGCACTCCGTCGGTCGGCTATGATCAAATTACGACTAAAATAGTTAAAAAATGTTCAAAACAAATATCTCCCGTATTAACACATGTGCTGAACCTGTCATTTGTACAGGGTACGTTCCCAGAGCGATTGAAAATATCTGTCATTAGGCCTATTTTTAAGAAAGGTGATCGAGATGATGTTCGGAATTTCAGGCCTATTGCTCTGATACCTATTATAGCAAAGATATTTGAAACAGCTATGTCTAGCAGACTGACTAATTTCGACTTATGGATTACGAGGCAATACATTGCAATGGCTACGCAGTTACTTGTGTAATAGGAAGCAATATGTCGAAATGTCTAATGTCAACATGGATATGGAAGAAAAAGTGTATAAATCGGGACTTCAACCTATTCTATGTGGAGTACCACAGGGGAGCATTTTGGGTCCGCTACTCTTCCTCCTCTACATAAATGATCTGCCTGAAAATATCAAATACCACTGTTCTCTTTTCGCAGATGACATTGCACTGGTCGTTCCTAGAGATAATAAATCGTCATACAGCGTAGACCTTAACAATGCAATAGCGTCAATAACCCGTTGGCTGCAAAACAACAATTTATCAGTTAACGTGACAAAAACAAAATATTTACAGTTTCAGAACAGGGGAGCTAAGAAACAGGTCCTAAAACTAGAATGTGAAAACCTAGAAATCAGTGAAGTAAGAGAATCTGTATTTCTGGGTATTACCCTCGATGATTGTTGTACATGAAAGCCACATATCAACAAATTATGTAGCAAAATCAACCGATTTTCGTACGCTCTGTGGCAACTCACAAAAATTAGCAACAAAGAAACTGCCCTTCTGGCTTACCATGGCTATGTGGCCTCAAATCTTAGGTATGGCATTATTTTGTGGGGAAACTCAACCCAAATTAATGCAGCATTCATAGCACAGAAACGGTGTATTCGAGCAATCTATGATGTCCCATCCATCACCAGCTGTAGACCCTTATTTAAAGAACTAAAACTGATGACATTGACATGTATTTACATTTTTGAAGTTTGTAACTTTGTGATAAAATACCCTGCTTTTTTCAAAAAATTGAGTGAAGTTTGTACTTTTAATACAAGGTATCCCAACCGCCTAATAATGCTTGACAGCTTAACTGACATCTGTAGTAGAAGTTGCCATACTATGTGTGTGAAGATTTATAATCATTTACCAGATGAGTTAAAAGAACTGTTTTAATACCCAATACCTAGTTTAAGTTTATGTTGGCGGATGCCGTAAACCTCTGCAAACCTCTGCAACTTTGTTTCGTAGCTACGTAGAAGGCCTCTGGCCGTATCTCGTAGCGCGTAGCTGTGAGCCGAGTGCTACGAATCCGTAGCGTTCGAGTTCTTATCTACCGACTACAGCGCAGCCATAATTCGCAGCAATTCTGTTAGTAGGATTGCAGCTTCCTTTATACGTTTTACAATTATCTTTACCAGCTGTACCTTTTAAAATATAAGTTTCAATCTTCTTCTTCTTCTTCTTTCGTGTCAATGGCATCAAATAAAACCC
Source organism: Udea ferrugalis (assembly GCA_950022985.1). Classification (NCBI taxonomy): domain Eukaryota; kingdom Metazoa; phylum Arthropoda; class Insecta; order Lepidoptera; family Crambidae; genus Udea; species Udea ferrugalis. Next base: position 8,601,377 of record OX465542.1, read on the forward strand.
GACCAAAACTTGGCGATCTCGACTGCGTCATTCGTTGCCATATTTAGATCCTCCTCTGTGCAGGTCTTAGGGCACAGAGGGCAATCGAGGAGGTGACCCATAGTTTGTGGATCCACGCCGCAGTCACACGCGCTTTGAGTTCCATCCTTAAACCCCCACGTGACAAGGTTTTGTCTGCAGCGGCCAACCCCAGAGCGGAGTCGGTTAAGTGACTTCCAGGTTGGCCACGGCTGGTCAGAGCCGGGTGGTAACATTAATTTCCGCAGGAGGAATGTAGTCAGTGGGGGGAGGGGACTTGCAAGACCAAAGTCCGACTCTAGCGACGGCAGGCTCTGTCACGCAAGGGTAGGTTTGTTTCAAGAAGCTCCTGCTCCTCCTCTTCAATCTCGCAAGTTTCAATTTTAAGAATGTTTAATATTAAAATTAAATGTAAGGGCCGGCGCCCACTATCGGCATCGGCACGCTTCAGGATTTTAAGGTGGCAAATAGCAATATACTTTAACATTATGGCAATAAAGTAGAAATTTCCGTGATGTGTTCTCGTAAAAACAAAATGCATTTGTTCTGTTTCTGTTTCGGCATTTTCTACTTTATTGCCATTAGGTTAGAGTATATTACTATTTGCCACCTTCAAAGCCTAAAGCGTGCCGATGCCGATAGTGGGCGCCGGCCCTTAAGTGGCGGAAGAGCGCCATCTCTCATCACAATCTTAAACTAGCTTAAATTTTCATCAAAAGCAAACCAGAAGCACCTACGGCCCTGTAGTTCTGCTACCAACCGCTAGGTGTCGCTACACATGACTTTCACAGCCCCATGGGTGCTGTAAAGTTACTAAGAATATGAAATTGCGAAGTCAAGATTTGCCGAGATTGGTATTAATATTAAAAGGAGTTTACGGCACCCCAGAGAAAGGGGGGTGTGCAGTATAAATGTGGTGCAATATGATGGACGTGTGTAGAATCTGCGATAAGTTGAGAAACTTATCCGGTTTGTTTACTTAAAGTAAAATAAAACGGTTGAGTACGTACAACGATATTAGGTATATTAAAAGAGAGGTAGACAGGTTACTTGTGCTAAAAACCCAAACAACGTTGAACAAATTCCGGCTAACTCTTCGATGATAGTGAACACCGATAAAAAAAAGCCCAAGCAGCCTGGACAACGCGGCGGTAGGCCTCTTACCACGTTAGGCTGGAATTCAATCGGCGAATGTGGGCTTCTGATTGTTTCTTCACCATGATGGCAACAATCAGTGTGCCTCTGACTAACCCATTAAGGATATGGTGGTGAGGGCTGTTTTCTTGAAAAAATTTTTTTTATAGTTTTTGAACGAAGCTTTTGTTCTGTTTCTCACTGAAATGTATTATTGTAATGGTGAATTATGTCCCGTATAATCTCACTAAGCTCTGGGGCAAGACTTGGAGTGACAAGTGTAATCTCCTAGCATCTGGCAACGCACTCAGGGCTATTCAACGTTTTAGAGCTAAAAACTAACACATTAGTTTTGTTATATTTCTGATATTAAGCATTAACGGTGCTGTATTTTCGTGTGAAAACAACCAACAACAACGACCTTAAATTAAACGCCCCACTGCTGGGCACAGGCTAAACCTGAAGTTTAAGGTGGTACAAGACATACTACAAACCGCGGGCTCAGTCCTCGTTGGAGGGGTTATGAGAGTAGTAAGTAACCTTACTGTCAGCCAAGTGATGTTATCAAGCCATCCTAGGCCCTCCGGCTAGGCTTAACAACTGATGACGCATGTAAAGACAGATATAGAAGAAAACAAAACATCCTAAGGTGAAATGACTTTAATAGTACATTGTTATCCTAGGGGTGAAAGTAACTTATTTAGTCCCGAGACGGGGTTTGGCGCCCGGAACGAAGTTACTGACCTGAGAAGCGGGCTGAAAGTAATACTTTTCATCCCTAGGGAGAATCACTTTCAACTGACAACTGTCAAATTATTAAAAAGTAAGACTAGTTATTTTTCACATATGTATTGAACCATGTTCCAACTTTCTGTACAGCCACGATGTAAAATTGAAATAACTTAAAGTTAAGTATTGATTAGGGAATATATATTTTTCAAATAACTTTATTATAATTCAGTTTCAACAATTTCTTTAAAATAACTTAGCTTTGAGCAAAATATTTACCATTTTTCCAATGATCAAAATAAAAAATAATGGCTGAATAGCGGGCCGGCCACAGAAAAAAACAAACAAAATAGGCGGGAAAGCGGCAATTCGAACGCCATTTATTTTTCTCATTTTTTCTTTAGCTAATTCATGTTTTTATTTTAACTTTCCTTGTATTCGTAATGAAAAGCACAGTGTTTACCTCGGGTTAAAGACTTATTTAGTCCCTCGAACTATTGGCGCCCTCACTTCGTTACGGGCGCCAAACCCCGTCTCGGGACTAAATAAGTTACTTTCACCCCTAGGATAACAATGTACTATTTAGTAACAAACTATAGATGGCATTCTGTAATTTTTATTTTCTATTAAATGAACGCGCCACTTGGACCACTACTATATGGACCTTAAGATAATACATAAATACTGTATTGCATCACACAGTTATAGCAAATCACTAACATACCTAGTATAAAACAAAGTCGCTTTCTTTGTCCCTATGTTCGCTTAGTTCTTTTAAACTACGCAACGGATTTTGATTGAGTTGCTTGTATTGACGATGTTACGATTAGAAAACAAAACTTTATCTTTAATCACTCTACCTATTAAAAAAACTGCATCGAAGTCCGTTGCGTAGTTTTAAGGATTTAAGCGAACATGGGTCAGAAAAATCGACTTTGTTCCATACTATGTAGCAAAATCAAAAACTCTTTTAAAAATCTTTGGATCCTCGCACAAAGTCGATAGGTACATCATGTGCCAAATTAAATTCTTTCTTGCTTTCAAATGTTTTTGGGCAGCATAATAGCAGAATTTAGCATAACACATTCACGAAACAAAGTAGGTACTTGTCTGTTGATGTAAATAATATGATAATGGGAACAGTCAGACTATTACCTTTTATTATGTGGCCTATTCTACTTCACGAGGAATAATTTGCAGATGTAGAGTGTTTCTTTTAAATGCTGTTAACTTATTTAATCGTTAGCGGCCGCCCGTGACTTCAGTAATATTTTAGCCTATGTCCTATTCAGATGTATAAGCTATATTATTGTAAAGTTTCGTTAAAATCCATTCAGTAGTTTTTACGTGAAAGAGCAACACACGTGTCATATCCACACAACACCGATGAAATCATCCACATACACACATACAAACTCTCGCATTTATAATATTAGTAGGATTTGCTGTTTCTCATAATCACATTACACATTGCATTGTATATTGAACACATGGCATCACAAAATGTAACAGAGAGATCGTCCCATACATGTCATAATAATGGAACAGATGGATGAAACAGATGTTAACTATTGTGCTCAAATAATTCATTAAATATAGCTTTTCTTAGAAGATATAGAAAGAACAAAAATTACAACTGTTCGTCATGCAGCCAAAATGGTGGCCACTCAGCATGTGCTATAATATAATATAGCTTAGTCTTAGTTTTCAGTCACGCGGCTACAATCCCATAAAATCAGAATTAGTTTAAGTAGCGTAAGTTTAGAGACGACCATACCAAGGCCTAGCGAAGGCGTGTAAAAAGGTGAGTGTTGCAGCAAATAAACGGCCTCACCTCAACTATGAGCCTTACTCCAACACGCGGGCTCAGTGAGGATTGTTGGAGGGGTGTAAGGTTAGTGAGCAACTTTGATATCAGATGTTATCAAGCCGCCCTAAGGCCTCTGACTAGACTTAACGACTGATATCGTAGCGACGTCAACAGCAAGCAAATTAGAGCGTTGCAAATTAGAGCAATTTTATTCTTTCAATTGAAACGTCCTTAACGACCTCACTATTTCAGAATAATAGAGAAATCACGTTACGGTCGTTTGTTAACTAACAAATGGATTCAGGAATTTGCATATGTGCGCTGAACCATCTCGTCCTTTCCGATCAACGGGCACGGTAAAGCGAGCGCCAAGCTTGGGGGCCGCTCAGATATTAATAATCTTTGTTTTATCTGTGACCCGACAGACATTGTCCTGTCAAAACTTAGAAATAGTCTCCAAGTTCCCTATGTCTTTTTTCTAGTTACTTAACTGGTCCATTTCCCCAATAAAAACCTTTTTACAAACCTTTTCCTGACATAAAAATATCTCCAATTGGGTGAAGTCGTCATGGTGTATCTCGCGTACATGCATTTCGGCGTTTTACATTTTGACGACCGATTTGGTGTAACAATTCAGAAATGTTCTATTACACAAGTGGCCGCGACTTTTATCCCCGCACAGCACAAACATTTGTTAGCACGAACATATATGTTTGTACCGGTTTGGGTGTTGCCTATGTCCTTTAAGTATGTATTTACAAAAAAATTGTATTTAAGAATGTTTATCCGTTGTCTTGTACCCCATAGCACAAGTATTTAGTTGTTTAGTTGGGGGCTAGATGGATTTTACCGAGTGGTGTAATCGTTAAGTAGTTAGTTAATTTCGATTACCGCACAGTACAAAGAACGAAAATATCCCGGTGAATAGGCCAAGATTGCCACTTGGCGACGTTGACTGCATAACAGAAGTAAGAAGGACTTCAGCGTTTCATTTTTGCCCAGTAGTAAGACAACAAAATAAATAAGGAAATAACCAAGAACTTGGCCCATTTTCCCCATCACACTGTTTCCCCCGAATTCGTATTCCCGCGCACGTATCGCCCAATCCTGCAGTTAATTCACACAGGATTCTCCCTTTTTTTCCTCTTGTTTTTATTCTGAAGCGTTAAGTGTTGTGACCTACATTTTATTATTTGTATTTTGTTTAAATAGCTAAAGGTCATCGTTGCAGTTAAAGGCAACGGTTACCGCAATGCGGGTCCGATTAAAACACTAGCATGGAGGGAGCTGGAAATATGTCGATCCCGTTACTTTTCATCATTATCATCAACAACCTCACGATGTCCACTGCTGGACATAGGCCTCCTTCTAGAGCCGGTTGTAGGCGGCCTCCATCCACCAAAACCCTGCGATTTTTATCAGGTCATCCGTCTACTTTGCCGGTGTGCATCCCACATTGCGTTTGGCTTCAAATAGTCTCCACTCGAGAACTTTTCGTCCCGTTTGTCATTTAAAAAACCTAGGAACCTTTTGAGGAAACATTTTCTCATAGTTTTCAGGCGGGAATCGAAACAGGGTCTTAAGTGTTATAAGCATTTGCTCAAAACATAGATGGAATAACTCAGGCTTCAGTTAAAAATACATCAGAAATATTCGGCCAATCTAATAGGGGTAGTTAGTTTAGTGGTTAGAGCCGCCTGGTATCCAGAAGACGCTACTTAGTTCAATTCCCGCCTGAGACCTAGACTAAAGGATTTCTTCTCGTATCCTTAAGTTTATAAATGTTTTGCCTTCCTCCAAATTCTTTATTGCGATCAAAATCCTATGCCGTAGTCTTACACCGTAGCACGTAGCACGGAGCAGGTGGAACGTGTGCTACGAATATATTGCTCATAGCGTATGAATATTTGTATACTATATCGAACAACCTCATTTATGGGATCATCTTATACTCCTATCCTCTTCTCCTAAAAATGGCAAAAGCTTATTTGAGTTATTTTCAATAATAACGACTTGGGTAGCCAAGGTAGCGTATTTAACCACTAGGCCCCGACACTTTACAAACATACGTTTTCTACTATCTTTCATCTTCGGATAGGCACTGTAAACTCGTCCGTCCCCAAGGCCTGTGGCTAACGGTGGCTAACGGTGGCTAACGGCTGCAGTTAATGGCGCGAATGACCGTCTGTTCTATCACAAGTACTCAAGGAGACAGGCACATTGGAGTTTGGAAATATAAAATTTCTTTTGTATTTGTGTAGTTAATTATAGAATGACAGCAATAGCAGTTGTCTCACTCTTGATCCTTTAAGTTCAGAATGTCCAGTGCCCGAAATGACGAATGCCCGTTTTGTCCAATTCCTAAAATTTCTACTCTATATCATGATGAGTTTGTTAAATAAGTGCATCATTTACGTATAAGTAGGTACTGCTACTGTTGGAAAAGTTAATGCACAGACAGTAATTAGATTAGTTTGGTTTTGAGCAGAAAAAAAAGACCTGCACGGACAAGTATGTTGTATTTGTAGTGTGTTGGGGTGTGTATTTACTCGTATAACTGAGTACTTAATTACGCACTTGTGTGTGTAGTTGATGGATGTAAGTGTGGTGTTTGCAAGGTGGTTTATTATCATTGATTAGTTATTATTGGTTTATGTGTGTTGAGTTGTGTTCAATTATTGTGTTTGTGACACCCAGTGTTTTACTTAGCCATGTGTTGCATTTCAGTATGTGACTAAGTATACTCGTATCAGTTCAGTCGACCTATCATAATAAGATAGGTTGACCTAACTTTGATTTAAATTAGTTATTGTATGTCTCTTGGCCTACATACTATAAAATACGATCAAAAAGTCGGCCAATTGGAATGCCAAAGGGCAATTTATGCTTTAATGAGCATTATTTTCGCGCTCGAATTACGTTATCGGAAATATGGGATTGTGCCAAGCGACACATTAACTATATAAATCATTCTCTTCATTATTAACAATACGAATACAACGTGAAAACAACGGCTTAAAATCAAATTGAACTTTGATTTTAAGCTAGAAAAATTAAAATCGATCAACGAGTCCTCACGGACAAAGTCACGGGTGGTCGCTAGTATTTAATAAAGGTACAAAAAACCTGCCGTGTCACTGGCTGTCTGGTTGGTTTTTTAATTTCCAGAGGAGAAACATAAAAAAAAGATTCAGACGTATTGAAAACTTTATTTTCTGAAGTCTGTCAGAAACATTTAAGCTCAAACTTGTACTGTATGTTACCCATGTCCACAGTGCCAACGCTGCTACATCCCCTGTTGCAATAATTTCCCTAGAGCAGGGGGGTAGTTTGACTGAAGGAGACAACTTGACAAATAACTACATAGTTACTTTACTCTGCTGGTTCCCTGGTATGAAGTTTCTTAATCGTTGAACAGGATAATAGCAAAAATGCAGATATTTGAACATTGGTTTATTTCAATACTAATATTAACTATACTTCTAAAGCGATCTATCTCTATATTTAAAAATGGTTCGCTGTTCGTTAGTCTCGCTAAAACTCGGGAACGGCAGAACCGATTTGGCCAATCATGGTTTTAAAATATTTGTGATGGTCTAGGGAAGATATAAAAGGTGAGTAAACATGAGAAAATGCTAGGAATATAGTGAAAAACCACAATTTAGTTTTCTCATAGCAACTTTTCCTACCTGTCACGTGACACTGAATGTTTGACAACAGAACGAAGTCTGTTGGGACAGCTAGTCTACAATAGTATAACGAAATAATATAAGGTCAAAATTAGCTTTTAAAATACTTTTTTATTTTTATTTAAGTTAATCAAACTTACGCGTCATCTATATCACTTAGTTAACAAAAGTCTTTAGTTAATATTAAATAAAAACTTAATTATCACTGGACATAATTCCTGAACAGAAACCAAACACAGCTGAAGCTATAGGATACTTACAAAGGAATAAACATAGTGAAGTCCTTTATTTTAAAACACCAATCCAAACAAACATGTCAATGCACACAAATAATTGTACTGTTTGTGAATCGAACCCGCGACCACTGGTGTAGTAGTCAACTTCTCAACCATTACAAGTAAATAAAAGCAAACCTACATCAAATAAACAGCTGTAAAGGCTTAAGTGTGGTACTAAAGCGAATTTACTCTGTCTCTCCCCAGGGAAGAATGCAGAAGGGGCACAGAGCAGCAGAAAACAGTAGCACAACTTTGAACAACTTGTAATAAACATTTACGTGAAATTATTGTTACTACACCTTAAGTGGCTCTGAAAAACTTGTTACTAACGATGGTTAAAATAAGGTTTGGAATTATAAATTTAAAAAATTGAAATGTTTGCAAATGTGGTACGAAGGTTCAATAGCGTTTCGTTTACTCATTGCTATCGAATTACTTATTGCTATTTGCCTTTAGTAACATAACGTTCGCTCGTGACTGTATCAGAGTCCATACCCCAAGGACGCTCTCCTTTAGTAAATCACATGTACTTAATTAAGCAATAGAATCGCATATTTGAGCTGCGATAGCTCACACATATTTGCCTTCGCCTTTTTCGCCACTTTTTCACCTTTTTTTGTCACCATTGCCTTTAATCGATTATTCAGAAATATTATGTGCATGCGCATCTCTGCCACAAAAGTGGTTTTGTGAGTAACGAGTATTTGCGTTTAGTATGACGGTTATAATGAGTTGTTTCCTTGTAAATTCGCTTTTAATTTTAAGCTTTTTAAAAAGATACAAACCCAAGTTATAAAACCTCTAGCTTATTTAATAAAGTATTTCTACAGTTAAAAATCAACTGTGACCAAAATCTCCCTTGAGCGTTGTAGCCCACAATGCGACACGGTGCGTCATTGCGTCAATGCGTCATAGCGGCAAACGCGTCAAGTTCGTCACGCCAGCTTCGATACACAATAGGGATGTTCAATGGTCATCGATGTCGCTACACGAAAAATATCGTAACATCGATGTTAACGGAATCGATCATCGATGTTACTCACGGCCTCACGCACGACCAATGCGACGAACGAAACATTACATAGTAATATTTTAGTACTATCGCGACATCGACGCCATCTGGAAGACTATTTTCGAAAGCTGGCTCTATTCTTTATCAACTAAGAAATAGATTGAAAGGTTTTTCTTTAACAAAATTACTGTACAATATTTTTTTCGGTTTCTAAATAAATTTCGAAAGATTGCACTGTATTTATTGTGTTTTTAATTATCAGTGCTAAAATTTTCGATGTTACCCAACATCGTTTGGTTTGTGAAAAATTTCAAACATCGATGTTGAGTTTTCGATTATGACATCGATGCCAACATCGATATATTTCAAATATCATCCCTAATACACAATCATAATTAAGTACCAGACAACAGGCGAGAATAACACAACAGTTTTCGGTGTGAAATAACGATAGTAAATTCACAAACACGGGGTCTGATAAACGAAAATATGCAAAATACTTCGGAAGGAAAAGGCTCGAATTTTCAACAAAAACGAATGGTTTTTGCAGTGAAATTGCAGCAAAAATGCAGTATAATAAGTCACTTTAGCTTAATCAGCATAGATCAGCATAGCAATTCCGGAAACTACAAATACAAATTCATTTATTCTTCATCATAAAAGGTTGACAGGTTTACAAGAAATTATTAAGAAGAATTCCCCGAATTGCTTTGCTAGATCAGCAAGTTAAACTCTTTCAAGATTTATCATCATCATTAGCAGCCGCAAGAAGTCCACTGCTGAACATAGGCCTCCCCTATTGATTTCCAGAGCGCCCAGTTGCGTGCGGCCTGCATCCACCGGAATCCCGCGACTTTTATCAGGTAGTCCGTCCACCATGCGGGTGGGCTCCCCATTTTTTTTTAATGGTCTCCAGCAGTGGGACATATCGGATTAAATTTGAAAAAAAAAGCAGCGGCCATCAGTTCTACGCGCTATATTAACTGCTATACCTAGCCTGTCTGTAAAAGCTGGCTTGCCTGTTGCATGGCACAAATAGAAATACGGTCAACGGAATGACAGGCTCCCCATTTCCGGTCAGTCCTCCTTGCTCTATTGCAGAGAAATGTAATTTAGCCAAAGCGAAATAAAAAGCGGAATGAGAAAAATGAATGATTGATGGAATAAGGAAGGAATGTCTGATCTCCGACAGCCAACAAGAAAAAGCAACGGTGAACAACAAAGGTAACATACCAAACAAAAAGTGATAATTTATTCTTCATCAATTCTTCATCAATCACAACTGTCGTCTGAATGCCACTCGTTAAGCCTCGTCGGAGACCTTAAGGTGGCTTAGTAACATCGAAACACTATCCTACACCCCTCTTTCAAACCACACAAAGCCTCTGTGATGGAATATGGCTAACGCCTCCTCACTTTTATTATGCTTAAAAACTATTTAACAAAAACTTTAAAATACCAAATACCTACATTGAATTTACTTCTTAAGTACAGCTCAACAGTTTTGAGCAGACTGAACGTAAACTAGCCTAGAAAACCTAACCAAGTACCAAGCGTAAGTCGTTTCAAAGCCAAAGTTTGTAAAGCGCCCGCTTTAGCGCGGATTACCCAAGTTGATACTTTAGTTTTTCATTTTTGAATATTTTAAACTGAACTAGTTAAGATGTTTTGAGTGTGCTCGGCCAGACGCATCGCGTTAACGCGGATTTTTATTGCATTGTGGTCGTGGCCTGTGGTGGCGGGTAGAAGTAGTAATTTTTGAAATGTAAATCAGCGCTAAATAACCAGTACAGTGGGTCACACGTCAAACTTAATATAGCAGTTGAAAAATAAGCGTTAGTGCTTAGGCATAGAGTGATTCGCCCCATCAACGTCTACACGCTTGACCTGTGGCTCCTTGTATACAAGTATCTACAACATAAATAAACAGATTCTTACCTGCTCTCGTCGCTGCGTCCTCTTGCTCCGGCCCTGCTTCTGAGTGGCGACCACTACGTTCCCGTACATTTCACTTACACTGAGTCTACTTGGTAACTGATATTAATCGATATGCTAAAGTTCTGGTAAGTAAGTCTTTTCGTTTCTTGATTTTTGGTCAGTTTACCTAAATGTAAGAGGTTTTGACATTAACAAAATGTGAAATAAGGGAAAAGTATTATGTAGCAAACTAAACACAATATTCCAAATTAATCAATAAAAAAATAATATTATAAATGTCAAATCCTGTGAGGATGGGTGGGTGTTGGTCTTTTAATTACTGTACAAATCCCAAAAGCCTTTGTTTGTTGGTCAGAATGTGTAAATAAAACTCACATTTACATGATATCAAAAAACAGAATATATTTTCTAAGTGACATAAACCTTATCTGTTATGTACAAAACGTAATGCTTGCGCGATTCAAGTGACTAGCAATGCGAATGAGTTGCTTTCTGCCGTATTTACATTAGAATTAGACTAAACATACCGCCTCCTATGAACAGAATGTTCATTATCGACATCAGAAAGTAAAAAAATCATGAAACACAAATTGCAAACTCCTTAAAAATACCAAAAATTAAACAAAACAAATAATCCTATGCATGTTGCAGTTAGTACACTTAGTAATCACTCACCAAATTCTGACTAATGACATTATGGTAATTGTACATTTTTTTTTACAACATAACATTAATGTTTATGACAAAATAAACCAAAATGCTAAACTCGCTATTCAAAAACATGTTAAACGTTATTCGGTAATAGGTAGGACACGTATCTTAGACATAGGTCGTTTAATGATGTTGGACCCCTTACATCGTAAGCTAACAACTCTAGTGAGATTATCTGAACCTGGGTGCTTTTCAACTATTATTCCATACAACCATTTGCCTGGTGGAAGGTCGTCTTCCATTACTAAAACTACGTCACCAATCCTAGGTTCAGCTACTTCGTTGTTCCATTTGTAACGATGAAAAAATTGTGTCAGATACTCTCTAGACCAACGACGCCAAAATTCCTGAACCATCCTTTGCGTCAGTTGCCACCGCCGCAAACTGCTCACATTTGACGTTTCATAATTTATTTCAGGGACTAATACTAACGGCTCTCCTATTAAAAAATGACCAGGCGTTAGTGGATAAGGTTCTAGTGCACTTGCATCAACAGTCTGCGACATCGGCCTCGAATTTAGGCACGCTTCAATTTGAGTCAAAACCGTGATCATTTCCTCGAATGTAAGTTTAGATTCGCCTATGACTCGCTTAAGATGATGTTTGGTGGACTTTACTCCGGCTTCCCATAGTCCACCGAAATTCGGGGCGTGAGGTGGTATAAAATGCCAGTGTGTTCCATTGGTAGCAAGCCAGTCAGCGATGTCAACAGCTACAGAAGATTTTTCTAGAACAAATAAACTTCTTAATTCACGCGCTGCGCCAACAAAGTTAGTGCCGTTGTCACTCCACAACTCCCCACAGTGACCCCGTCTTGCCACAAAACGCTTAAATGCGGATATGAAACCTTCAGATGTTAAATCACTTACCATTTCCAAATGTACCGCTCTTGTTACCATACAGACAAAAACACAAATATATCCCTTCGTTGAGTGGTGTCCTCTGCCTTTTGCTGACCGAACCGCTATTGGACCCGCATAATCGACTCCACTTCGATAGAACGGTCGTGCTGGAGTAGCTCTCTCAGTTGGAAGTTGACCCATCAGTTGATGTGAAACTTGAGAAGAATACCGAATACACCGTACACATTGTCTGATATATTGCTTTATTTGCCTTTTCATGTCTATTATCCAGTACCTTGTTCTCACATGAGTTAGCATTAACTGAATTCCTCCGTGGAAAGTTCTATTATGGGCTTCCTCAATAATTAAATTTGTAAGATGAGATTTCTTTGGAATCAAAATAGGGTGTTTCATTTTGTTACAAATATTTGCATTGTTCAGTCTTCCACCAACTCTTAAAATACCGCTTTCATCAATGAAAGGGCTTAATGACGCGATTTTGCTCTTTTTGTTAACAGTTTTGGATTTAACTATGCTCTGTATTTCGTCCTTAAAATGCAACGCTTGATAGAATTTTATACATGCAATGAGAGATTCCTCTAGTTCTGCACTTGATAAAAATGGTGGAAATTCAGGTTTTTGCCTAGAAGCTATCAACTTAACAAAACGCCTACAGAAGGCTGTTACTCTACATAACTTTCGCAAATTTGAAAACCGCTCCCAGAAGACATCTTCACCTTCAGTCGTTAAATGACATACCTTTTTCGTTCGCTCTTCCATGTTGGTATCCTGAATATTGAGTGGACTGTAATTTATCATACGTTCTTTCAACCAACCTGGGCCTTCCTTCCACAAATATATGTCATAGTCTTCGGGAGAAGTTATGCCTCTCGATGCACAGTCTGCAGGGTTTTCACATGATCGAACATGTGACCATTGGCTTCTGTCTGTTAGAGTTAAAATCTCGGCCACTCTATTTCCAACAAAAGTCTTCCATCTGCTTGGATGGTCACTCAACCACGATAACACAACCGACGAATCAGTCCAAGCATGTATTTGATTTTTAGGTATGGATAATACCTCTGCTACCTCCAAAAGTAACCTAGTCAACAGCACAGCACCGCAAAGTTCCAAACGCGGAACTGATACCTGTTTTATGGGTGCTACCTTAGTTTTTGATGTCACTAGGTTCACATGAACATTCTCATTCTTATCAATGACTCTCAAGTACACCGTAGCCGCATACGCAACATTGGACGCATCGCAGAAGCCATGTAATTCTCTACTTAAATCATTTTGGTGCGTCTGAATCCATCGTGGAATCCTAAAATTGGTTACTTTAGAAAGATTGTCTCGATACCTCACCCATTCATTAAGAAGATGTGGAGGGAGTTCCTGATCCCATTCTATTCCAGCTATCCATAACTTCTGAATGAAGATTTTAGCTGTTATTATCGTTGGAGCCAACCATCCCAAGGGATCAAATAAACGAGAAATATCAGAAATCACCTTTCTCTTAGTTACGGGTGTGTTTGATTCTGGCAGATTAGTTGAATACTCGAAATGATCGGATGTGCTATTCCACCCCAAGCCGAGAACCTTCTGAACATTATCAGGTTCTAATTTGATCTCTAACTGCTCTTTAACATTTTCAGTCTTGACTCCTATTCTCTGCAATAGTTCTTCATTATTGCTCCTCCATTTTTGAAGTTCAAATCCTCCTTTACTTAAAAGCGCATTAATTTCTTCAAAGATTTGGACGCCTTCTGAAATGTCGTCACATCCGCTCATCAAATCGTCGATATAAAACTGAGAAAGGACTCTTTCTGCTGCTACAGGAAAACTTCCACCTTCGTCTTTGGCTAACTGCTGTAGAGCTTTAACAGCGAGGTATGGCGCTGAGGCCGTGCCAAAAGTCACACGAAGAATTCTGAGATGTTGCAAGTCTGATCCTGTTTTCCATAATATGCGTTGAAAGTCTGCATCTGTTTCGGTCACTTTCACTTGCAGATACATTTTAACTATATCTGCCATTAAACAGATAGGATGTGTACGCCATTGCATAATAATATGGCGTAAATCTGATTGTAGCGATGGACCTACCATCAGTTCGCTGTTTAGCGATACTCCGTTGTCATACTGACAGGACGCATCAAACACAACTCGTACCTTAGTAGTAGTTCTATCTTCACGTACCACAGGGTGATGAGGCAAATATACTGCTCCAGGTTTATTAAGTTCATCCTCGGGCACAACTTCCATGTGTTTTAGGTCAATATATTCAGTTATGACATCAGAATACTGCTGTTTCAAAATAGGATTTTTGTCCAATCTTCTTTGTAACATAGTAAGCCTTTTTGCTGCTGTTTTCTTTGAATTTCCATTTTTGCACTGAGGGTCTTCTTTGTTGAATGGGAGTTTTACTACATATCGACCAGTTTCATCTCTAGTAGTTGTTTTGGCGAATATTTCTTCACAAGACTGTTCTTCTTCGGTTAATCGAGTCCGTTTGTTTTCAAAAGTATCAGCCTCTAACTCCCAAAACTTTCTCAAAATATCGTTTTCATTCCACTGTGTATGCATGGAAACGATATGAGTGCATAAACTGGGGTCGGCCACAGATCCAGACCCAATCTTACCAGACAGAATCCACCCTAGCTTTGTATTCTGAGCTACTGGATAACCCGAGGGACCTTTAATCATGCCGTCTTCTAATATCTGGCCATATACATCTGCGCCAAGCAGCATGTCAATTTTGTTAGGTATGTAGAACCTAGGGTCAGCGAGTTTGACCTTGATTAGCTCTGGCCAAGGACTTAAAGTAACCTTAGTTAGAGGCAGAACTGTAGTTAGTTTGCTTAGTACATGTGCTTTGACAGTCAAAATAATTTTAGGATCGTGCAGGGACTGAATCTTAACAAAAACTACAGATTTTGACGCGAGAGACGCGTTGTCACCTGGCCCACTACCGATTCCAGAGATTAAAACCTTGTTAGGCACTTTCTTGAGGCCCAGTGTTTGAACTGTGGACTCTGTTATAAACGAGGCTTGCGAGCCCTGATCCAACAAACATCTTATTGTTCCTTGCTCTCCTGATTTGGAAGAGACCACTCTCACTAAAGTGGTCGCCAACAAAACTTGATTCGTAGCATTGGAGAAGCACGAAGTGACATTGGCAGACTCGTCTTCTGATTCCCTTGAATCTGTTCTTGATATTGAAACGTTATTAACGCTTTGATTTCCTGACTCATTCTCCTTATCGTCTGATACAGACAATTTCAAAAGACTTTTAGGATGAAGCAACGAATGATGCTTTCTTTTACATACGCGGCATCTAGAGGATTGGCGACAAGTATACACTGAGTGGTTGGGACCTAAACAGTTGAAACAGAACCCATTCGTTTGAACAAACTCGCGTCGGGATTCTACTTCTGTTTTCGCAAATGTTTTGCAGTTATAAAGTTTATGATTTTCATCACAATATGGGCACGATTGTGTGGCTACATGCAGAGACTGTTGAATTTGTAAAGTGTTTGATGATGTATGTCGACTACCAAAAGATCTACTAGACTTAGGAGACAGAAATTCTAACGATCGGAACCTGTGCTCTAGAAACTCATTGAATATATTAAGTGTGGGTAGCTCATCACACGTCTCACTTGCCTTTGCCTCCCATAACTTCCGCGACTCCGGATCTAGTTTCTGGCTAACAATGTGAATCACAATCACATCCCAAGTACTTGTGTCTATACCAAGATTTCTTAAAGCAAACAAACATTCATTAGTAGTATCTAACATGTCTTTGATAGCGTCACAAGATTCTAAGTGTAATGTTTTAATACTCATGAAACGCTTTAAAATATTATCTGATAAATATTTTTTGTTGTCATATCTATGCTTCAATTGATCCCAACAAAGTTGATAGTTACTCGCTGTGATGGGCATATGTCGCAAAAGTTTCTCTGCTTCGTCAGTTAAATAACCCTTCAAATAATGAAGTTTTTGGACTTCATCCAGCGTATCATTTTTATGGATCAATTAAACAAAGAGATCCCTAAATGTGGTCCATTCGGTATAGATTCCGGAAAACATAGGAATCGTTATCTTTGGTAATTTAACTTGGTTATTACACTTACTATTTTCATTACTAGCAGGACAAATTCCGGACATTGCAACCTCACTATTGCGGGTGGATAAAATCTTATCTAAACCTTCTTTTAACAATGTTTTGTAATCAAAGTACAATTCTTCAGACGTTTCGTAAACTTCATCTAACTGATAAGGTGAGCTTTTTATTTTATCAGCTGGATATTCGCTTACAATTTGACGATGAGTTTCACAAAACGTTGACCATTGCTGATCTAAAGCCTCCAACCGAGTTTCGATATAAGGTACACTTAAGCGGTCCTTGCCAGCTTTTTTAAAATTAATTTTAGCTTTAGACATAGCTGTTTTACAATCCAATTGAACATTTACCAAGGACTCCATTGTTGACAAATTAGCTAAAGATGTTTCTAAAATAACTCTTAGGACTTCAAAGTCAAACTACACAGAAGAAACACAGTTACAAGAACAAATTGCAAAACAAGTTTTTTTTAACATAAAAATATTCTAAGTGTTTTAACAAATTTTGAAAATCGGGCATAGGTTCCCCGTTGGTTCACTTTTAGGAAAACTATTCTAAGTGCTAGATTCTACAAACAAACTAAAGTCTCTAATATTGTCTTCAAACCACAAGTTAATTCACTCCAGTAAATAAAGTTCAATTTTGCATGTTTCAATTTTAGCTTGCTATTTTTTCTGCCTGCACCAAGAAGTTAAGCTTATAGAGTTCAAATTACTTACAGTTACTTCACCATACTTCACTCACTAATGAATCAAGCCTTCTATTAGTTCTTCGCCAGCAGAGCCACCCATCGACTGGTTTAGTTCCAATATTCCACGTTCAAAACCACTTCCAGTAAAGGCAACATTGGCCTACAGTTGCTGCAGTAGTGCAATGCCGTAGGTCGAAAATCCTTTAATAATCTTCATCCTCTAGAATGCCAATCCGGCTTACTGAAGGACCATGTACAAATCCCAAAAGCCTTTGTTTGTTGGTCAGAATGTGTAAATAAAACTCACATTTACATGATATCAAAAAAACAGAATATATTTTCTAAGTGACATAAACCTTATCTGTTATGTACAAAACGTAATGCTTGCGCGATTCAAGTGACTAGCAATGCCATCTAGTAACAGATGGTGTCTAACTTCACATGAGTTGCTTTCTGCCGTATTTACATTAGAATTAGACTAAACAATTACTATGTTTTGGTTTTATTTATTACTATTACCTTTGGTTAATTTGACATTTTGAAATTAGTTGTAGCTGGAACTTGTAATATTTGAATAAAGATTTTCAGCAAACGTTCTTAAGGGTCAACTCAACCATTCTATGGACCAACGAACAACCATCAAATGAACAACTATTCTATGGACCAACGAAATCATTTATTGCCTGTAAGAAATACCAGTATTTAAGTGTGACGTTTTTAGATCCCTAAGGGCTGTGGATTCAAGAACAAAAAAAACTAAACAAATCATCATCATCATCATATCAGCCGAACGACGCCCACTGCTGGGCATAGGCCCCCCCCAAAGATCTCCACAACGATCGGTCCTGCGCTGTCCGCATCCAGCGGCTTCCCGCGACCTTGACCAGATCGTCGGTCCACCTTGTGGAGGGCCTGCCCACGGAACGTCGTCCGGTACGCGGTCGCCATTCGAGAACTTTTCCGCCCCAACGGCCATCGGTTCTCCGCGCTATGTGTCCCGCCCACTGCCACTTCAGCGATGCAATCCTTCGTGCGATGTCGGTTGTTTTAGTTCTCCTGCGGATCTCATCATTTCTGATTCGATCAAGCAGGGAAATACCAAGCATCGCTCTCTCCATTGCTCGCTGGGTGACTTTGAGCCTTCTTATGAGACCCATAGTAAACGACCACGTCTCACTCCCATATGTCATTACTGGCAACACACACTGGTCAAAGACTTTCGTCTTGAGACACTGAGGTATTTCGGACGCGAATATATGCCGGAGCTTCCCGAACGCTGCCCATCCGAGCTGGATTCGACGAGAGATCTCTTTCTCGAAGTTGGACTTACCTAACTGGACTGCCTGTCCCAGGTAAACATAGTGGTCAACAACTTCGAGTGTAATGTTCCCAACGTTAACTGGAGCAGGTGCAACATGGGCATTGAACATGATTTTCGTCTTGTCCATGTTCATCCTAAGACCCACTCTTTGGGAAGCACTACCGAGATCTTCGAGCATTATGTTCAGGTCTTCCAAGGTCTCAGCCATAAGAACAACATCATCGGCGAATCGTAGGTGTGTTAGGTACTCGCCATTGATGTTGATGCCGCGTCCTTTCCAGTCCAGAAGCTTGAAAATATCCTCCAACGCAGCTGTGAACAATTTCGGAGAAATAACGTCTCCTTGTCTCACGCCTCGCTGTAGTTGGATCGGATTAGAGTTCTGGTTTTGTAATCGGACCGACATGGTGGCATTCTGGTATAGGTACCTTAGCACCTCGATGTACCTGTAGTCTATTTGGCACCTTTGGAGAGACTGCAACACTGCCCAGGTCTCAATCGAATCAAAGGCCTTCTCATAGTCCACGAACGCTAGGCAAAGTGGCAAGTTATACTCTTCGGTCTTCTGTATAACTTGCCGCAGCGTATGAATGTGGTCTATGGTACTATAGCCTTTTCGGAACCCGGCTTGTTCGGGAGGTTGGAAGTCGTCGAACCTGCGAGCGAGACGATTCGTAATGACTCTCGAAAACAGCTTATAGATATGGCTCAGAAGCGATATGGGTCTGTAGTTCTTCAAGAGAGTTTTGTCACCCTTCTTGAAAAACAGCATCACATCGCTCCTGCCCCATGCCTTTGGCGTTCTGCCCTCGAGGATGACAGAACTGAAGAGCGTCTGGAGGACCTTGAGTATCGGCCGACCGCCCGCTCTCAGAAGCTCTGTTGTGATTCCGTCATCACCCGCCGCCTTGTTGTTTTTAAGCTGCTTGAGAGCCATCCTAATCTCGTACAGGCTGACGTCCGGGATATCTTCGGTATAGTGTCGGGTAAGCTTGGCTCTAGGGTCTTTAGCCTTGCTTTCAACCGGTGTTTGAGTGGAATACAGCTGTCCATAGAAACTCTCAATCTCCCTCAGGATTTCAGGTGTTGACGTAATGATGCTACCTGCCTCAGTTTTCAGCCTCGTCAGTTGGCTTTGTCCAATAGACAGATCTCTGGCGAACACTTTGGAGCCTTTGTTCCGCTCAATGGCCTCTTTAATACACTGGGTATTAAATTGGCGAAGGTCGCTCGTCAAAGACTTAGATATCTGTCTATTGAGTTGCCGATAACGATGGGCATCCGCTGAGTTCTGTAGCCGCATTGCGTTTCTCTGATCCATGAGTAGGAGAGTCTGGCTGGAGAGTTTCTTTGACTTTGGACGGCGGGTTTTAAAGTACTTGGACCCTACCGTACGGACGGTATCCACCACCATGTTGTATTGATCGTCCACATCGATGCTGTTCTCAAGGGCTTCGAAGCGGTTTTGAAGCTCGAGCTGAAAGCACTCGGGGTTTTGAATCTGAGCCGGTATTGGTCGGAGCGTGGATTTTATCAGTCGCGCTCTCTCAAGCTTTATGTCGATATTCAATGTGCCTCTGACCAGGCGGTGATCGCTTCCTGTCTTAACAGCGTTGATCACAGCGACATCATTGAATATATGCTTCTTCGTCGACATGATAAAATCGATCTCGTTTTTGACCCTACCGTCCGGACTGATCCAGGTCCATTTACGGCTTACGGGCTTCTTGAAGAAGGAGTTCATCATAAAGAGGTTCTCCTTCTCCATGAAGTCTGCCAGCATCTGGCCCCTGTTGTTCCGATGCCCAAATGCAAATTGCCCCACTCTCAGCTCATCACCGCAACGCTGCCCCAACTTCGCATTGAAATCCCCCATCACAACTGTGTAGTGGGTTTTATGGCTATGCATGGCTTTAGAGATCTCCTCATACATAGCCTCCACTTCGACATCGTCATGTTTCGAGGTCGGAGCGTAGACGATATTCAGCGAATATCGTTTCGATATCCTGAGTATCAGGTACGCTACCCTGCTCGAAACACTTCCGATAGTGATCACGTTGTTGACAAGGGACTTGTGGACGATGAACCCGACACCACGCCCTCCCGGTGGTATAGTAAGTTACCGGATTGCAGGGTTATCGAGTCCTCCCCCTCTCTTCGGACTTCAGATAACCCAATGATATCCCAATGTAACTTACCAATTGCCTCTTCCAATTCGACGAGCTTCGCGTCAAGCCTCAGTGTGCGCGCGTTATATGATGCCAGGTCGAGTCTTCGGTGTTGGCAGCCGGATCTCACCCGGGGATTCCTCGCACCCCCTGCCCCGCCGTTACCATAGCCGCTGCCGTAGCCAGGAATAACGGGGCCGCCGGGGACTGGGGGCCATTTTTTTGGTTGTGCCATCATTAGGGGGGGTTTGCCATAATCGCCACGCTTGGCAGGCGGGTTGGCGATCGCAGTGAGGCCTGTTGTTATGCAGAGACGCTGCTGCCCATCTCCCTATGGCAGTTTTCCCTCAGTCGGCTCTTACGACACCCACGGGAAGAGAGGGGGTAGTGCTATTCTATTTACGTGCCGGCACTACACGGCACATAAGTATATTATAATTATTATTTATACTTAAAGATTTATACTTAAAGAGAATTTATAGTTAAAGAGAACAAATAAGTATATTATAATTATTATTTATACTTAAAGATTTCTCTAACATTAGAATAAAGGCGGGTGAATCTACCTTATTATTATGTATGTTTCAAAAATGAAATTGAAATAAAATAAATAAGTATCAATGCCGCTCATCCCGCCATGCGTCAGCGTAACTATTAACGTGTTCGTGGGTATTTTTCAAAATAATGGCGGACGTTCGGCCCAGGCGGCGATAAATAAAGCTAAATGAACCGACGAGAATTATGGAAGCGTCAATGGAATGTTACTAATGTAGGGTTTTAGCTTTAACTATTTTTGTGAGATGGAAATTTTCTGTTTAACCTAAGCATACCGTTTGAAAGGCGCAGCTTCAAACCCCATAACATTGATATAAGCAAAAATAGGAAGATACGGCGTACTAATAGTGGCCGCATAAAAACAGGCCCCATGGACCTGTATTCAAGCCAATATGACAGCGACTTTCTTGCTTGATGGGTTGATAGGACACCTAACGAAAGTAGTTGGTGACCCCTGTTTAACTACGTTACACAGTTTTTCAGTAAAAAATTAAAAAACCTCTCTTATGAAGTAGCTCAAATACTATCAGTTATCACAAACAGTTGTAACAAGTCAAAACAAAAATAAGTGATAGGTAGGAAAAATAAGGCAAAAAAATACCATGAACCAAACACAAAATTATGAATTCAGTATTGGGGTAAATTTAGAATTTAGGTCTAAACCTATTTAAAGATAAAGAAGCTGGTTAGAAGAGAAAGAACGTTGGACTTTTTTTTTTTGTTAGTGTCATATTGATTCCCGGTGTGGTGGACACATATTTTTTAAGCTTGATGTAGATAGCTTTGCTTCATAAAAAGCGAAGGAATATTTCTTTGGGTAACTGATACCTGATTTCTGTATTTAGAGCACTTTCCCACCAAAAAAACAACGTGAATGAGATTGATTCGACTTTGGTTAAGTTGAGGTTCGAAATATGTTTATGAAGAAAACCGAATATCTGATTGTGGTTTCGAGAAAACTAGAGAAAACTTTACTGAAGCTAGGTTAATAATATGTTTGTAACAAAAATAATATCCAAGTTATAAAAGTTAAAGTTATAAATTAATTAATGTTTATGTAAATGTTTACTTGTTCTCATTGGCCTTTTAGATGGTGTTGTGCAAATATTATTTTTAGACCTCATGTTATCTACTAATAACTTTTGAATTCACTTTCTGACTAAACTATCAGGCAACTATAAATGAAAACAATTGAAAAAAAAGTTACTTATCACAACGCAAAAGTTTTTACACCAAACTAAAATGTCAGAATATTGGTCTTTGATAAAAAAAACTGTCACTTGAACTTTTTCCCGCGTTTTTGACATGCACGCTCAAAGGCCTCGCTATTTACACTGCCAAAACTGCGTACAGAAATTCTGCAGCATCCTTTACTCACACTCACTTTGTAGTCAACCACTACCTTATCCACATTGGAATAAAGTCGACTTCCAAACGCCATGCTATAACAACAATGTTCCTTTTGGACAAAATTGTTTAAGCCATCCTTTGTATCTTAAAAGCTGGAGCACAAAGTCTATTATCAAAGAGCGCGTCGCAGTTTCAACCACATTATACAAATTAACAATAAATCAACCTTATCCTCCTAGTGTTAAAACTTAATTTTGAATGTGAAACTATTATCTATCTTATCTTTATAATGGGTTTACTATGCTCGTATGGATCCCACTTAATTAAAATTAACTTTGCTGATATCGCCCATCTTGCTAACAGGGAAAACAAAAAGGTTGGTGATATTCACTAACCACACACAATGAAGGACCAAACATTTAAAATATTTTTAAAGATAACAAAGAGGTCTTCGTAATTGTCTTAATACTTTCGCCCTTTTTAAAGAAGTTAATTCAGTACTACAACCACACAGCATTGATTTTGTGATTGAAGTGTCGTATCACTTACTGTCATTTGTTTACTGCTCCTGCTGTAATGAAAGACATTTCTTGCGGGTGGGTACTCAATAAGGACAACATCCACTTGGGTCCAAATGTGAAAGTGCCGGACAGCGACATGCCCACCAACCAAGCATAGCTCCTATTAAAATGTGTCAAAGACTAATAAACCAACTAAAATATATATTAATACATTACTTAAGAATAAACACCTTGCCCCTTTTGTATAAAACACGGAACTTGAACCCAGGAGCTTTGTGTGACGCAACCATAAAATAATAAAGCAGACACAACATGACTAGCAACCACTAAGCTATAGGGATAATTTTTGTAACTTCACAATTTAAATACTACTAACGCCATCTGCTGAGCAGTAGCGAAAGTTGTTATGCTTGGAAAAACTCACATATTTATCTTATAGACGGCTAGCTTTTCCTTATTTAGATGCAAAAATCATTTTCACACCAAGATAGGTACCTTAAAAATATTATTATCAGAAAGCCGCATTGTTATTTACTGATGGTCAATGATAATCGTTCCCTTTGCTTTTCATCAACGGACACATAAAAAAAGAAAACTGTCACAACAACATTTGACGTTTCTTTTCTTGTAGTGAAGGAAAATAGTCGAAATAGAAAATACTCAGAAGTTTTTAAAGATTCACGATAAAATGATTAGTTAAATGGCTGTAAATTCCCATAATGTCCTTCCCGAAAATAGATGGTTATGTTGTTACCGAGAAATTAGGGTCTGGAAGTTATTCTACGGTATATAAAGCTTATACAAAGGTAAGAAGAATTGTCGACTTGGTGATTTTTAAATTAAGTGGTATTTATCTGTTTATTTTAGATAAATATAGATAGCAGTGTGACTTGGTAAGTAATAAAAGCCTTATCTAATGTGCAGATGGCATTCCGTTTATAGTTCAGCAAAGTCCATAACATTAAAACTGAAGAGATGTTATTTACCAAAATCTCTTTGTTTCCTTTATGAAATCGTTTGTACCAACTTAGTGACTGCAATATTTTATATAATTACGCTAGCTTCTTCAAATTACCCTCTGATCTGATTTTATAATGGAGTAAAGTGTAAATTAATGTAGGTCTTAAATTAAAAATTTTAGAAAATTTACCCTAATCATTTTAATTAATATGTTGTAGTATTGATTTGATATAAATGATAGAGAAGATCTCTTTGCCCAGCTGCAAATACTTTTTAAATGTAACTTTGTATTCTAAAACTATCAGTTGCTAGGTAACAATAAATTTTTTGATGAATATGAATAGTACTGTGAAATCTTAATGGTTGAATCTAAATTGTTTAAATGTTAATTGTTATACTTCAAATTTTATTTTAATTGCTTTCAGTATTGATGAAAGTTATGTATTATGTATGTTCTCATTATTAAGCATGTTAAATTGTTAACCTCGCTATTGCAACACTATCTTTGCCACACCCTTACAGGGTACATGTACCTACTTGAATTTAATTATTAAGACCTCCTGACTCTGTACATGATGCATTTTGTAAATAAATAAATAAATAAAAGTTAAATCGCTAGGATGATGATGATGATGATGAATAGTTAAGTAATTTGTTTGTTTCGTAACACTGAAATGCACTACTACACTGTTTACTATTTTTGGGTTAATGATATTTTACTTTCCACATACCTACCTGTTCTTAGAAAACCTTCGAATCTTGAGTTTTTATTTGAATCTTCCAAATAAATTCAATAAACTTTGACCTCAATTATTTGCACAAAACTTTATTTTGCTGAACAAAGGCATTTTCTTTTACAAAACTATTATGTCCAAAGAAACCACAGTTTCAAAAATTTGTTTTGAGCTCAGGAGCAAAACAAGACTAAGTTGTTCATCACATAACAAGCTACTTTCACTTATCTAATTTCATTTTTGACAAGAAGATTTAGTAAGATCTACCCACATTCATATACAACAAAAAGTACTGTTGACCTTTTCAGGTTGGAGCTCGCTCGATAGTGGCCATTAAATGTGTGGACAAGTCGCGCATCAAGAACTCTGGGTCAGCTGTGGACAACCTGATCACCGAGATACGTCTGCTGAAGACACTCACCCATCCACACATTGTCCACATGAAACAATTCACTTGGGATGACAGGTATGTATAGCAGGGATAAAAAGTTTTTAATCTATTGAAAACAACAATATTGGTTTTATTGTTTGAGTTATTTGCCTTAAATATTAATAGGATAATGCTAGCTTTCAAGCCAGATGTAACTGAAATACACATGAAGTCAAAAATTGACCCCTGGCATATGCACCTATGACTTGACCGTCTGTACACAGTAGCATGATTATTTACTAGAGTGTAAACAAGACAAAAACATGCTGCGCAGTTTTGTCTCAAACTGTCAATGCTTTGCTCAGATGGGCAAAAGACCTGATTTCAGGTGCCACTTTTTTAGCACAAGTACCTATCCTGTAAATTCCTTTTTGATTGATTGAACATTCTTAATTGAATAGACTCCGATTCAACATAATAATATCTCTAATTAAAGTGATATTGTTACAGAAATATCTACATAATAATGGAGTATTGTTGTGGTGGGGACTTATCCAAGTATATCCACAAAAATGGAAGGGTTCCTGAGAAACAGGTATGTATAGGAAAAACGAGCTTACTTCATGCTGTGCAAATGCTATATTGTTAGCTTGTTCTTTGTGCTTTGGGATCTTATTGCAATGGTAATAGTGAGTCAATACCTACCCTCACTAATCTTAATAAATTATTATTTAGTATTTTACAATATTGTGAATTGCCTTACACACTCAATGTCAACTTATTGTTTAACTTAAACTTTGTTTCATGATGTATTTCTCATTTAAGTGTATTCCTGTATTCTTATGGGAATAAATGTCTTTATACCGATACAGTCACGAAGGCGTGTCACACACTCAAAGTAGCGATGCTCACGCGCCTATTAATAATTGCACATGGGTAGGTACTTGTTGATTGCCGGTGTTGTTCAAACCCACAAAAAGGTCTGATGGCTAAATACGTCCAATGACTTCCCATTAAGCAACATTTATTTCAAGTGGCCAGAAACATGCATAGTTCTGCAGAAAAGTCTTAATAGCGTGATTCAGAAACGCGAGTTGCTAATCAGGGCAACGCCATCTATTTGGCTTAAACAGGTGTCGTGCGGCTGTGAAACGCGTGTTTGTCCATTCTAAGTATTTCTAATTATCAAACATTACTCAACTTATTTTTCAGGTTTTATACTTCCTGCAACAGTTGGCTTCGGCATTGAAGTTCCTTAGAGAAAAAGGTATTTTTTATCTCATGTCTTTTGTAGAACCTCCGATATTTATTTACTTATTTATGATCACCAACAAGGCTACACTAACATTAAGCTGAAGTTAAATATTCAATAATAATTCATATTGTGTAAATTAACTTCATTTTATATCTGCGGAATATTATAATTTGCATTTGCTATCTCTGCTTTCCAAAAGCTCGCCAAATAAGAGTATCCGGCTCGAAGGACCAATCAATGTTGGGCGTAACTTCGACGCTAAAGTATGTTGAAAGGAAAGGGACATATACAACTAACTTGATTAGCTAGATGTTGAATAGACACTATTGAATTGTTAACACGTTACACTAAATAATTATTGTTGTGTTCCAGGTGTAGTGCACATGGATCTCAAACCACACAACTTGTTGCTGCACAAAGGATCTGATGGCAAATACATTCTCAAAGTTGCGGATTTCGGGTATGTTAAAGGTGTTTAACAACCGGCAAGAAACCCGGCAGTTACTCTTTACAATATGTTCTGTACAATAATCCGTTAGTAAATTACAATATTGGAATGTAAGTACACATCCAGTTATACAATTTGTCGTGTTGTAGGTTCGCGCAGTATATGTCGTCGTCGTGGCGGCGCTGCGTGCGCGGCTCGCCGCTCTACATGGCGCCGGAGATGTTGCTCGGCGAATACGACGCGAGAGTTGATCTGTGGAGCGTCGGTGAGTCTACCTATTAGTGTTGCCCAACTATCGATAGTTGTTATCGACAGTTTTCATCAAGAACGCCATCCTATCGAAAATATTGAAAGTAGAAATATCAAAAATAGACACATAATGTTGTTACTCTGTATACTTTGTAATATGTTACTCTATATACTTTGTAACATAAATTTTTCTATTACTGTGTTGGCGACAATGCCTTGCCTTATTTCGTTTTTTTCGTTTGTTTATCATTTTTTGTCTCTTGCGTAGTAGATAAAATTTAATAAAAAAACATACAAAACGGTGGTCCGTTTTGTATGTTTTTTTATTAAATTTTAACCTAGTTCTATGGGACCGCAAAATATCAGCGTTGCTGAGCGGATGCCTTTTTGGTGCATAATGCCCTAAAATGTTGATTCTGACTGTTAGGTACAGCTCGTGAAATGTACCACGAAACGTCTCTCTATTTCGATATTACTGTGCTTACAAAAGTAAAAAAATCCGATGTTCGACACAAGTCCATAGTGCAAGTTTTGCTTGATTGGTAACTAGATGGCGCTGAGTGTATATGCATGGGTATTAAACTAAGCAACAATGTTTGTGTGTAGGAGTGATAATGTACGAGTGCCTGTTCGGGCGCGCGCCGTACTCCTCCAACACGTTCCGGGAGCTCGTCGACAAGATACAGGCTCAGGCGCCGATACAGGTCGGTACAATAAACTACACATTCATTAGACATTAATCATAGGTATTCCAGTAATTGCTTCGTAAACAGAGCTACGAAAATAAAATAAACCATATCATATAGTGTATTGAATTTCTCATAAACTTTCGAGATGTAGTTTTATAAAAAACTAGCTTTTGCCCGCGACTTCGTCCGCGTGGACCACTGTTTTTCCACAACTATTTTTCTTGCCGTAAAAACCATCCTTGAACTTCAACGAACATTTTAAAAAAAGATTTGGCCAAATTGGTCCAGGCGTTGTTGAGTTATGCGCTTACCAACACATTTTGCGATTCATTTTTATATTATAGATGGTTGAGTAAAGGAAAGCCGTGTTATCTCTTCACAAAAAAAAACCTTATTAATTGAACATAGTTTGCTGCCAAAAACGTGCACGTGAAAAAAAGTAATAAAAAAGTTGGGTCTTCTTTTTCATAAAGAGAGTTAATTAAGGCAGTGGATACATCAACGTTTTCCTAAACATATAGAAATTAAATAGAAAAGAAATAAAATACATCAAATAATAGGAGGTTATGAGTTTGTTATACTCGTACATACTACACGGCTATATCCCAGACAGTTTAGTCAGGCACGCCGACTGTTGCTGTCATTGTCTACGGGACTTTCAGACGCCCACACTTTGTTGAGTGCATTTGAATCCAGTGTGGTAAGTGGCAGGCCTACCGCCGTTATCCGTGCATGAGTTTTGTACAATGAACACGAAGTTCGCGGTTCGCTCACACCTGAATACCGTACTAAAAGTAAAGTGTTCCGGCCAGAATTCGACGCGGGACCAAAGTCCACGGAGTTTCAAACTAAGTACCCTATTCATGTGAAATTAAAAAAAAAATATCGCCTTGCATGTCGTTTGAGTACCCGCAAAACATTGTTGAGTTTGTTAACGACTACCTAGTTAAACTTTGCGACTTGGTTTAGCAGTACTACACACACCACACACGCACATATACTTTTGCACGCACTGAGATGCTCCTTGCCATTGAAGTACTAACCGCCGTGTACATGGTTCTACTGAAAATCAGCGTTAGTGCATTATGCCTAACATATGCTGTGTCACCATTTTGGTTACATAACAAACTTTTGTATCTTTTTTATTTTTTGTTGTTCTACCTGTATAGTGTTTTATTGTTATGTAAACCCGTGGAATGAAAGGGTTAATCGCCCTAAGATCTGTTTTAGCTTGCTCAATGATGACATTGACAAGATCAATTGGTTCAACTGTCAATCATGAAGGAAGATACGTCTTATAGAATTTCAGTTTTATTGTGAGGCAATACAGCATACTTTTCGCCATACTCTATCCTGTTACACAGTTTAAAAAGGTAACATGTGCTTGCAACGCGTAAATGAATGTTTGAAAACTGGTCAACCTTTTCATTCCGCGACTATACCAAATGAATATTTTCTTTCTTTCTTTATTTTACTACATTTATCGTGTGATAAATACAGGGTGGCCCAAACGGTGAGGATAATAATTTTTTTCTGGGTTCCTGACACATAGGGGTACCCGAAAATACCCCATGTATGTTTGCCGATTTTTGTAGTTTTCGAGTTATGATTTTTTTAAAGTAAATTTGAGAATTATCGATCTGACCACCTAAAAAAAATTTTTTTTCGGAAAGTATGCATTTTTTATTAATTTATTTTTTTGTAACATAGACCTCATTAGTTGTACTTTCACCCATAAAATTACCAGCTTCATGCCATTAATTAAAGGTACAAACATATTGACCAAAATAAAAAAAAATGGGCTGAAAGCGAGTCACAGTAAAATTTTCAACGTTGAATTAAAAATTAAAAAAAAAGTTCCATGACTTTTAAGTAATTTCAAAAACTGCTCCAAACCCTTAGCTTCAATTAAAATAAAAAAAACGTGGTGCTTAATAGGCCTTTTTTAGCCGAAACTTGCCATCAAGTAAACAAAGGTGGATTTTTTTGAGTAAATAGTTTGTTGTAAAAACGGCTTTGTTAATTTCTGGGGTTTATGTGGGTTGGACATAACATAGTTAATAAATTTAAATTGAATTAATTTAGGATTTCTTATCATTCTAGTATCAGCCCGGTGGCATTTCAACAGCACAAGTCAGTCTTTGTACCATGAATTTGTAGTTAGCGATACAAGTGCGGAATGTATTATGTCGTTTTGCACGTGTCCCGAAGTATCAAATAAAATAATAAAAATCTAATATTACTAAGGATATTTGAAAGGAAGAAAGAAAAAACTTCTATTTAAATAAACGTTAAATTGCTGACGGCTTGACTTTTGGCAATGACAAAACACTTGAACCCTTTTTCCATCCCACAACTGGGCAAAGAAAAGTCTCTCCCCATGTTCTTCATGATCCCGATCTTGAGCCAGGGTCTGCCAATATTTCTAATGGAATCTCAAATCGTCACTCCACCTTTCGTGGGCCTTTCTCTGAACCCTTTTTATTTCTAATGACACTAGCAGCTGTCAAAATGAATTTCTGAGAGTTAGTTGAACTTTACCAAAAATAAAATAATAGGCATTTATTGATTTTCTGGGATTTGAATGAAATCCATGTTTAAATGTAATTACCAATTAAATTACCGTTTGTACCGGAAAAATGACAATCCCAGCTTTCAGCAATGCCCGCTTTCTTCAAGATTTAATTTAGTAATTTATACATTTCCATGTTTTATCATGATTTTTAACGCAAATGTATTTAAAATCGTTGTCCGATACACGAACGGGTGTGTCATTTTCACTCGTCCCAACTTTTGATCCTCGCCTTACAGCTCGGGCCGACTTCGGGACTAGTGCGTGCAAAACAACATACATTACGCACTTGTATCCTTAACTACCTACTATTCATGGGACGAAGACTGACTTGTGGTGTTGAAATGACAACGGACTGATACTAGAATAATAAGGAATCCAAAATTAATTCACTTTATGTTTGTTGACCATGTTATGTCCAACCCACACTAACCTTAGGTATTAACAAAAGGTGTTTTCACCACAAATTATTAACTTAGAAAATTCCACCTTTATTTACTTGAAGGCAAGTTTCGGCCAAAAAAGGCCACGTTTTTTTTATTATAATTGAAGCTAAGGGTTTGGAGCAGTTTTTGAAATTACTTAAAAGTCATGAAACTTTTTTTAAAATTTTTAATTCAACGTTGAAAATTTTTCTTGTGACTCGCTTTCACCCCATTTTTTTTATTTTGGTCAATATATTTGTACCTTTAATTAATGACATGAAGCTGGTAATTTTATGGGTAAAAGTACAACTAATGAGGTCTATGTTACAAAAAAATTTATTGATAAAAAATGCATACTTTCCGAAAAATAATTTTTTTTAGGTGGTCAGATCGATAATTCTCAAATTTACTTTAAAAAAATCATAACTCGAAAACTACAAAAAATCGGCAAACATACATGGGGTATTTTCGGGTACCCCTGTATGTCAGGAACCCAGAAACAATTTATTATCCTCACCGTTTGGGCCACCCTGTATATGAATATTCCAGATCCCCTCAAATTCGTCGATCTCCCTCGCCTGCCTGGACCTGCTCACGCGGCTGCTGCAGCACAGCCCCGACGCCAGGATCAGCTACGAGGAGTTCTTCAGCCACGAGTACCTGGACCTCGACCACATGCCCAACAAGGAGAACTATGAGAAAGTAAGTTGGCAAAACCTTGCAAGTCACCCTGTATAACTGTATACAGGGTGACTGGCAATAATTGGTCAAATTTTGATAAGAAGCTTCATAGAATAATGTAAAACTATGTCTTTATCGTAATTTTCTTTGAACGTACTGCTTGTTTATAAACAGGACTCGCATTCGATATTATATGTAGTAACCAAAGTGTCAAAAAAGGCAGATTTGCTAGTTTTGGATATTATAGTGAAATACTTAGTACTTTATCGTCTTTGTACGGGTATGAAACACAATAAAAGTTCATTATTATTTATTATCTTCATTTCCTATGATGTGGCAGCACTAAATTGACAAAAGAGCCAGTAAATGAAACTTTTGTGCATTCAAAATTGGGATTGGCGACGCCAGTTGGCAGCACCTTCTTTGTGCACGTTCCCTCATGGACCTAGGTCTACACGTTCCCTATAGTCGTTCAGTGTGACACATAAAAGCATGCTTGGAAGTACAAAAAGTTTTCAGCAGATGGCGTTACACGACTAAGATAGTGCAAAACTTCGCCAACAGATGGCGTTAAACTACTTTGCCTCGCGTTTAAATTGTGTCGCGTCTATTTCATAAAGGGTTGTCTTGTGATAGAGCAAATAGCTTTAAGCATTCTGATTTGTATTTTTGAAAACGCAACCAAATTGGGGTGGCGTTGGTTTGATTAAAGTTAACTAGTAGGTTTCGAACGCAAACCGGTTATAAATCATAACCGGTTTCAGATTTGAAAATCCGGTTTTAGCAATCCGTTTTCAATATAAAATGTTATTGCAAAATTCGCGCCATACTTTTCACTCCGCTCCGCTCACTATATTATGCATGGGCAGAAAAGGGGAAGCTAATTTATTTTTTGTAATACCTACATTATGTTCTGCGTTTTTAGCACTCCTCGAGTTGTTGCACGTTCGGCATAGTTACGCCACTGTTGACATAGACATGGTCAAATGGTTTGTAATTATGTATGTGCCTGTAAATTTATTGTTTATTTTTGTTTCATTATTTATGACATATTATGAAATTCTTTAATGTAAATTCTGATAATTATTCAACTCTCCCAAATTAATTGATCCCATTGACAAAGACGACATCTATACCTTACTTATTGTAGGCGCAGGAGGGCCTTCATCAGAATCATCCATCGTCAGGCGTGGGTAGTTTGAGCAGGATATGAAATTATAGCTTAGTAGTTATGAGAAATCACTGTATGTACGACTTGAATCACAAAATAACGCTTAGGTCTACTAGATAGATGCTTCATATAATCGTAACAGTTGATATAATCACAATTATCACAAAGATTGCGCA
This sequence comes from Udea ferrugalis, assembly GCA_950022985.1. Classification (NCBI taxonomy): domain Eukaryota; kingdom Metazoa; phylum Arthropoda; class Insecta; order Lepidoptera; family Crambidae; genus Udea; species Udea ferrugalis. The sequence continues at coordinate 8,634,000 of OX465542.1, forward strand.
GAATTTTAGCGATTCGTTGTTCACGTGGTGCACGGGCGGCCGTTCGATTCAAAGTCCCGTCTCAATATGGCCGCCCTGCTACCATCGACACAACGCTTCGCTAGAGTGACAGCCGTCACTCTAATTCTGACATTTGACGTGAGCTGTCGTTGCAAATCTGACATCTGAGGTATCTGACGTAAACCGTCATTGCTCAATGACAGCTCTGACAAGAGCTCTGACAAGGTTGTCAGAGCTGTCAATGACAGCTCTGACAACCTATTAAAATATGGCGGTTTATCGAAGCGCCGTCATATTAATTATTGTTCTAATATTTGCCTACCGATAAATCGGTAAAATACGCATGAAATTGCCACATATTATTAAGTAAGTTCTTACACCTTAATTGTACCGGTTTTTATGCAAATAAACATTCATTCATTTATTCATTCATCATTAATTCATTCGTTCCAGGCTGTGAGTCTTATAAAGCAAGCCATAGAGCTAGACTCGTCCGGGAACGCCCAGGAGGCGTTCCCGTTCTACCGCGAGAGCCTCCAGTACTTGGTGCCCGCGGTTTGCGCCGAGACGGACCCGATGCGGCGCAGTGCGCTCACGGATAAACTTACGAGGTGAGCTTCCACACACAGATTCACACACAACCACACACACAAACTGACGAGATGGTGTTACACACAGACTGAGATGCACAAACTGCCGAGATGAGGTCACATACACACAAACTGACTAGGTTAACTTGCACAGAAACTGACCAGGTAGGCTTACACACAAACTGACCAGGTAGGCTTACACAAAAACTGACCAGGTAGCCTTACACACAAACTGACCAGGTAGCCTTACACACAAACTGACCAGGTAGGCTTACACACAAACTGACCAGGTAGGCTTACACACAAACTGACCAGGTAGCCTTACACACAAACTGACCAGGTAGGCTTACACACAAACTGACCATTTATGCTTACACACAAACTGACCAGGTAGGCTTTCACACAAACTGACCAGGTTGGCTTTCACACAACTGACCAGGTTGGCTTACACACAACTGACCAGGTTGGCTTACACACAACTGACCAGGTTGGCTTACACACAACTGACCAGGTTGGCTTACACACAAACAGACCAGGTAGGCTTACACACAAACTGACCAGGTAGGCTTACACACGACTGACCAGGTTGGCTTACACACAACTGACCGGGTAGCCTTTTACACACAACTGACCAGGTTGGCTTACACACAACTGACCGGGTAGGCTAACACGCACACTTGTTCATGAACGTTTTCAATTACAATTTGCGTTAATTGGCCACAACAGGTACATGGAACGAGCTGAAGAGATAAAGCAGTACCTCAAAGCTCCTGAAGTGGTCGCTACTGTGGGGGGCGCGGGGGTCACGGGGGGCCCGGGGGGGCCGGGGCGGGGGGCAAGGCGACGGAAGGATAATGTGGGGATCGCTTGTTGCGGCTCACTCGCTAATACTACTAACAGCTATGAATTTGGTGAGTAAATTACGAGTATACTTAGTTATCGCCATTCGCCGTAATCGTTGTATCTACATACATCAATTGCCCATAAACGTCCCACTGCTGGGCACGGGCCTCACCTCAACTATGAGGCGGAATAAGCCATACTCCAACACGCGGGCGCAGTGCGGATTGTTGGAGGGATGTAAGGTTAGTGAGCAACCTTAATGTCAGATGTTATCAAGCCACCCTAAGGCCTCTGACTAGCCTTAACGACTGACATCTAGCGACGTCAACCGTAACCAACTTTTTCCTAAGCACCGAGATGCCGGAACATTACATCACTAAAGAAGACTGGCGAAATTCCTTGAGTTTGAGCCCCAACTATAATAGGCCTCCTTCATGAACGAAATTAACCAAGATTTGTACAACTAAACACTGCTATTATCCTCTAAAAGCAAGGAATACAGAGATATAAAAATAATTAATTAAAGGGGATAGGTTAATAACATCAGTTCATAAAGAGTTTTTCATTAATTTCTGTATCATGCATCACTTATGGCTTCAATCGTAAGTCCGAGAAACACGCGTAGTCTAAATTCACTGTAAAAACACCACGAAATCTTTGCAAACGATTCAACAACAACAAACTAACAATGCACATGTCAGTCTGACTTTGACGTTTGAAACAATGTGACATTTAAACGTTCCGTTACTGGCATTTATTTGATTTCCTTTGCTGTTTGACTTGCCATTGAACCATTTTGTTAAAATCTAGTCACTTGAAACATCGTAATCTAGTTAGAAATGCTTCAATAAGAGTAAAATAAGAACAGCAAAACTAGTCAAAACAATACAACCTAGATGCTGGTTCAGTTTAGAAAGAAAGTAAAATAACACTGATGCATGAACAGGAACGTCCTTCACTTATCCGGTTTTCTGTTTAGTTTCATCATTATTTACGTTTTGATAATATACTGCCGTAAATTATTTAAAAATCAAATCCCTCTTCTACAAAATCCTATAAATTATGGATAGAAATCTACTAATACCATTTTATAAAGTTATTATCAGCCTCAACGTGAACGTGGTTGGGTCGACATTCGCCATTCTTCTTTCGGTCGGGATGGTCACCCATCCCATTTCCGACCCGGCGTGTGTTGCTTTACAGCAGCGATTGTTGCCGATCCATTGTCACAACTGCGCCACGGGCACCTCATTCGGGCAGCTTTTTTGGTTTACTTGTAGAAAATACCTTATTTACATAGCATGGCATCCGTTTAACCAATAAACGGATGCCATGCTATGTAAATAAGGCTAAAGACGAGAACCTATATTTTTGGCCGTTTACATTATTCCTCGAGCTCAAATTTATAAATGAACATTCTAGGTCAAATGCGCTCCAACATGCAAGCACCCTGTAGCTGTGCGACTAGTCAGAATGGTTCCAACGCTATTTGTACCTGCTTCTCCCCCAGCCTGAGCAATGGAACCCCTAATGTGGGAGGAATACCCCTAGCAGCTGGTGCGAATGAGACGCAAGATAAGACTGAACAGGTGAGATATAGATAGATAGAAATTCGTCATAATAGCATTGTTTTCTTGTATTTTTCCTCCTTTTATTTCTGATGACGTTTTTTTATGATTTGCTTGTTTTTTCGCTGTTATTTTATGAGGCAATAATTGTCTTTTATTTTTAAATGTATTGTTATCTTAGTTACGTAAATATTTATTATAAATGCTTAAAATTACGAAATTCCAAATCAGCATTTTAATAATAAAGATTCCTACAGTAAAATATTCTACTTCTAACTAAAAGATAGTAAGTAATATCGGAACGATGCAAGCGCCACACGCGGCTAATTCTGCAACTTGCTGAAATTTGTAAAGCATTATACCAGGGCCTCAAGTCTGCAAATTTTTGAACGCTTCAATTGAATTGAAACCTGATAGGTCATTTTTGTTTAAGCATTGGGGATGATAAAATAAAAAAATCATTCATTGATCATTCTTCTTACTGAAGATAGGAAACCCAAAAACAAAACATCGGTTTGGGCTCAGCCGGGACTCGGAATGCGCTGGCTCGAGTCCAACCAGAACCCAAGGTTTTTTCTCTGGGTTTCTAATCTTTATTACCAGATGTCGCTACTATCCCAGCCACTCAAATCTGAAGGCTGAATCTTGAAATGTATGTGCTGATTGTTTTATAATAGTTATTCGTGCAAGAATGTATACCCTACACCTACTTTTCTTTCTTTGAATATCTACCCGAAGATTGTCTGGAAGAGATCGCTTCTAGCGATAAGGCCGCCTAAATTGTACATCCTAAATCTCTGTTAACTTCTGATTCAATTGTTTTCTTTGTGCAAGAAAGTATATCTGTCACTGGAAAATAACAATAACCGTAAATTTATAAATTAATAAATCGTATTATTTTACGCCCTCACTTCCGAAAATTGATAAACTTTCGGAACGCATCCGTAAAATAATAAGTGGGCAGTAACCAAACGCCATGTGCGCTCTGATTGGTCGGACAAGTCACTATGAATACAAGCATTGCTACTATCAACCAATTAGAGAGTAGTGTGTTATTTTCCGTAGTTTAAAAAAGCGTCAAATTAAAAGCTCTTCTGTGATTAGTCGAACCGTTTAGAATCTTACGAATAGATATCCGTAAGTTGATAAATTTACCACGAGTCGTCGCCAATTGATAAACTTCCGGAAATGTAGGCGTAAAATAATACAATTTATCTCTCGTTTAGAATCCTACGAAAGTTGATAAAGGAGAACAACCATTTCGTACCCAAAAATGAAAGTGCCGACCAGACAAAAATAATACTTTCATTCTATTGGAAATGACGCCCTGGAAGTTTCTATATAGCACAAGAACCGTCTACAATTAACATTGTACATTGTACATTACATTGTACATTGGTCTTTGTAATTTAATACAACTGTAATGTTTTTGTGCAATAAAGAATATCTATCTATCTATCTATCTAATTAACCCTTAGGCTGCTACTTGAGTTTGAAATTAAAAATATATCATTATTTCCTAGGATTAATGGACGAACGGATTTCACCTTGTGAGGTGTCGTTAGATTCGTCATCACTGTGAGAGTAACACTGGGTATATCAAAATAAAAAAAAACAAAATGGCGGTATTTTGGCGCCAAATTCAATGTTTTCACGCTCTGCAGCCTGAACGGCTTGGCGGATTTTAGCTGGAGAGGTGTCGTCTGATTTGGATTTACTGTAAGAGTAACACTGGGTACATAAAATTAAGAAAATATTATGATAAAAAAAAAATTACATTCCTGATGTTACTCTCACAGTAAATACGAATCCAACAACACCCCTCCAGCCAAAATCAGGCTGCAGAGCGTGAAAACATGGAATTTATCGCCAAAAATCCGCCACTTTGTTTTTTTTTATTTTGATATACCCAGTGTTACTCTCACAGTGATGACGAATCTAACGACACCTCACAAGCTGAAATCCATTCATCTATTTATTCAGGGAAATAATGTTATTTTTGTAATTTCAAACTGAAATAGCAGTCTAAGGGTAATTGTAGACGGTTGCTGTCCTAGTAAGAAATCTTCAGGGCGTCATTTCTAATAACAATCCAGTATTATTTTTGTCTGGTCGGCACTTTCATTTTTGGGTATTTTTCGTTCGAGACGTGGTTGTTCCTTTCCTATGAAATTTATAAATTTACGGTTTTGGTTATTTTCCGGTGACATATCTAAGCTCACGTTAATTTAATTTGTTCAGGCTAGCCCCGAGCGGCCGAGCGAAGCGAGCGCGGACGCGAAGCCGAGCGAGTCCCGGAGCCGCTTCGGGCTGGCGCGGCTGTTCCGGCGCGCGCCCACGCTGCCTTACTTGGACAATAACGACTCTAGTATTGTGAGTTTCTCTTATTATAATATACGGTGACATCACTTCTAATCACCATCCAAATTTTAAGAGCGATTTGGTATCGGAACAGGTACTTGAAACTAAACATATTTCCGAGAAAAAAAATTTTTTGGTTCATCATGTGTAAATTCCTTAAAAAAAAACAATTTACTTCAATCATTGAAAAATACGCCAGCGCACGTCACCATATTATTGCACGTTCATTTTTGTGCGCGAAAACAAGCCAAATCCTTTAAAGTTTTATTTTTGTTTTTTTTATATAAAAAACCCGAAAGCTCTAAAAATACGATGAAGACCTTTTTTTAAATGTTTTATGGAGTTTAAATTTAAAAAAATGGATGGTCATAGTTATGCCACCCTGTATAATAATATTGATAGTAATGCTGTGAGTATTTTCGTACTTGCATGCGGATATTAGTAAATTGTGCGGGTTATTATTAAAGACAAATCAATTGGAATTTATATTCAAGAATATACTCATTTACATTTCAGACGGACAACTCTTCAGATAAAGCGCAAAAAGTCACCACAACCGAAAACACAAATGAAGTCTGTCGAATAACGTGAAACTAACTAAGAAACAAATATTTACAGACAACCGCGTTGCCCTAAACTAAATATTGTAGTTCTAGTGACTGATTCACAATCAATTCATACATTTACACAAGATGGCATTATAATACAGGGTGTTTTTTTCACATTCCGTCACGCAAATAAACAACGCCGTTCGCAGAATACACTTGATTAAAAAAGAGCTTAGAAACCTTGAAACTCTTCTTTCACTAAATATACTGCACACATCAAAAAATTAAATGCTTGCCATTATTAAGGGAAGGGTAGGATCCCTTGAGTGAGATTTCTCAAGTGACTTCAAGAACGCGATACAGGGTGAATAAAGTAAGGTTCATAAGTTTTGACTCTGCTGTTATTTCAATATCGAGTTTTTTAACGTCCTCGAAATTTCGCATTAGCAAGTAACAGAGACATAGAAGTACATAATATATTAATAATATAAGCCCATGTGATGCTGTTGCCTTGTTAAAGTTTTTTTTACAAATTATTTTTATTTGTTTCAAAGTATATTTCATGCATAATATTGATAATAATAAATAGATTTTGTTAAATTTAATGGTGGTTTCATTTCTATCTATGGAATAAAAGTGATAAATAATTTTAATGAACTATTTAATAGAATATTCACTTATAAGTAACTAGACATAATACAGTACAGCATCAAATTGATGTTAGTTTAAGAACGCTTCAAACGTCATTGTAGTATTACAATCAATGTTAATTAAAAAGAAGTAGATTTGAGTTTTTGAGTTTGAGTTTGATAGGTATGTCAGTATTGATGCGAAGTGAAAAATTGACCACTGGCGTTCGTACCTATAATATGACCGTGTTGTAACGGGTGAAAAAGATAGTATGATTATTTACTAGAGCGTAAACGAGACGGATACATGTTGCGTAGCGTCGTCTCAAACTGTCAGCGCTTTGCTCAGGTGCACTTATAGTTCTGATTTCGGGTGCCACTTTTTCAGCACAAGTAACCTATCTACCTCTTTTTTATTATAATATCATTGATTACAATTACTTCTGTCAAAACGCACATATTTCGACCACTCTCTCAGCGCACATCATTTTGATTCTGAATTAGCTTTAACTTCTTTATTTTTCTTCTTAGTTTTCTTCTTCTTCTTCTTATTAGGGTCTTTCTGTTTGCTTATATCGTTGTATTTCAACAGTTTCTTGTACATTTTTAATAGCTGTTTCGCGTCTTTCCTCATTTCTTTGACCGCTTGAGGAGTTTGTGTTTCAGGAGGAGCAGTTTCTGTGCTATTTGCAGCCGTTTCATCGATATTAACGTTTGTTGTAGATTCTTCGCTTTCAACTGCACCTTTCTCTAATTCTGTGTTAACTGGTTCTTTAACTGGGTTCACATATTTATTAGAGCCTTGCAACATATTAAAATGTTCAATTGAACCTTCTTCTAAAACAGGAGCAGGTTCTTCTACTTTCTCTTCTATTTCTTTCACAACTTCTTGCTTCTTAGACTCTTCCAATTTCATTTTCAACTCTCTATTCTTCTTTCTCAACAAGTTGAATATGCTTGAAGTTGTCAAAACGCGCTTAACTTTCTTACTGTCTAAATATCTGTCTTTCCAGGATATATCTTCTACATTCTCAATTTCACCTTCGTTCTCAATGTTATGTCGTTCGTGTTCTCTTATCTCTTCTTCAGTAACTACGTCTTCTCGCTCTATTTCATCTATTCTCGCTGAAAGCGCTTCTATTTCTTCAGACGTGGGCTCTTTTGATAAAACTGTTCCTTCAACTTCGTAGCAAGAAGAATCATCCGATAATTCGAGTATTTCGTATACGTCATCGTATTCGGCGTCTACGGGTATCGTTGGATCATCAGTTTTATTTTCAGATTTCTCTATCCCACTGTCATCGTCAGCTACATCAACAGATATGACAGAATCTGGTTTAGCAATTTTATTATCACTTTGATCAACATCAATTGTCTCACTTCGATTAACTTCGCTGTTGCCTTCAGCTGTGTCTAAAACAGCATCTTTATAAAAGTTTTGATCAGAGCTTTCCCGAAAATCCGACTTCGATTTCTTAGCTTTCTTACTTTTGCTCTTCTTCTTCTTTTCTTTCTTCTTTTTCTTGGCTTTTTTATCTGTTTCTTCGTCGGAAATGCAAACCACTTCCGGTCTCAATTCAACCGCTTCGATTTCCGAACTGGCCTTGTCGGATACTTCACCTTCAGACATTTCTTTCTCACTTTCTTTATCATTTTCAGTTGCCTGAGCAACATCATTACTTGGAGAAATCGGTTTCACATTGGCTGTATTTTGCTCTTCATCTGCTATAACTGGTAAATCGTCAATAGATGTTATTTCTACACATGCGTCTAGAGATTCTTGTTGCTTTCCAACTTCACTCTGTTCTACGTAATCAATTTGCGAGGCTTGCGTGACGTCATTGTTAGTACTGGCCTCTTGACTCGACGGTGCTATTTCTATAACGCTTGAAATTGGTGCGAGATCTTCTTGGCTATTTTTTTTTACAGATTCCGTTACATTGTCGGGTTCGTTTGTCTTTTTATTAACCTCTTCATCAACATTATCACTAGTCTCTGGTGCTATTTGATTCTTATCAATAATTTCTGTTATTGTATCCAATTCCTTTTGTAAATCATTCTGCTCGAGACTTGTGTCTTTGCTTTCGTTTTTTACATCATCAGAATTGCTTTGAGATTCGCTATCTGAGCTGCTACTCTCTGTATCTTCAGATCCGGAGCTGGAGAGCTTTTCATAGTTCTTTCTATCTAAATCTTCTAGCAAATCCATCTTCTCCGTATCAGACAATTGAAGCGTAATCTCGTCATGATCACTATCTTTATCTGCAGCTTTCTTCTTACCCTTCTTCTTCAGTTTCTTCTTCTGTTGTTCTTTTTCTTTAGTTACTTTAGTCTTTTTAACTTCTTTACTAGTTTCTTTGGTTTTCGATGTAGTAGCTTTATCGTTTCCGTTAGAAATATCGACTGGTTTACTGGTAGTGACAGTATTTTCTGTATTTGATACGGAAACAGTTATTTTGCTTCTGTTTAGTTTGATTTTGCGACTCTGTTTGGCTTGTGGGACAGTCACGACGAGATCGTTGACACGTTTCGTGATAGTTTGGGTGTCGTTTGCGCTTTGAGATGTTTCTTTGTTGCTTGATAGTTTTTCTGCAAAATATATTCGGATTTTAGAGGTCATAGTTATAAATTGACTACATCACATACATAGGTCCTAAAGTAAGGTTTTATGCTGTGTTCGGGAAACTAGAAACAACGAAGGTACCGCAAAACTTATACCCAGCAAAGATATATGTTGCAACAACAAGAATTTGTGCTGGTGCGGGAATCGAACCCGGGACTCTTTGAAACTTAAAAAAACCTCTAAAGGCAAAATCAACCTTATGACCAGAACATCAGCCTAACTCATTTCAGATCCTAATCTACTGAAGGTTGTCTTGAATGGGTCGCTTTGTAGCGATTAGACCGTCTGAATCATACAATAAATGCATACGCTGTTTATTATTCAGAATGCAAACGCAATGGTAGACCGAGTTAATTTTAACCCCAATTGTATTAAATGTCAAACCACTTAGTGCGGTCTGGGGTTTGATTTACCTTGTTCGTAATCAATTCTATCTTATTAGCCGAAGAAAAAGAGACGAAGCCAGGGTGATTCTATCAATGTTAAAGGCAAATAGACCTTCAAAACTCTGAAGAAATCTTATTTAAAGCGGGAATCGACCCCGCGTCTTTCGCAAACCGGGCAGCTGTACACTAACCGCTGTGCTACCGAAACCGGGAACCGGAACCAGCGCTACTGAAGCCAAGACCGAATGAATGTCTTACTCTAGTTTTCAGATCTTTAACAAAACCTCACCTCTCAGCTCATTCAGCTTCGGCTTCTCATCCTCGCTGCTGATCTCCACCACTTCCGCTGGTTCCTCCTTGATTTCTACCTCATCATCTCCGGAGGAGGGCCTCCCTTCCGCTTGGGGCTCGGCTTGTTGCTCTGTGGACAATACGATTGGTGACTTACTAAAGTAAGTACTTTAAGTAAGTAAGAAATCTGTAGATTTCTTGGTCATTATTCATTTTCAGTTACAGATATAGGATAGCATAACGACTAAAAGTTGTTAATCCAACTATTTTCGTTCATTTTAATACTTAATACACCGTCAGATATGACTAAAAACTGCAGAAATATACTACAAAATTATAAAAATCAAGAAACCCTACCTGAGTGATATTAATGCGGAAAATGCGTTATGTTCTACGCATGGTGTCTGTATTATTTCTTTTGTAAATACTCTTACTACTATTGGCTTATTTTGAAAAAAAAAAAGTGATTCACTAAAACCAGAAGAAGAAAACGCTGCTCTATTTTAAACAATAATATGGTTTAAGTCACAAATATGGTTTAACTAACTCACTGCTGCTCGCTCAGTTACATAGCTCTGTCTCGCTCTACTCACTGCTGCTCGCTCAGTTACATAGCTCTGTCTCGCTCTACTCACTGCTGGCCTGTTCGCGCTGCAGCTGCGCGCGGATGGCCCTCGCGCGCGCCTGCAGCTCCAGCAGCTCCAGCACCGTCAGCCCGGCGCGGCTGGCGCGCGACTGGTCCGTCTCCGGGGCGGTTGCTTCAGTTACATAGCTCTGTCTCGCTCTACTCACTGCTGCTCGCTCAGTTACATAGCTCTGTCTCGCTCTACTCACTGCTGCTCGCTCAGTTACATAGCTCTGTCTCGCTCTACTCACTGCTGCTCGCTCAGTTACATAGCTCTGTCTCGCTCTACTCACTGCTGCTCGCTCAGTTACATAGCTCTGTCTCGCTCTACTCACTGCTGGCCTGTTCGCGCTGCAGCTGCGCGCGGATGGCCCTCGCGCGCGCCTGCAGCTCCAGCAGCTCCAGCACCGTCAGCCCGGCGCGGCTGGCGCGCGACTGGTCCGTCTCCGGGGCGGTTGCTTCAGTTACATAGCTCTGTCTCGCTCTACTCACTGCTGCTCGCTCAGTTACATAGCTCTGTCTCGCTCTACTCACTGCTGCTCGCTCAGTTACATAGCTCTGTCTCGCTCTACTCACTGCTGCTCGCTCAGTTACATAGCTCTGTCTCGCTCTACTCACTGCTGCTCGCTCAGTTACATAGCTCTGTCTCGCTCTACTCACTGCTGCTCGCTCAGTTACATAGCTCTGTCTCGCTCTACTCACTGCTGCTCGCTCAGTTACATAGCTCTGTCTCGCTCTACTCACTGCTGCTCGCTCAGTTACATAGCTCTGTCTCGCTCTACTCACTGCTGCTCGCTCAGTTACATAGCTCTGTCTCGCTCTACTCACTGCTGCTCGCTCAGTTACATAGCTCTGTCTCGCTCTACTCACTGCTGGCCTGTTCGCGCTGCAGCTGCGCGCGGATGGCCCTCGCGCGCGCCTGCAGCTCCAGCAGCTCCAGCACCGTCAGCCCGGCGCGGCTGGCGCGCGACTGGTCCGTCTCCGGGGCGGTTGCTTCAGTTACATAGCTCTGTCTCGCTCTACTCACTGCTGCTCGCTCAGTTACATAGCTCTGTCTCGCTCTACTCACTGCTGCTCGCTCAGTTACATAGCTCTGTCTCGCTCTACTCACTGCTGCTCGCTCAGTTACATAGCTCTGTCTCGCTCTACTCACTGCTGCTCGCTCAGTTACATAGCTCTGTCTCGCTCTACTCACTGCTGCTCGCTCAGTTACATAGCTCTGTCTCGCTCTACTCACTGCTGCTCGCTCAGTTACATAGCTCTGTCTCGCTCTACTCACTGCTGCTCGCTCAGTTACATAGCTCTGTCTCGCTCTACTCACTGCTGCTCGCTCAGTTACATAGCTCTGTCTCGCTCTACTCACTGCTGCTCGCTCAGTTACATAGCTCTGTCTCGCTCTACTCACTGCTGGCCTGTTCGCGCTGCAGCTGCGCGCGGATGGCCCTCGCGCGCGCCTGCAGCTCCAGCAGCTCCAGCACCGTCAGCCCGGCGCGGCTGGCGCGCGACTGGTCCGTCTCCGGGGCGGTTGCTTCAGTTACATAGCTCTGTCTCGCTCTACTCACTGCTGCTCGCTCAGTTACATAGCTCTGTCTCGCTCTACTCACTGCTGCTCGCTCAGTTACATAGCTCTGTCTCGCTCTACTCACTGCTGCTCGCTCAGTTACATAGCTCTGTCTCGCTCTACTCACTGCTGCTCGCTCAGTTACATAGCTCTGTCTCGCTCTACTCACTGCTGGCCTGTTCGCGCTGCAGCTGCGCGCGGATGGCCCTCGCGCGCGCCTGCAGCTCCAGCAGCTCCAGCACCGTCAGCCCGGCGCGGCTGGCGCGCGACTGGTCCGTCTCCGGGGCGGTTGCTTCAGTTACATAGCTCTGTCTCGCTCTACTCACTGCTGCTCGCTCAGTTACATAGCTCTGTCTCGCTCTACTCACTGCTGCTCGCTCAGTTACATAGCTCTGTCTCGCTCTACTCACTGCTGCTCGCTCAGTTACATAGCTCTGTCTCGCTCTACTCACTGCTGCTCGCTCAGTTACATAGCTCTGTCTCGCTCTACTCACTGCTGGCCTGTTCGCGCTGCAGCTGCGCGCGGATGGCCCTCGCGCGCGCCTGCAGCTCCAGCAGCTCCAGCACCGTCAGCCCGGCGCGGCTGGCGCGCGACTGGTCCGTCTCCGGGGCGGTTGCTTCAGTTACATAGCTCTGTCTCGCTCTACTCACTGCTGCTCGCTCAGTTACATAGCTCTGTCTCGCTCTACTCACTGCTGCTCGCTCAGTTACATAGCTCTGTCTCGCTCTACTCACTGCTGGCCTGTTCGCGCTGCAGCTGCGCGCGGATGGCCCTCGCGCGCGCCTGCAGCTCCAGCAGCTCCAGCACCGTCAGCCCGGCGCGGCTGGCGCGCGACTGGTCCGTCTCCGGGGCGGTTGCTTCAGTTACATAGCTCTGTCTCGCTCTACTCACTGCTGCTCGCTCAGTTACATAGCTCTGTCTCGCTCTACTCACTGCTGCTCGCTCAGTTACATAGCTCTGTCTCGCTCTACTCACTGCTGCTCGCTCAGTTACATAGCTCTGTCTCGCTCTACTCACTGCTGCTCGCTCAGTTACATAGCTCTGTCTCGCTCTACTCACTGCTGCTCGCTCAGTTACATAGCTCTGTCTCGCTCTACTCACTGCTGCTCGCTCAGTTACATAGCTCTGTCTCGCTCTACTCACTGCTGCTCGCTCAGTTACATAGCTCTGTCTCGCTCTACTCACTGCTGCTCGCTCAGTTACATAGCTCTGTCTCGCTCTACTCACTGCTGCTCGCTCAGTTACATAGCTCTGTCTCGCTCTACTCACTGCTGGCCTGTTCGCGCTGCAGCTGCGCGCGGATGGCCCTCGCGCGCGCCTGCAGCTCCAGCAGCTCCAGCACCGTCAGCCCGGCGCGGCTGGCGCGCGACTGGTCCGTCTCCGGGGCGGTTGCTTCAGTTACATAGCTCTGTCTCGCTCTACTCACTGCTGCTCGCTCAGTTACATAGCTCTGTCTCGCTCTACTCACTGCTGCTCGCTCAGTTACATAGCTCTGTCTCGCTCTACTCACTGCTGCTCGCTCAGTTACATAGCTCTGTCTCGCTCTACTCACTGCTGCTCGCTCAGTTACATAGCTCTGTCTCGCTCTACTCACTGCTGCTCGCTCAGTTACATAGCTCTGTCTCGCTCTACTCACTGCTGCTCGCTCAGTTACATAGCTCTGTCTCGCTCTACTCACTGCTGCTCGCTCAGTTACATAGCTCTGTCTCGCTCTACTCACTGCTGGCCTGTTCGCGCTGCAGCTGCGCGCGGATGGCCCTCGCGCGCGCCTGCAGCTCCAGCAGCTCCAGCACCGTCAGCCCGGCGCGGCTGGCGCGCGACTGGTCCGTCTCCGGGGCGGTTGCTTCAGTTACATAGCTCTGTCTCGCTCTACTCACTGCTGCTCGCTCAGTTACATAGCTCTGTCTCGCTCTACTCACTGCTGGCCTGTTCGCGCTGCAGCTGCGCGCGGATGGCCCTCGCGCGCGCCTGCAGCTCCAGCAGCTCCAGCACCGTCAGCCCGGCGCGGCTGGCGCGCGACTGGTCCGTCTCCGGGGCGGTTGCTTCAGTTACATAGCTCTGTCTCGCTCTACTCACTGCTGCTCGCTCAGTTACATAGCTCTGTCTCGCTCTACTCACTGCTGCTCGCTCAGTTACATAGCTCTGTCTCGCTCTACTCACTGCTGCTCGCTCAGTTACATAGCTCTGTCTCGCTCTACTCACTGCTGCTCGCTCAGTTACATAGCTCTGTCTCGCTCTACTCACTGCTGCTCGCTCAGTTACATAGCTCTGTCTCGCTCTACTCACTGCTGCTCGCTCAGTTACATAGCTCTGTCTCGCTCTACTCACTGCTGCTCGCTCAGTTACATAGCTCTGTCTCGCTCTACTCACTGCTGGCCTGTTCGCGCTGCAGCTGCGCGCGGATGGCCCTCGCGCGCGCCTGCAGCTCCAGCAGCTCCAGCACCGTCAGCCCGGCGCGGCTGGCGCGCGACTGGTCCGTCTCCGGGGCGGTTGCTTCAGTTACATAGCTCTGTCTCGCTCTACTCACTGCTGCTCGCTCAGTTACATAGCTCTGTCTCGCTCTACTCACTGCTGCTCGCTCAGTTACATAGCTCTGTCTCGCTCTACTCACTGCTGCTCGCTCAGTTACATAGCTCTGTCTCGCTCTACTCACTGCTGGCCTGTTCGCGCTGCAGCTGCGCGCGGATGGCCCTCGCGCGCGCCTGCAGCTCCAGCAGCTCCAGCACCGTCAGCCCGGCGCGGCTGGCGCGCGACTGGTCCGTCTCCGGGGCGGTTGCTTCAGTTACATAGCTCTGTCTCGCTCTACTCACTGCTGCTCGCTCAGTTACATAGCTCTGTCTCGCTCTACTCACTGCTGCTCGCTCAGTTACATAGCTCTGTCTCGCTCTACTCACTGCTGCTCGCTCAGTTACATAGCTCTGTCTCGCTCTACTCACTGCTGCTCGCTCAGTTACATAGCTCTGTCTCGCTCTACTCACTGCTGGCCTGTTCGCGCTGCAGCTGCGCGCGGATGGCCCTCGCGCGCGCCTGCAGCTCCAGCAGCTCCAGCACCGTCAGCCCGGCGCGGCTGGCGCGCGACTGGTCCGTCTCCGGGGCGGTTGCTTCAGTTACATAGCTCTGTCTCGCTCTACTCACTGCTGCTCGCTCAGTTACATAGCTCTGTCTCGCTCTACTCACTGCTGCTCGCTCAGTTACATAGCTCTGTCTCGCTCTACTCACTGCTGCTCGCTCAGTTACATAGCTCTGTCTCGCTCTACTCACTGCTGCTCGCTCAGTTACATAGCTCTGTCTCGCTCTACTCACTGCTGGCCTGTTCGCGCTGCAGCTGCGCGCGGATGGCCCTCGCGCGCGCCTGCAGCTCCAGCAGCTCCAGCACCGTCAGCCCGGCGCGGCTGGCGCGCGACTGGTCCGTCTCCGGGGCGGTTGCTTCAGTTACATAGCTCTGTCTCGCTCTACTCACTGCTGCTCGCTCAGTTACATAGCTCTGTCTCGCTCTACTCACTGCTGCTCGCTCAGTTACATAGCTCTGTCTCGCTCTACTCACTGCTGCTCGCTCAGTTACATAGCTCTGTCTCGCTCTACTCACTGCTGGCCTGTTCGCGCTGCAGCTGCGCGCGGATGGCCCTCGCGCGCGCCTGCAGCTCCAGCAGCTCCAGCACCGTCAGCCCGGCGCGGCTGGCGCGCGACTGGTCCGTCTCCGGGGCGGTTGCTTCAGTTACATAGCTCTGTCTCGCTCTACTCACTGCTGCTCGCTCAGTTACATAGCTCTGTCTCGCTCTACTCACTGCTGCTCGCTCAGTTACATAGCTCTGTCTCGCTCTACTCACTGCTGGCCTGTTCGCGCTGCAGCTGCGCGCGACTGGTCCGTCTCCGGGGCGGTTGCTTCAGTTACATAGCTCTGTCTCGCTCTACTCACTGCTGCTCGCTCAGTTACATAGCTCTGTCTCGCTCTACTCACTGCTGCTCGCTCAGTTACATAGCTCTGTCTCGCTCTACTCACTGCTGCTCGCTCAGTTACATAGCTCTGTCTCGCTCTACTCACTGCTGCTCGCTCAGTTACATAGCTCTGTCTCGCTCTACTCACTGCTGCTCGCTCAGTTACATAGCTCTGTCTCGCTCTACTCACTGCTGCTCGCTCAGTTACATAGCTCTGTCTCGCTCTACTCACTGCTGCTCGCTCAGTTACATAGCTCTGTCTCGCTCTACTCACTGCTGCTCGCTCAGTTACATAGCTCTGTCTCGCTCTACTCACTGCTGGCCTGTTCGCGCTGCAGCTGCGCGCGGATGGCCCTCGCGCGCGCCTGCAGCTCCAGCAGCTCCAGCACCGTCAGCCCGGCGCGGCTGGCGCGCGACTGGTCCGTCTCCGGGGCGGTTGCTTCAGTTACATAGCTCTGTCTCGCTCTACTCACTGCTGCTCGCTCAGTTACATAGCTCTGTCTCGCTCTACTCACTGCTGCTCGCTCAGTTACATAGCTCTGTCTCGCTCTACTCACTGCTGCTCGCTCAGTTACATAGCTCTGTCTCGCTCTACTCACTGCTGCTCGCTCAGTTACATAGCTCTGTCTCGCTCTACTCACTGCTGCTCGCTCAGTTACATAGCTCTGTCTCGCTCTACTCACTGCTGCTCGCTCAGTTACATAGCTCTGTCTCGCTCTACTCACTGCTGCTCGCTCAGTTACATAGCTCTGTCTCGCTCTACTCACTGCTGGCCTGTTCGCGCTGCAGCTGCGCGCGGATGGCCCTCGCGCGCGCCTGCAGCTCCAGCAGCTCCAGCACCGTCAGCCCGGCGCGGCTGGCGCGCGACTGGTCCGTCTCCGGGGCGGTTGCTTCAGTTACATAGCTCTGTCTCGCTCTACTCACTGCTGCTCGCTCAGTTACATAGCTCTGTCTCGCTCTACTCACTGCTGCTCGCTCAGTTACATAGCTCTGTCTCGCTCTACTCACTGCTGGCCTGTTCGCGCTGCAGCTGCGCGCGGATGGCCCTCGCGCGCGCCTGCAGCTCCAGCAGCTCCAGCACCGTCAGCCCGGCGCGGCTGGCGCGCGACTGGTCCGTCTCCGGGGCGGTTGCTTCAGTTACATAGCTCTGTCTCGCTCTACTCACTGCTGCTCGCTCAGTTACATAGCTCTGTCTCGCTCTACTCACTGCTGCTCGCTCAGTTACATAGCTCTGTCTCGCTCTACTCACTGCTGGCCTGTTCGCGCTGCAGCTGCGCGCGGATGGCCCTCGCGCGCGCCTGCAGCTCCAGCAGCTCCAGCACCGTCAGCCCGGCGCGGCTGGCGCGCGACTGGTCCGTCTCCGGGGCGGTTGCTTCAGTTACATAGCTCTGTCTCGCTCTACTCACTGCTGCTCGCTCAGTTACATAGCTCTGTCTCGCTCTACTCACTGCTGCTCGCTCAGTTACATAGCTCTGTCTCGCTCTACTCACTGCTGGCCTGTTCGCGCTGCAGCTGCGCGCGGATGGCCCTCGCGCGCGCCTGCAGCTCCAGCAGCTCCAGCACCGTCAGCCCGGCGCGGCTGGCGCGCGACTGGTCCGTCTCCGGGGCGGTTGCTTCAGTTACATAGCTCTGTCTCGCTCTACTCACTGCTGCTCGCTCAGTTACATAGCTCTGTCTCGCTCTACTCACTGCTGCTCGCTCAGTTACATAGCTCTGTCTCGCTCTACTCACTGCTGCTCGCTCAGTTACATAGCTCTGTCTCGCTCTACTCACTGCTGGCCTGTTCGCGCTGCAGCTGCGCGCGGATGGCCCTCGCGCGCGCCTGCAGCTCCAGCAGCTCCAGCACCGTCAGCCCGGCGCGGCTGGCGCGCGACTGGTCCGTCTCCGGGGCGGTTGCTTCAGTTACATAGCTCTGTCTCGCTCTACTCACTGCTGCTCGCTCAGTTACATAGCTCTGTCTCGCTCTACTCACTGCTGCTCGCTCAGTTACATAGCTCTGTCTCGCTCTACTCACTGCTGGCCTGTTCGCGCTGCAGCTGCGCGCGGATGGCCCTCGCGCGCGCCTGCAGCTCCAGCAGCTCCAGCACCGTCAGCCCGGCGCGGCTGGCGCGCGACTGGTCCGTCTCCGGGGCGGTTGCTTCAGTTACATAGCTCTGTCTCGCTCTACTCACTGCTGCTCGCTCAGTTACATAGCTCTGTCTCGCTCTACTCACTGCTGCTCGCTCAGTTACATAGCTCTGTCTCGCTCTACTCACTGCTGCTCGCTCAGTTACATAGCTCTGTCTCGCTCTACTCACTGCTGCTCGCTCAGTTACATAGCTCTGTCTCGCTCTACTCACTGCTGGCCTGTTCGCGCTGCAGCTGCGCGCGGATGGCCCTCGCGCGCGCCTGCAGCTCCAGCAGCTCCAGCACCGTCAGCCCGGCGCGGCTGGCGCGCGACTGGTCCGTCTCCGGGGCGGTTGCTTCAGTTACATAGCTCTGTCTCGCTCTACTCACTGCAACAGAAGCGTCTATTATTAAACCGCTTGCATATTGATAAGTATTTTAGCGAATTGAATACTCAGAGACTTAAGTTGAGTTAAATTAAAGCGAATAAAAAAAATACGTCTAGTTGAGTGTATTTTTGCAACCATATCCAGTATAAGTTGACCTCTCATCACTATGGACTCTCATACAACGCGCGGGTCCGACAGAGGTCTACGGTGAATTAGACATCAACGCGTCAGTTACTTCACGGACCGAAATAAGCTGAGACACAATTTTAATTATATTACATGTTTTACTAGCTAGCTAATAAATTACGATGCGATATTTAATAATTCATTTCGCACGAAATCACATTAAAAAAGTAAAATTGGCGAGCTTAATGCCTAGAGACATTCTCTACCAGTCAACCGCAAGGCTTTATATAGATCTTAGATATTAGAAATATTAATATTAACTTATTTCGCTTAAAAACTTCATTGTTGCACCCCTATAGTTTACTGATGGAAGAGATCGCTTTTAGCGACAAGGCCGCATCAAACTTTATGCCTTAACTGTTTATCTTATCTTAAATCTATGTTAATATGTTGTAGCTGTATTATAATTATGGACTGATCCAGTATCTTTTTTGTTTAAAGCAGATTTACCCGACTGCGCCAGAAGGAGGGTTATGTTTCTAGAGTGTATGTATGTATGTATTTATTATGTTTTTTTTGCTTGTTCTTACTTTGCAAGTCTAGTGCAACGACTTAATTTCTACGTCTAATAGTGTTTTTTACTGGTAGAAAATTCCTCTAGACATTAAGTCCGTCAACTGTACCGTTAACGATCGGTTGTTTTTTAACTTTTTTCTTAAAACAACGAAACAATGTCAAATAGTACACTTAACGCTTCTATAGTGTTAATTGTCCACCAGTCAACCATAACTAAGTTTGTAGATAAATAGTTATTCTCAATAAGTAGGTAGTTAAACAATTTGATATTTTAAATAAGAGTTATGTTAAGTAAGTTTTTTATTGAATTAACTTCAATGAAAATTACTTAAAATACAGCACCAACCAGTATAAGCTGACCCCTCATTACTATTGAGTCTCATACAACGCGCGGACCAAGCACGTTCCTTACATTCCACAAATGAATTAATTAATTTCCCGGGATGGGGAGGTCGGAGAGTGCGCTGGAAAGCTGCAACAGAGTCAGAAAAATATGTATAATTTATTAGTAATTTAAAAATTTTTCGCTACTTTTCCCAAATTATACCCCTCGGCTATAGGACAGCTTAAATTTTAACTAACGGGAGGGTGGGAGGGCGCGTTTTTGCGGGGATGACGTCTTAGAGTGGCGAGAGTGGTGTCGTTGGATGCGTGGCGGTAGTACGAACAACTTTGCCTAACAACGCAACAGGGTGTTCCATAGTAAAAACTGAAGAAAAACAAGAAAAACTGAAAATTGGATACCACCAAATTCCAGAAAAATAGGGAATATGCACTGTTCTTTTTTAATATTTTTTTTATGATAACTTATATCGTTTTAAGACTGATCAATAATCTTCATCACCAAAAATACGAAATGTAGTATATTTATAAATTGTTAAATACTTCAAACTTTTTAAAGCGTTTCAAAGGCCGCCATTATGGCGCGCTCGGTTGTCAAACCTCATCGAAACTACTACACTTACGAACAATTTTAATGAGACAGACTTCGGCGATTATGGCTAAGACCCAGACTCCACCAGAGCTGAGCGGAGATGTGCAGCGTCGAGCTGTGTTTTCAACAACCAATGGAATTGCGTTATTCACACATGGAGATGTGATTCTATTGGTTGTTGAAAACACAGCTCGACGCCGCACATCTCCGCTCAGCTCTGGTGGAGTCTGGGCCTAAGACTCAATAAGCTGGGAGTTTTAGAGTTACACCTGTGTGTTCTATCGCCAACAAAGATGACGTATCTACATAATATCTCAAAAAGTTGGTGCTTCATTCTTCTAGTAATGTAAATGTCAGGCTACCCGTTTCATTTCGAACCTTTTTCTTAATAAGTTACTTGCTAAGGTACAGTCAACAGCACGTCAGGCTACCCGTTGCAGTTTTAGCCTTTGTCTAAGCGAAAGACACTTATGAGGTACAGTCAACAGCATGTCAGGCTACCCGGTTTTTATCTTTTTCGTGCTAGAAATAGACTTACGAGGTACAGTCAACAGCATGTCAGGCTATCGATAGTGTCTTTTGTCACAACATCGATAGTGTCAATGTGCACAATATCGATAGTGTCGATAGTCATTATATCGATAGTGTCTTTAGTCATAATATCGATAGTGTCGATAGTCATAATATCGGTAGTGTCGATAGTCACTATATCGATAGTGTCGATAGTCACAATATCGATAGTGTCGATAGTCACAATATCGATAGTGTCGATAGTCACAATATCGATAGTGTCGATAGTCACTATATCGATTGTGTCTTTAGTCACAATATCTATAGTGTCAATGTGCACAATATCGATAGTATCGACAGTCACAATATCAATAGTGTCAATAGTCACTTTATCGATAGTGTCGATAGTCACGATACCGAAAGTGTCTTAAGTCACAATATCGATAGTGTCTTAAGTCACAATATTGATAGTGTCGATAGTAACAATTTCGATAGTGTCGATAGTCACAACATTGATAGTGTCGATAGTAACAATATCGATAGTGTCGATGGTCACAACATTGATAGTGTCGATAGTAACAATATCGATAGTGTCGATGGTCACAACATTGATAGTGTCGATAGTCACAACATCGATAGTGTCGATAGACATAATATCAATAGTGTCGATAGTCACTATATCGATAGTGTCGATAGTCACTATATCGATATTGTCGATATTCACAATATCGATAGTGTCGATAGTCACAATATCGAAAGTGTCGATAGTCACAATATCGTTAGTGTCGATAGTCATAAAGTCGATAGTGTCGATAGTCACAATATCGATAGTGTCGATAGTCACAATATCGATAGTGTCGATAGTCACAATATCGATAGTGTCTTTCTAACCTAACCTAACCTAACCTAACCTAACCTAACCTAACCTAACCTAACTTTTACCATTCAACATATGTTAGGTTTGACCTTTGACCTAACTTTTACCATTCAACATATGTTAGTTTTGACCTTTGACCTGACTTTTACCTATTCAACATATGTTAGGTTTGACCTTTGACCTGACTTTTACCTAGTCAACATATGTTAGGTTTGACCTTTGACCTGACTTTTACCATTCAACATATGTTAGGTTTGACCTTTGACTTAACTTTATCCTATTCAACATATGTTAGGTTTGAGCATTGACCTAACTTTTACCATTCAACATATGTTAGTTTTGACCTTTGACCTAACTTTTACCTATTCAACATATGTTTGGTTTGACCTTTGACCTGACTTTTACCTTTTCAACATATGTTAGGTTTGACCTTTGACCTAACTTTATAAAAATTAACCAAACTTTTACCTATTCAACATATGTTAGGTTTGACCTTTGACCTAACTTTATAAAAATTAACCAAACTTTTACCTATTCAACATATGTTAGGTTTGACCTTTGACCTAACTTTTACCTATTCAACATATGTTAGGTTTGACCATTGACCTAACTTTATAAAATTAACCTTACTTTTACCTATTCAACATATGTTAGGTTTGACCATTGACCTAACTTTATAAAATTAACCTAACTTTTACCATTCAACATATGTTAGGTTTGACCTTTGACCTAACTTTTACCTATTCATTATATGTTAGGTTTGACCTTTGACCTAACTTTTACCTATTCAACATATGTTAGGTTTGACCTTTGAGCTAACTTTTACCATTCAACATATGTTAGGTTTGACCTTTGACCTGACTTTTACCTAGTCAACATATGTTAGGTTTGACCTTTGACCTGACTTTTACCATTCAACATATGTTAGGTTTGACCATTGACCTAACTTTTACCTATTCAACATATGTTAGGTTTGACCTTTGAGCTAACTTTTACCATTCAACATATGTTAGGTTTGACCTTTGACCTGACTTTTACCTAGTCAACATATGTTAGGTTTGACCTTTGACCTGACTTTTACCATTCAACATATGTTAGGTTTGACCATAGACCTAACTTTATAAAATTAACCTAACTTTTACCTATTCAACATATGTTAGGTTTGAGCATTGACCTAACTTTTACCATTCAACATATGTTAGGTTTGACCTTTGACCTAACTTTTACCTATTCCACATATGTTAGGTTTGAGCATTGACCTAACTTTTACCATTCAACATATGTTAGGTTTGACCTTTGACCTGACTTTTACCTAGTCAACATATGTTAGGTTTGACCTTTGACCTGACTTTTACCATCCAACATATGTTAGGTTTGACCTTTGACTTAACTTTATCCTATTCAACATATGTTAGGTTTGAGCATTGACCTAACTTTTACCATTCAACATATGTTAGTTTTGACCTTTGACCTAACTTTTACCTATTCAACATATGTTTGGTTTGACCTTTGACCTGACTTTTACCTTTTCAACATATGTTAGGTTTGACCTTTGACCTAACTTTATAAAAATTAACCAAACTTTTACCTATTCAACATATGTTAGGTTTGACCTTTGACCTAACTTTTACCTATTCAACATATGTTAGGTTTGACCATTGACCTAACTTTATAAAATTAACCTAACTTTTACCTATTCAACATATGTTAGGTTTGACCTTTGACCTAACTTTTACCTATTCAACATATGTTAGGTTTGACCTTTGACCTGACTTTTACCATTCAACATATGTTAGGTTTGACCTTTGACTTAACTTTATCCTATTCAACATATGTTAGGTTTGAGCATTGACCTAACTTTTACCATTCAACATATGTTAGTTTTGACCTTTGACCTAACTTTTACCTATTCAACATATGTTTGGTTTGACCTTTGACCTGACTTTTACCTTTTCAACATATGTTAGGTTTGACCTTTGACCTAACTTTATAAAAATTAACCAAACTTTTACCTATTCAACATATGTTAGGTTTGACCTTTGACCTAACTTTATAAAAATTAACCAAACTTTTACCTATTCAACATATGTTAGGTTTGACCTTTGACCTAACTTTTACCTATTCAACATATGTTAGGTTTGACCATTGACCTAACTTTATAAAATTAACCTAACTTTTACCTATTCAACATATGTTAGGTTTGACCATTGACCTAACTTTATAAAATTAACCTAACTTTTACCATTCAACATATGTTAGGTTTGACCTTTGACCTAACTTTTACCTATTCATTATATGTTAGGTTTGACCTTTGACCTAACTTTTACCTATTCAACATATGTTAGGTTTGACCTTTGAGCTAACTTTTACCATTCAACATATGTTAGGTTTGACCTTTGACCTGACTTTTACCTAGTCAACATATGTTAGGTTTGACCTTTGACCTGACTTTTACCATTCAACATATGTTAGGTTTGACCATTGACCTAACTTTTACCTATTCAACATATGTTAGGTTTGACCTTTGAGCTAACTTTTACCATTCAACATATGTTAGGTTTGACCTTTGACCTGACTTTTACCTAGTCAACATATGTTAGGTTTGACCTTTGACCTGACTTTTACCATTCAACATATGTTAGGTTTGACCATAGACCTAACTTTATAAAATTAACCTAACTTTTACCTATTCAACATATGTTAGGTTTGAGCATTGACCTAACTTTTACCATTCAACATATGTTAGGTTTGACCTTTGACCTAACTTTTACCTATTCCACATATGTTAGGTTTGAGCATTGACCTAACTTTTACCATTCAACATATGTTAGGTTTGACCTTTGACCTGACTTTTACCTAGTCAACATATGTTAGGTTTGACCTTTGACCTGACTTTTACCATCCAACATATGTTAGGTTTGACCTTTGACTTAACTTTATCCTATTCAACATATGTTAGGTTTGAGCATTGACCTAACTTTTACCATTCAACATATGTTAGTTTTGACCTTTGACCTAACTTTTACCTATTCAACATATGTTTGGTTTGACCTTTGACCTGACTTTTACCTTTTCAACATATGTTAGGTTTGACCTTTGACCTAACTTTATAAAAATTAACCAAACTTTTACCTATTCAACATATGTTAGGTTTGACCTTTGACCTAACTTTTACCTATTCAACATATGTTAGGTTTGACCATTGACCTAACTTTATAAAATTAACCTAACTTTTACCTATTCAACATATGTTAGGTTTGACCTTTGACCTAACTTTTACCTATTCAACATATGTTAGGTTTGACCATTGACCTAACTTTATAAAATTAACCTAACTTTTACCTATTCAACATATGTTAGGTTTGACCTTTGACCTGACTTTTACCTATTCAACATATGTTAGGTTTGACCTTTGACCTGACTTTTACCTATTCAACATATGTTAGGTTTGACCTTTGACCTGACTTTTACCTATTCAACATATGTTAGGTTTGACCTTTGACCTAACTTTATAAAAATTAACCAAACTTTTACCTATTCAACATATGTTAGGTTTGACCTTTGACCTAACTTTTACCTATTCAACATATGTTAGGTTTGACCATTGACCTAACTTTATAAAATTAACCTAACTTTTACCTATTCAACATATGTTAGGTTTGAGCATTGACCTAACTTTTACCATTCAACATATGTTAGGTTTGACCTTTGACCTAACTTTTACCTATTCAACATATGTTAGGTTTGAGCATTGACCTAACTTTTACCATTCAACATATGTTAGGTTTGACCTTTGACCTAACTTTTACCTATTCATTATATGTTAGGTTTGACCTTTGACCTAACTTTTACCTATTCAACATATGTTAGGTTTGACCTTTGAGCTAACTTTTACCATTCAACATATGTTAGGTTTGACCTTTGACCTGACTTTTACCTAGTCAACATATGTTAGGTTTGACCTTTGACCTGACTTTTACCATTCAACATATGTTAGGTTTGACCATTGACCTAACTTTATAAAATTAACCTAACTTTTACCTATTCAACATATGTTAGGTTTGAGCATTGACCTAACTTTTACCATTCAACATATGTTAGGTTTGACCTTTGACCTAACTTTTACCTATTCCACATATGTTAGGTTTGAGCATTGACCTAACTTTTACCATTCAACATATGTTAGGTTTGACCTTTGACCTGACTTTTACCTAGTCAACATATGTTAGGTTTGACCTTTGACCTGACTTTTACCATTCAACATATGTTAGGTTTGACCTTTGACTTAACTTTATCCTATTCAACATATGTTAGGTTTGAGCATTGACCTAACTTTTACCATTCAACATATGTTAGTTTTGACCTTTGACCTAACTTTTACCTATTCAACATATGTTTGGTTTGACCTTTGACGTGACTTTTACCTTTTCAACATATGTTAGGTTTGACCTTTGACCTAACTTTATAAAAATTAACCAAACTTTTACCTATTCAACATATGTTAGGTTTGACCTTTGACCTAACTTTATAAAAATTAACCAAACTTTTACCTATTCAACATATGTTAGGTTTGACCTTTGACCTGACTTTTACCATTCAACATATGTTAGGTTTGACCTTTGACCTGACTTTTACCTATTCAACATATGTTAGGTTTGACCTTTGACCTAACTTTATAAAAATTAACCAAACTTTTACTGTTCAACATATGTTAGGTTTGACCTTTGACCTAACTTTTACCTATTCAACATATGTAAGGGTAGGATCCCTTGAGTGAGATTTCTCAAGTGACTTCAAGAACGCGATACAGGGTGAATAAAGTAAGGTTCATAAGTTTTGACTCTGCTGTTATTTCAATATCGTAGAGTTTTTTAACGTCCTCGAAATTTCGCATTAGCAAGTAACAGAGACATAGAAATACATAATATATTAATAATATAAGCCCATGTGATGCTGTTGCCTTGTTAAAGTTTTTTTTACAAATTATTTTTATTTGTTTCAAAGTATATTTTATGCATAATATTGATAATAATAAATAGATTTTGTTAAATTTAATGGTGGTTTCATTTCTATCTATGGAATAAAAGTGATAAATAAATTTAATGAACTATTTAATAGAATATTCACTTATAAGTAACTAGACATAATACAGTACAGCATCAAATTGATGTTAGTTTAAGAACGCTTCAAACGTCATTGTAGTATTACAATCAATTTTAATTAAAAAGAAGTAGATTTGAGTTTTTGAGTTTGAGTTTGAAAGGTATGTCAGTATTGATGCGAAGTGAAAAATTGACCACTGGCGTTTGTACCTATAATATGACCGTGTTGTAACGGGTGAAAAAGATAGTATGATTATTTACTAGAGCGTGAACGAGACGGATACATGTTGCGTAGCGTCGTCTCAAACTGTCAGCGCTTTGCTCAGGTGCACTTATAGTTCTGATTTCGGGTGCCACTTTTTCAGCACAAGTAACCTATCTACTCTCTCTTTTTTATTATAATATCATTGATTACAATTACTTCTGTCAAAACGCACATATTTCGACCACTCTCTCAGCGCACATCATTTTGATTCTGAATTAGCTTTAACTTCTTTATTTTTCTTCTTAGTTTTCTTCTTCTTCTTCTTATTAGGGTCTTTCTGTTTGCTTATATCGTTGTATTTCAACAGTTTCTTGTACATTTTTAATAGCTGTTTCGCGTCTTTCCTCATTTCTTTGACCGCTTGAGGAGTTGGTGTTTCAGGAGCAGTTTCTGTGCTATTTGCTGCAGTTTTATCAGTATTGCGGTCGTTTGTAGTAGATTCTTCGCTTTCAACTGCACCTTTCTCTAATTCTGTGTTAACTGGTTCTTTAACTGGGTTCACATATTTATTTGAGCCTTGCAACATATTAAAATGTTCAATTGAACCTTCTTCTAAAACAGGAGCAGGTTCTTCTACTTTCTCTTCTATTTCTTTCTCAACTTCTTGCTTCTTAGACTCTTTCAATTTCAGTTTTAACTCTCTATTCTTCTTTCTCAACAAGTTGAATATGCTTGAAGTTGTCAAAACGCGCTTAACTTTCTTACTGTCTAAATATCTGTCTTTCCAGGATATATCTTCTACATTCTCAATTTCACCTTCGTTCTCAATGTTATGTCGTTCGTGTTCTCTTATCTCTTCTTCAGTTACTACGTCTTCTCGCTCTATTTCGTCAATTTTTGCTGAAAGCGCTTCTATTTCTTCAGACGTGGGCTCTTTTGATAAAACTGTTCCTTCAACTTCGTAGCAAGAAGAATCGTCCGATAATTCCAGTATTTCGTATACGTCATCGTATTCGTCGTCTACGGGTATCGTTGGATCATCAGTTTTATTTTCAGATTTCTCTATCCCACTGTCATCGTCAGCTACATCAACAGATATGACAGAATCTGGTTTAGCAATTTTATTATCACTTTGATCAACATCAATAGTCTCACTTCGATTAACTTCGCTGTTGCCTTCAGCTGTGTCTAAAACAGCATCTTTATAAAAGTTTTGATCAGAGCTTTCCCGAAAATCCGACTTCGATTTCTTAGCTTTCTTACTTTTGCTCTTCTTCTTCTTTTCTTTCTTCTTTTTCTTGGCTTTTTTATCTGTTTCTTCGTCGGAAATGCAAACCACTTCCGGTCTCAATTCAACCGCTTCGATTTCCGAACTGGCCTTGTCGGATACTTCACCTTCAGACATTTCTTTCTCACTTTCTTTATCATTTTCAGTTATCTGAGCAACATCATTACTTGGAGAAATTGGTTTCACATTGGCTGTATTTTGCTCTTCATCTGCTATAACTGGTATATCGTCAATAGATGTTATTTCTACACATGCTTCTAGAGATTCTTGTTGCTTTCCAACTTCACTCTGTTCTACGTAATCAATTTGCGAGGCTTGCGTGACGTCATTGTTAGTACTGGCCTCTTGACTCGACGGTGCTATTTCTATAACGCTTGAAATTGGTACGAGATCTTCTTGGCTATTTTTTTCTACAGATTCCGGTATATTGTCGGGTTCATTTGTCTTTTTATTAACCTCTTCATCAACATTATCACTAGTCTCTGGTGCTATTTGATTCTTATCAATAATTTCTGTTATTGTATCCAATTCCTTTTGTAAATCATTCTGGTCGAGACTTGTGTCTTTGCTTTCGTTTTTTACATCTTCAGAATTGCTTTGAGATTCGCTATCTGAGCTGCTACTCTCTGTATCTTCAGATCCGGAGCTGGAAAGCTTTTCATAGTTCTTTCTGTCCAAATCTTCTAGCAAATCCATCTTCTCTGTATCGGACAGTTGAAGCGTAATCTCGTCATGGTCACTATCTTTATCTGCAGCTTTCTTCCTACCCTTTTTCTTAATTTTCTTCTTCTGTTGTTCTTTTTCTTTACTAACCTTAGTCTTTTTAACTTCTTTACTAGTTTCTTTGGTTTTCGATGTAGTAGCTTTATCGTTTGCGTTAGAAATATCAACTGGTTTACTAGTAGTGACAGTATTTTCTGTATTTGATACAGAAACAGTTATTTTGCTTCTGTTTAGTTTGATTTTGCGACTCTGTTTGGCTTGTGGGACTGTTACGACGAGATCGTTGACACGTTTCGTGATAGTTTGGGTGTCGTTTGCGCTTTGAGATGTTTCTTTGTTGCTTGATAGTTTTTCTGCAAAATATATTCGGATTTTAGAGGTCATAGTTATAAATTGACTACATCACATACATAGGTCCTAAAGTAAGGTTTTATCCTGTGTTCGGGAAACTAGAAACAACGAAGGTACCGCAAAACTTATACCCAGCAAAGATATATGTTGCGGGAATCGAACCCGGGACTCTTTGAAACTTAAACGGGCTAAAAAAGCCTCTAAAGGCAACATCAACCTTATGACCAGAACATCAGCCTAACTCATTTCAGATCCTAATCTACTGAAGGTTGTCTTGAATGGGTCGCTTTGTAGCGATTAGACCGTCTGAATCATACAATAAATGCATGCGCTGTTTATTATTCAGAATGCAAACGCAATGGTAGACCGAGTTAATTTTAACCCCAATTGTATTAAATGTCAAACCACTTAGTGCGGTCTGGGGTTTGATTTACCTTGTTCGTAATCAATTCTATCTTATTAGCCGAAGAAAAAGAGACGAAGCCAGGGTGATTCTATCAATGTTAAAGGCAAATACACCTTCAAAACTCTGAAGAAATCTTATTTAAAGCGGGAATCGACCCCGCGTCTTTCGCAAACCGGGCAACTGTACACTAACCGCTGTGCTACCGAAACCGGGAACCGGAACCAGCGCTACTGAAGCCAAGACCGAATGAATGTCTTACTCTAGTTTTCAGATCTTTAACAAAACCTCACCTCTCAGCTCATTCAGCTTCGGCTTCTCGTCCTCGCTGCTGATCTCCACCACCTCCGCTGGTTCCTCCTTGATTTCTACCTCATCATCTCCGGAGGAGGGCCTCCCTTCCGCTTGGGGCTCGGCTTGTTGCTCTGTGGACAATACGATTGGTGACTTACTAAAGTAAGTACTTTAAGTAAGTAAGAAATCTGTAGATTTCTTGGTCATTATTCATTTTCAGTTACAGATATAGGATAGCTTAACGACTAAAAGTTGTTTATCCATCTATTTTTGCTCATTTTAATACTTAATACACCGTCAGATATGACTAAAAACTGCAGAAATATACTACAAAATTATAAAAATCAAGAAAACCTAACTGAGTGATATTAATGCGGAAAATGCGTTATGTTCTACGCATGGTGTCTGTATTATTTCTTTTGTAAATACTCTTACTGCTATTGGCTTATTTTGAAAAAAATAAAAGTTATTCACTAAAACCAGAAGAAGAAAACGCTCCTTTATTTTAAACAATAATATGGTTTAAGTCACAAATAGCCTAACTAACTCACTGCTGCTCGCTCAGTTACATAGCTCTGTCTCGCTCTACTCACTGCTGCTCGCTCAGTTACATAGCTCTGTCTCGCTCTACTCACTGCTGCTCGCTCAGTTACATAGCTCTGTCTCGCTCTACTCACTGCTGCTCGCTCAGTTACATAGCTCTGTCTCGCTCTACTCACTGCTGCTCGCTCAGTTACATAGCTCTGTCTCGCTCTACTCACTGCTGGCCTGTTCGCGCTGCAGCTGCGCGCGGATGGCCCTCGCGCGCGCCTGCAGCTCCAGCAGCTCCAGCACCGTCAGCCCGGCGCGGCTGGCGCGCGACTGGTCCGTCTCCGGGGCGGTTGCTTCAGTTACATAGCTCTGTCTCGCTCTACTCACTGCTGCTCGCTCAGTTACATAGCTCTGTCTCGCTCTACTCACTGCTGCTCGCTCAGTTACATAGCTCTGTCTCGCTCTACTCACTGCTGCTCGCTCAGTTACATAGCTCTGTCTCGCTCTACTCACTGCTGCTCGCTCAGTTACATAGCTCTGTCTCGCTCTACTCACTGCTGCTCGCTCAGTTACATAGCTCTGTCTCGCTCTACTCACTGCTGCTCGCTCAGTTACATAGCTCTGTCTCGCTCTACTCACTGCTGCTCGCTCAGTTACATAGCTCTGTCTCGCTCTACTCACTGCTGCTCGCTCAGTTACATAGCTCTGTCTCGCTCTACTCACTGCTGCTCGCTCAGTTACATAGCTCTGTCTCGCTCTACTCACTGCTGGCCTGTTCGCGCTGCAGCTGCGCGCGGATGGCCCTCGCGCGCGCCTGCAGCTCCAGCAGCTCCAGCACCGTCAGCCCGGCGCGGCTGGCGCGCGACTGGTCCGTCTCCGGGGCGGTTGCTTCAGTTACATAGCTCTGTCTCGCTCTACTCACTGCTGCTCGCTCAGTTACATAGCTCTGTCTCGCTCTACTCACTGCTGCTCGCTCAGTTACATAGCTCTGTCTCGCTCTACTCACTGCTGCTCGCTCAGTTACATAGCTCTGTCTCGCTCTACTCACTGCTGCTCGCTCAGTTACATAGCTCTGTCTCGCTCTACTCACTGCTGCTCGCTCAGTTACATAGCTCTGTCTCGCTCTACTCACTGCTGCTCGCTCAGTTACATAGCTCTGTCTCGCTCTACTCACTGCTGCTCGCTCAGTTACATAGCTCTGTCTCGCTCTACTCACTGCTGCTCGCTCAGTTACATAGCTCTGTCTCGCTCTACTCACTGCTGGCCTGTTCGCGCTGCAGCTGCGCGCGGATGGCCCTCGCGCGCGCCTGCAGCTCCAGCAGCTCCAGCACCGTCAGCCCGGCGCGGCTGGCGCGCGACTGGTCCGTCTCCGGGGCGGTTGCTTCAGTTACATAGCTCTGTCTCGCTCTACTCACTGCTGCTCGCTCAGTTACATAGCTCTGTCTCGCTCTACTCACTGCTGCTCGCTCAGTTACATAGCTCTGTCTCGCTCTACTCACTGCTGCTCGCTCAGTTACATAGCTCTGTCTCGCTCTACTCACTGCTGGCCTGTTCGCGCTGCAGCTGCGCGCGGATGGCCCTCGCGCGCGCCTGCAGCTCCAGCAGCTCCAGCACCGTCAGCCCGGCGCGGCTGGCGCGCGACTGGTCCGTCTCCGGGGCGGTTGCTTCAGTTACATAGCTCTGTCTCGCTCTACTCACTGCTGCTCGCTCAGTTACATAGCTCTGTCTCGCTCTACTCACTGCTGCTCGCTCAGTTACATAGCTCTGTCTCGCTCTACTCACTGCTGCTCGCTCAGTTACATAGCTCTGTCTCGCTCTACTCACTGCTGCTCGCTCAGTTACATAGCTCTGTCTCGCTCTACTCACTGCTGCTCGCTCAGTTACATAGCTCTGTCTCGCTCTACTCACTGCTGCTCGCTCAGTTACATAGCTCTGTCTCGCTCTACTCACTGCTGCTCGCTCAGTTACATAGCTCTGTCTCGCTCTACTCACTGCTGCTCGCTCAGTTACATAGCTCTGTCTCGCTCTACTCACTGCTGCTCGCTCAGTTACATAGCTCTGTCTCGCTCTACTCACTGCTGGCCTGTTCGCGCTGCAGCTGCGCGCGGATGGCCCTCGCGCGCGCCTGCAGCTCCAGCAGCTCCAGCACCGTCAGCCCGGCGCGGCTGGCGCGCGACTGGTCCGTCTCCGGGGCGGTTGCTTCAGTTACATAGCTCTGTCTCGCTCTACTCACTGCTGCTCGCTCAGTTACATAGCTCTGTCTCGCTCTACTCACTGCTGCTCGCTCAGTTACATAGCTCTGTCTCGCTCTACTCACTGCTGCTCGCTCAGTTACATAGCTCTGTCTCGCTCTACTCACTGCTGGCCTGTTCGCGCTGCAGCTGCGCGCGGATGGCCCTCGCGCGCGCCTGCAGCTCCAGCAGCTCCAGCACCGTCAGCCCGGCGCGGCTGGCGCGCGACTGGTCCGTCTCCGGGGCGGTTGCTTCAGTTACATAGCTCTGTCTCGCTCTACTCACTGCTGCTCGCTCAGTTACATAGCTCTGTCTCGCTCTACTCACTGCTGCTCGCTCAGTTACATAGCTCTGTCTCGCTCTACTCACTGCTGCTCGCTCAGTTACATAGCTCTGTCTCGCTCTACTCACTGCTGCTCGCTCAGTTACATAGCTCTGTCTCGCTCTACTCACTGCTGCTCGCTCAGTTACATAGCTCTGTCTCGCTCTACTCACTGCTGCTCGCTCAGTTACATAGCTCTGTCTCGCTCTACTCACTGCTGCTCGCTCAGTTACATAGCTCTGTCTCGCTCTACTCACTGCTGGCCTGTTCGCGCTGCAGCTGCGCGCGGATGGCCCTCGCGCGCGCCTGCAGCTCCAGCAGCTCCAGCACCGTCAGCCCGGCGCGGCTGGCGCGCGACTGGTCCGTCTCCGGGGCGGTTGCTTCAGTTACATAGCTCTGTCTCGCTCTACTCACTGCTGCTCGCTCAGTTACATAGCTCTGTCTCGCTCTACTCACTGCTGCTCGCTCAGTTACATAGCTCTGTCTCGCTCTACTCACTGCTGCTCGCTCAGTTACATAGCTCTGTCTCGCTCTACTCACTGCTGCTCGCTCAGTTACATAGCTCTGTCTCGCTCTACTCACTGCTGCTCGCTCAGTTACATAGCTCTGTCTCGCTCTACTCACTGCTGCTCGCTCAGTTACATAGCTCTGTCTCGCTCTACTCACTGCTGGCCTGTTCGCGCTGCAGCTGCGCGCGGATGGCCCTCGCGCGCGCCTGCAGCTCCAGCAGCTCCAGCACCGTCAGCCCGGCGCGGCTGGCGCGCGACTGGTCCGTCTCCGGGGCGGTTGCTTCAGTTACATAGCTCTGTCTCGCTCTACTCACTGCTGCTCGCTCAGTTACATAGCTCTGTCTCGCTCTACTCACTGCTGCTCGCTCAGTTACATAGCTCTGTCTCGCTCTACTCACTGCTGCTCGCTCAGTTACATAGCTCTGTCTCGCTCTACTCACTGCTGGCCTGTTCGCGCTGCAGCTGCGCGCGGATGGCCCTCGCGCGCGCCTGCAGCTCCAGCAGCTCCAGCACCGTCAGCCCGGCGCGGCTGGCGCGCGACTGGTCCGTCTCCGGGGCGGTTGCTTCAGTTACATAGCTCTGTCTCGCTCTACTCACTGCTGCTCGCTCAGTTACATAGCTCTGTCTCGCTCTACTCACTGCTGCTCGCTCAGTTACATAGCTCTGTCTCGCTCTACTCACTGCTGCTCGCTCAGTTACATAGCTCTGTCTCGCTCTACTCACTGCTGCTCGCTCAGTTACATAGCTCTGTCTCGCTCTACTCACTGCTGCTCGCTCAGTTACATAGCTCTGTCTCGCTCTACTCACTGCTGGCCTGTTCGCGCTGCAGCTGCGCGCGGATGGCCCTCGCGCGCGCCTGCAGCTCCAGCAGCTCCAGCACCGTCAGCCCGGCGCGGCTGGCGCGCGACTGGTCCGTCTCCGGGGCGGTTGCTTCAGTTACATAGCTCTGTCTCGCTCTACTCACTGCTGCTCGCTCAGTTACATAGCTCTGTCTCGCTCTACTCACTGCTGCTCGCTCAGTTACATAGCTCTGTCTCGCTCTACTCACTGCTGCTCGCTCAGTTACATAGCTCTGTCTCGCTCTACTCACTGCTGCTCGCTCAGTTACATAGCTCTGTCTCGCTCTACTCACTGCTGGCCTGTTCGCGCTGCAGCTGCGCGCGGATGGCCCTCGCGCGCGCCTGCAGCTCCAGCAGCTCCAGCACCGTCAGCCCGGCGCGGCTGGCGCGCGACTGGTCCGTCTCCGGGGCGGTTGCTTCAGTTACATAGCTCTGTCTCGCTCTACTCACTGCTGCTCGCTCAGTTACATAGCTCTGTCTCGCTCTACTCACTGCTGCTCGCTCAGTTACATAGCTCTGTCTCGCTCTACTCACTGCTGCTCGCTCAGTTACATAGCTCTGTCTCGCTCTACTCACTGCTGCTCGCTCAGTTACATAGCTCTGTCTCGCTCTACTCACTGCTGGCCTGTTCGCGCTGCAGCTGCGCGCGGATGGCCCTCGCGCGCGCCTGCAGCTCCAGCAGCTCCAGCACCGTCAGCCCGGCGCGGCTGGCGCGCGACTGGTCCGTCTCCGGGGCGGTTGCTTCAGTTACATAGCTCTGTCTCGCTCTACTCACTGCTGCTCGCTCAGTTACATAGCTCTGTCTCGCTCTACTCACTGCTGCTCGCTCAGTTACATAGCTCTGTCTCGCTCTACTCACTGCTGCTCGCTCAGTTACATAGCTCTGTCTCGCTCTACTCACTGCTGCTCGCTCAGTTACATAGCTCTGTCTCGCTCTACTCACTGCTGCTCGCTCAGTTACATAGCTCTGTCTCGCTCTACTCACTGCTGCTCGCTCAGTTACATAGCTCTGTCTCGCTCTACTCACTGCTGCTCGCTCAGTTACATAGCTCTGTCTCGCTCTACTCACTGCTGGCCTGTTCGCGCTGCAGCTGCGCGCGGATGGCCCTCGCGCGCGCCTGCAGCTCCAGCAGCTCCAGCACCGTCAGCCCGGCGCGGCTGGCGCGCGACTGGTCCGTCTCCGGGGCGGTTGCTTCAGTTACATAGCTCTGTCTCGCTCTACTCACTGCTGCTCGCTCAGTTACATAGCTCTGTCTCGCTCTACTCACTGCTGCTCGCTCAGTTACATAGCTCTGTCTCGCTCTACTCACTGCTGCTCGCTCAGTTACATAGCTCTGTCTCGCTCTACTCACTGCTGCTCGCTCAGTTACATAGCTCTGTCTCGCTCTACTCACTGCTGCTCGCTCAGTTACATAGCTCTGTCTCGCTCTACTCACTGCTGCTCGCTCAGTTACATAGCTCTGTCTCGCTCTACTCACTGCTGGCCTGTTCGCGCTGCAGCTGCGCGCGGATGGCCCTCGCGCGCGCCTGCAGCTCCAGCAGCTCCAGCACCGTCAGCCCGGCGCGGCTGGCGCGCGACTGGTCCGTCTCCGGGGCGGTTGCTTCAGTTACATAGCTCTGTCTCGCTCTACTCACTGCTGCTCGCTCAGTTACATAGCTCTGTCTCGCTCTACTCACTGCTGCTCGCTCAGTTACATAGCTCTGTCTCGCTCTACTCACTGCTGCTCGCTCAGTTACATAGCTCTGTCTCGCTCTACTCACTGCTGCTCGCTCAGTTACATAGCTCTGTCTCGCTCTACTCACTGCTGCTCGCTCAGTTACATAGCTCTGTCTCGCTCTACTCACTGCTGCTCGCTCAGTTACATAGCTCTGTCTCGCTCTACTCACTGCTGGCCTGTTCGCGCTGCAGCTGCGCGCGGATGGCCCTCGCGCGCGCCTGCAGCTCCAGCAGCTCCAGCACCGTCAGCCCGGCGCGGCTGGCGCGCGACTGGTCCGTCTCCGGGGCGGTTGCTTCAGTTACATAGCTCTGTCTCGCTCTACTCACTGCTGCTCGCTCAGTTACATAGCTCTGTCTCGCTCTACTCACTGCTGCTCGCTCAGTTACATAGCTCTGTCTCGCTCTACTCACTGCTGCTCGCTCAGTTACATAGCTCTGTCTCGCTCTACTCACTGCTGGCCTGTTCGCGCTGCAGCTGCGCGCGGATGGCCCTCGCGCGCGCCTGCAGCTCCAGCAGCTCCAGCACCGTCAGCCCGGCGCGGCTGGCGCGCGACTGGTCCGTCTCCGGGGCGGTTGCTTCAGTTACATAGCTCTGTCTCGCTCTACTCACTGCTGCTCGCTCAGTTACATAGCTCTGTCTCGCTCTACTCACTGCTGCTCGCTCAGTTACATAGCTCTGTCTCGCTCTACTCACTGCTGCTCGCTCAGTTACATAGCTCTGTCTCGCTCTACTCACTGCTGCTCGCTCAGTTACATAGCTCTGTCTCGCTCTACTCACTGCTGCTCGCTCAGTTACATAGCTCTGTCTCGCTCTACTCACTGCTGCTCGCTCAGTTACATAGCTCTGTCTCGCTCTACTCACTGCTGGCCTGTTCGCGCTGCAGCTGCGCGCGGATGGCCCTCGCGCGCGCCTGCAGCTCCAGCAGCTCCAGCACCGTCAGCCCGGCGCGGCTGGCGCGCGACTGGTCCGTCTCCGGGGCGGTTGCTTCAGTTACATAGCTCTGTCTCGCTCTACTCACTGCTGCTCGCTCAGTTACATAGCTCTGTCTCGCTCTACTCACTGCTGCTCGCTCAGTTACATAGCTCTGTCTCGCTCTACTCACTGCTGCTCGCTCAGTTACATAGCTCTGTCTCGCTCTACTCACTGCTGGCCTGTTCGCGCTGCAGCTGCGCGCGGATGGCCCTCGCGCGCGCCTGCAGCTCCAGCAGCTCCAGCACCGTCAGCCCGGCGCGGCTGGCGCGCGACTGGTCCGTCTCCGGGGCGGTTGCTTCAGTTACATAGCTCTGTCTCGCTCTACTCACTGCAACAGAAGCGTCTATTATTAAACCGCTTGCATATTGATAAGTATTTTAGCGAATTGAATACTCAGAGACTTAAGTTGAGTTAAATTAAAGCGAATAAAAAAAATACGTCTAGTTGAGTGTATTTTTGCAACCATATCCAGTATAAGTTGACCTCTCATCACTATGGACTCTCATACAACGCGCGGGTCCGACAGAGGTCTACGGTGAATTAGACATCAACGCGTCAGTTACTTCACGGACCGAAATAAGCTGAGACACAATTTTAATTATATTACATGTTTTACTAGCTAGCTAATAAATTACGATGCGATATTTAATAATTCATTTCGCACGAAATCACATTAAAAAAGTAAAATTGGCGAGCTTAATGCCTAGAGACATTCTCTACCAGTCAACCGCAAGGCTTTATATAGATCTTAGATATTAGAAATATTAATATTAACTTATTTCGCTTAAAAACTTCATTGTTGCACCCCTATAGTTTACTGATGGAAGAGATCGCTTTTAGCGACAAGGCCGCATCAAACTTTATGCCTTAACTGTTTATCTTATCTTAAATCTATGTTAATATGTTGTAGCTGTATTATAATTATGGACTGATCCAGTATCTTTTTTGTTTAAAGCAGATTTACCCGACTGCGCCAGAAGGAGGGTTATGTTTCTAGAGTGTATGTATGTATGTATTTATTATGTTTTTTTTGCTTGTTCTTACTTTGCAAGTCTAGTGCAACGACTTAATTTCTACGTCTAATAGTGTTTTTTACTGGTAGAAAATTCCTCTAGACATTAAGTCCGTCAACTGTACCGTTAACGATCGGTTGTTTTTTAACTTTTTTCTTAAAACAACGAAACAATGTCAAATAGTACACTTAACGCTTCTATAGTGTTAATTGTCCACCAGTCAACCATAACTAAGTTTGTAGATAAATAGTTATTCTCAATAAGTAGGTAGTTAAACAATTTGATATTTTAAATAAGAGTTATGTTAAGTAAGTTTTTTATTGAATTAACTTCAATGAAAATTACTTAAAATACAGCACCAACCAGTATAAGCTGACCCCTCATTACTATTGAGTCTCATACAACGCGCGGACCAAGCACGTTCCTTACATTCCACAAATGAATTAATTAATTTCCCGGGATGGGGAGGTCGGAGAGTGCGCTGGAAAGCTGCAACAGAGTCAGAAAAATATGTATAATTTATTAGTAATTTAAAAATTTTTCGCTACTTTTCCCAAATTATACCCCTCGGCTATAGGACAGCTTAAATTTTAACTAACGGGAGGGTGGGAGGGCGCGTTTTTGCGGGGATGACGTCTTAGAGTGGCGAGAGTGGTGTCGTTGGATGCGTGGCGGTAGTACGAACAACTTTGCCTAACAACGCAACAGGGTGTTCCATAGTAAAAACTGAAGAAAAACAAGAAAAACTGAAAATTGGATACCACCAAATTCCAGAAAAATAGGGAATATGCACTGTTCTTTTTTAATATTTTTTTTATGATAACTTATATCGTTTTAAGACTGATCAATAATCTTCATCACCAAAAATACGAAATGTAGTATATTTATAAATTGTTAAATACTTCAAACTTTTTAAAGCGTTTCAAAGGCCGCCATTATGGCGCGCTCGGTTGTCAAACCTCATCGAAACTACTACACTTACGAACAATTTTAATGAGACAGACTTCGGCGATTATGGCTAAGACCCAGACTCCACCAGAGCTGAGCGGAGATGTGCAGCGTCGAGCTGTGTTTTCAACAACCAATGGAATTGCGTTATTCACACATGGAGATGTGATTCTATTGGTTGTTGAAAACACAGCTCGACGCCGCACATCTCCGCTCAGCTCTGGTGGAGTCTGGGCCTAAGACTCAATAAGCTGGGAGTTTTAGAGTTACACCTGTGTGTTCTATCGCCAACAAAGATGACGTATCTACATAATATCTCAAAAAGTTGGTGCTTCATTCTTCTAGTAATGTAAATGTCAGGCTACCCGTTTCATTTCGAACCTTTTTCTTAATAAGTTACTTGCTAAGGTACAGTCAACAGCACGTCAGGCTACCCGTTGCAGTTTTAGCCTTTGTCTAAGCGAAAGACACTTATGAGGTACAGTCAACAGCATGTCAGGCTACCCGGTTTTTATCTTTTTCGTGCTAGAAATAGACTTACGAGGTACAGTCAACAGCATGTCAGGCTATCGATAGTGTCTTTTGTCACAACATCGATAGTGTCAATGTGCACAATATCGATAGTGTCGATAGTCATTATATCGATAGTGTCTTTAGTCATAATATCGATAGTGTCGATAGTCATAATATCGGTAGTGTCGATAGTCACTATATCGATAGTGTCGATAGTCACAATATCGATAGTGTCGATAGTCACAATATCGATAGTGTCGATAGTCACAATATCGATAGTGTCGATAGTCACTATATCGATTGTGTCTTTAGTCACAATATCTATAGTGTCAATGTGCACAATATCGATAGTATCGACAGTCACAATATCAATAGTGTCAATAGTCACTTTATCGATAGTGTCGATAGTCACGATACCGAAAGTGTCTTAAGTCACAATATCGATAGTGTCTTAAGTCACAATATTGATAGTGTCGATAGTAACAATTTCGATAGTGTCGATAGTCACAACATTGATAGTGTCGATAGTAACAATATCGATAGTGTCGATGGTCACAACATTGATAGTGTCGATAGTAACAATATCGATAGTGTCGATGGTCACAACATTGATAGTGTCGATAGTCACAACATCGATAGTGTCGATAGACATAATATCAATAGTGTCGATAGTCACTATATCGATAGTGTCGATAGTCACTATATCGATATTGTCGATATTCACAATATCGATAGTGTCGATAGTCACAATATCGAAAGTGTCGATAGTCACAATATCGTTAGTGTCGATAGTCATAAAGTCGATAGTGTCGATAGTCACAATATCGATAGTGTCGATAGTCACAATATCGATAGTGTCGATAGTCACAATATCGATAGTGTCTTTCTAACCTAACCTAACCTAACCTAACCTAACCTAACCTAACCTAACCTAACTTTTACCATTCAACATATGTTAGGTTTGACCTTTGACCTAACTTTTACCATTCAACATATGTTAGTTTTGACCTTTGACCTGACTTTTACCTATTCAACATATGTTAGGTTTGACCTTTGACCTGACTTTTACCTAGTCAACATATGTTAGGTTTGACCTTTGACCTGACTTTTACCATTCAACATATGTTAGGTTTGACCTTTGACTTAACTTTATCCTATTCAACATATGTTAGGTTTGAGCATTGACCTAACTTTTACCATTCAACATATGTTAGTTTTGACCTTTGACCTAACTTTTACCTATTCAACATATGTTTGGTTTGACCTTTGACCTGACTTTTACCTTTTCAACATATGTTAGGTTTGACCTTTGACCTAACTTTATAAAAATTAACCAAACTTTTACCTATTCAACATATGTTAGGTTTGACCTTTGACCTAACTTTATAAAAATTAACCAAACTTTTACCTATTCAACATATGTTAGGTTTGACCTTTGACCTAACTTTTACCTATTCAACATATGTTAGGTTTGACCATTGACCTAACTTTATAAAATTAACCTTACTTTTACCTATTCAACATATGTTAGGTTTGACCATTGACCTAACTTTATAAAATTAACCTAACTTTTACCATTCAACATATGTTAGGTTTGACCTTTGACCTAACTTTTACCTATTCATTATATGTTAGGTTTGACCTTTGACCTAACTTTTACCTATTCAACATATGTTAGGTTTGACCTTTGAGCTAACTTTTACCATTCAACATATGTTAGGTTTGACCTTTGACCTGACTTTTACCTAGTCAACATATGTTAGGTTTGACCTTTGACCTGACTTTTACCATTCAACATATGTTAGGTTTGACCATTGACCTAACTTTTACCTATTCAACATATGTTAGGTTTGACCTTTGAGCTAACTTTTACCATTCAACATATGTTAGGTTTGACCTTTGACCTGACTTTTACCTAGTCAACATATGTTAGGTTTGACCTTTGACCTGACTTTTACCATTCAACATATGTTAGGTTTGACCATAGACCTAACTTTATAAAATTAACCTAACTTTTACCTATTCAACATATGTTAGGTTTGAGCATTGACCTAACTTTTACCATTCAACATATGTTAGGTTTGACCTTTGACCTAACTTTTACCTATTCCACATATGTTAGGTTTGAGCATTGACCTAACTTTTACCATTCAACATATGTTAGGTTTGACCTTTGACCTGACTTTTACCTAGTCAACATATGTTAGGTTTGACCTTTGACCTGACTTTTACCATCCAACATATGTTAGGTTTGACCTTTGACTTAACTTTATCCTATTCAACATATGTTAGGTTTGAGCATTGACCTAACTTTTACCATTCAACATATGTTAGTTTTGACCTTTGACCTAACTTTTACCTATTCAACATATGTTTGGTTTGACCTTTGACCTGACTTTTACCTTTTCAACATATGTTAGGTTTGACCTTTGACCTAACTTTATAAAAATTAACCAAACTTTTACCTATTCAACATATGTTAGGTTTGACCTTTGACCTAACTTTTACCTATTCAACATATGTTAGGTTTGACCATTGACCTAACTTTATAAAATTAACCTAACTTTTACCTATTCAACATATGTTAGGTTTGACCTTTGACCTAACTTTTACCTATTCAACATATGTTAGGTTTGACCTTTGACCTGACTTTTACCATTCAACATATGTTAGGTTTGACCTTTGACTTAACTTTATCCTATTCAACATATGTTAGGTTTGAGCATTGACCTAACTTTTACCATTCAACATATGTTAGTTTTGACCTTTGACCTAACTTTTACCTATTCAACATATGTTTGGTTTGACCTTTGACCTGACTTTTACCTTTTCAACATATGTTAGGTTTGACCTTTGACCTAACTTTATAAAAATTAACCAAACTTTTACCTATTCAACATATGTTAGGTTTGACCTTTGACCTAACTTTATAAAAATTAACCAAACTTTTACCTATTCAACATATGTTAGGTTTGACCTTTGACCTAACTTTTACCTATTCAACATATGTTAGGTTTGACCATTGACCTAACTTTATAAAATTAACCTAACTTTTACCTATTCAACATATGTTAGGTTTGACCATTGACCTAACTTTATAAAATTAACCTAACTTTTACCATTCAACATATGTTAGGTTTGACCTTTGACCTAACTTTTACCTATTCATTATATGTTAGGTTTGACCTTTGACCTAACTTTTACCTATTCAACATATGTTAGGTTTGACCTTTGAGCTAACTTTTACCATTCAACATATGTTAGGTTTGACCTTTGACCTGACTTTTACCTAGTCAACATATGTTAGGTTTGACCTTTGACCTGACTTTTACCATTCAACATATGTTAGGTTTGACCATTGACCTAACTTTTACCTATTCAACATATGTTAGGTTTGACCTTTGAGCTAACTTTTACCATTCAACATATGTTAGGTTTGACCTTTGACCTGACTTTTACCTAGTCAACATATGTTAGGTTTGACCTTTGACCTGACTTTTACCATTCAACATATGTTAGGTTTGA
Organism: Udea ferrugalis; assembly: GCA_950022985.1. Lineage (NCBI taxonomy): Eukaryota > Metazoa > Arthropoda > Insecta > Lepidoptera > Crambidae > Udea > Udea ferrugalis. Next base: position 8,676,967 of record OX465542.1, read on the forward strand.
CCATAGACCTAACTTTATAAAATTAACCTAACTTTTACCTATTCAACATATGTTAGGTTTGAGCATTGACCTAACTTTTACCATTCAACATATGTTAGGTTTGACCTTTGACCTAACTTTTACCTATTCCACATATGTTAGGTTTGAGCATTGACCTAACTTTTACCATTCAACATATGTTAGGTTTGACCTTTGACCTGACTTTTACCTAGTCAACATATGTTAGGTTTGACCTTTGACCTGACTTTTACCATCCAACATATGTTAGGTTTGACCTTTGACTTAACTTTATCCTATTCAACATATGTTAGGTTTGAGCATTGACCTAACTTTTACCATTCAACATATGTTAGTTTTGACCTTTGACCTAACTTTTACCTATTCAACATATGTTTGGTTTGACCTTTGACCTGACTTTTACCTTTTCAACATATGTTAGGTTTGACCTTTGACCTAACTTTATAAAAATTAACCAAACTTTTACCTATTCAACATATGTTAGGTTTGACCTTTGACCTAACTTTTACCTATTCAACATATGTTAGGTTTGACCATTGACCTAACTTTATAAAATTAACCTAACTTTTACCTATTCAACATATGTTAGGTTTGACCTTTGACCTAACTTTTACCTATTCAACATATGTTAGGTTTGACCATTGACCTAACTTTATAAAATTAACCTAACTTTTACCTATTCAACATATGTTAGGTTTGACCTTTGACCTGACTTTTACCTATTCAACATATGTTAGGTTTGACCTTTGACCTGACTTTTACCTATTCAACATATGTTAGGTTTGACCTTTGACCTGACTTTTACCTATTCAACATATGTTAGGTTTGACCTTTGACCTAACTTTATAAAAATTAACCAAACTTTTACCTATTCAACATATGTTAGGTTTGACCTTTGACCTAACTTTTACCTATTCAACATATGTTAGGTTTGACCATTGACCTAACTTTATAAAATTAACCTAACTTTTACCTATTCAACATATGTTAGGTTTGAGCATTGACCTAACTTTTACCATTCAACATATGTTAGGTTTGACCTTTGACCTAACTTTTACCTATTCAACATATGTTAGGTTTGAGCATTGACCTAACTTTTACCATTCAACATATGTTAGGTTTGACCTTTGACCTAACTTTTACCTATTCATTATATGTTAGGTTTGACCTTTGACCTAACTTTTACCTATTCAACATATGTTAGGTTTGACCTTTGAGCTAACTTTTACCATTCAACATATGTTAGGTTTGACCTTTGACCTGACTTTTACCTAGTCAACATATGTTAGGTTTGACCTTTGACCTGACTTTTACCATTCAACATATGTTAGGTTTGACCATTGACCTAACTTTATAAAATTAACCTAACTTTTACCTATTCAACATATGTTAGGTTTGAGCATTGACCTAACTTTTACCATTCAACATATGTTAGGTTTGACCTTTGACCTAACTTTTACCTATTCCACATATGTTAGGTTTGAGCATTGACCTAACTTTTACCATTCAACATATGTTAGGTTTGACCTTTGACCTGACTTTTACCTAGTCAACATATGTTAGGTTTGACCTTTGACCTGACTTTTACCATTCAACATATGTTAGGTTTGACCTTTGACTTAACTTTATCCTATTCAACATATGTTAGGTTTGAGCATTGACCTAACTTTTACCATTCAACATATGTTAGTTTTGACCTTTGACCTAACTTTTACCTATTCAACATATGTTTGGTTTGACCTTTGACGTGACTTTTACCTTTTCAACATATGTTAGGTTTGACCTTTGACCTAACTTTATAAAAATTAACCAAACTTTTACCTATTCAACATATGTTAGGTTTGACCTTTGACCTAACTTTATAAAAATTAACCAAACTTTTACCTATTCAACATATGTTAGGTTTGACCTTTGACCTGACTTTTACCATTCAACATATGTTAGGTTTGACCTTTGACCTGACTTTTACCTATTCAACATATGTTAGGTTTGACCTTTGACCTAACTTTATAAAAATTAACCAAACTTTTACTGTTCAACATATGTTAGGTTTGACCTTTGACCTAACTTTTACCTATTCAACATATGTAAGGGTAGGATCCCTTGAGTGAGATTTCTCAAGTGACTTCAAGAACGCGATACAGGGTGAATAAAGTAAGGTTCATAAGTTTTGACTCTGCTGTTATTTCAATATCGTAGAGTTTTTTAACGTCCTCGAAATTTCGCATTAGCAAGTAACAGAGACATAGAAATACATAATATATTAATAATATAAGCCCATGTGATGCTGTTGCCTTGTTAAAGTTTTTTTTACAAATTATTTTTATTTGTTTCAAAGTATATTTTATGCATAATATTGATAATAATAAATAGATTTTGTTAAATTTAATGGTGGTTTCATTTCTATCTATGGAATAAAAGTGATAAATAAATTTAATGAACTATTTAATAGAATATTCACTTATAAGTAACTAGACATAATACAGTACAGCATCAAATTGATGTTAGTTTAAGAACGCTTCAAACGTCATTGTAGTATTACAATCAATTTTAATTAAAAAGAAGTAGATTTGAGTTTTTGAGTTTGAGTTTGAAAGGTATGTCAGTATTGATGCGAAGTGAAAAATTGACCACTGGCGTTTGTACCTATAATATGACCGTGTTGTAACGGGTGAAAAAGATAGTATGATTATTTACTAGAGCGTGAACGAGACGGATACATGTTGCGTAGCGTCGTCTCAAACTGTCAGCGCTTTGCTCAGGTGCACTTATAGTTCTGATTTCGGGTGCCACTTTTTCAGCACAAGTAACCTATCTACTCTCTCTTTTTTATTATAATATCATTGATTACAATTACTTCTGTCAAAACGCACATATTTCGACCACTCTCTCAGCGCACATCATTTTGATTCTGAATTAGCTTTAACTTCTTTATTTTTCTTCTTAGTTTTCTTCTTCTTCTTCTTATTAGGGTCTTTCTGTTTGCTTATATCGTTGTATTTCAACAGTTTCTTGTACATTTTTAATAGCTGTTTCGCGTCTTTCCTCATTTCTTTGACCGCTTGAGGAGTTGGTGTTTCAGGAGCAGTTTCTGTGCTATTTGCTGCAGTTTTATCAGTATTGCGGTCGTTTGTAGTAGATTCTTCGCTTTCAACTGCACCTTTCTCTAATTCTGTGTTAACTGGTTCTTTAACTGGGTTCACATATTTATTTGAGCCTTGCAACATATTAAAATGTTCAATTGAACCTTCTTCTAAAACAGGAGCAGGTTCTTCTACTTTCTCTTCTATTTCTTTCTCAACTTCTTGCTTCTTAGACTCTTTCAATTTCAGTTTTAACTCTCTATTCTTCTTTCTCAACAAGTTGAATATGCTTGAAGTTGTCAAAACGCGCTTAACTTTCTTACTGTCTAAATATCTGTCTTTCCAGGATATATCTTCTACATTCTCAATTTCACCTTCGTTCTCAATGTTATGTCGTTCGTGTTCTCTTATCTCTTCTTCAGTTACTACGTCTTCTCGCTCTATTTCGTCAATTTTTGCTGAAAGCGCTTCTATTTCTTCAGACGTGGGCTCTTTTGATAAAACTGTTCCTTCAACTTCGTAGCAAGAAGAATCGTCCGATAATTCCAGTATTTCGTATACGTCATCGTATTCGTCGTCTACGGGTATCGTTGGATCATCAGTTTTATTTTCAGATTTCTCTATCCCACTGTCATCGTCAGCTACATCAACAGATATGACAGAATCTGGTTTAGCAATTTTATTATCACTTTGATCAACATCAATAGTCTCACTTCGATTAACTTCGCTGTTGCCTTCAGCTGTGTCTAAAACAGCATCTTTATAAAAGTTTTGATCAGAGCTTTCCCGAAAATCCGACTTCGATTTCTTAGCTTTCTTACTTTTGCTCTTCTTCTTCTTTTCTTTCTTCTTTTTCTTGGCTTTTTTATCTGTTTCTTCGTCGGAAATGCAAACCACTTCCGGTCTCAATTCAACCGCTTCGATTTCCGAACTGGCCTTGTCGGATACTTCACCTTCAGACATTTCTTTCTCACTTTCTTTATCATTTTCAGTTATCTGAGCAACATCATTACTTGGAGAAATTGGTTTCACATTGGCTGTATTTTGCTCTTCATCTGCTATAACTGGTATATCGTCAATAGATGTTATTTCTACACATGCTTCTAGAGATTCTTGTTGCTTTCCAACTTCACTCTGTTCTACGTAATCAATTTGCGAGGCTTGCGTGACGTCATTGTTAGTACTGGCCTCTTGACTCGACGGTGCTATTTCTATAACGCTTGAAATTGGTACGAGATCTTCTTGGCTATTTTTTTCTACAGATTCCGGTATATTGTCGGGTTCATTTGTCTTTTTATTAACCTCTTCATCAACATTATCACTAGTCTCTGGTGCTATTTGATTCTTATCAATAATTTCTGTTATTGTATCCAATTCCTTTTGTAAATCATTCTGGTCGAGACTTGTGTCTTTGCTTTCGTTTTTTACATCTTCAGAATTGCTTTGAGATTCGCTATCTGAGCTGCTACTCTCTGTATCTTCAGATCCGGAGCTGGAAAGCTTTTCATAGTTCTTTCTGTCCAAATCTTCTAGCAAATCCATCTTCTCTGTATCGGACAGTTGAAGCGTAATCTCGTCATGGTCACTATCTTTATCTGCAGCTTTCTTCCTACCCTTTTTCTTAATTTTCTTCTTCTGTTGTTCTTTTTCTTTACTAACCTTAGTCTTTTTAACTTCTTTACTAGTTTCTTTGGTTTTCGATGTAGTAGCTTTATCGTTTGCGTTAGAAATATCAACTGGTTTACTAGTAGTGACAGTATTTTCTGTATTTGATACAGAAACAGTTATTTTGCTTCTGTTTAGTTTGATTTTGCGACTCTGTTTGGCTTGTGGGACTGTTACGACGAGATCGTTGACACGTTTCGTGATAGTTTGGGTGTCGTTTGCGCTTTGAGATGTTTCTTTGTTGCTTGATAGTTTTTCTGCAAAATATATTCGGATTTTAGAGGTCATAGTTATAAATTGACTACATCACATACATAGGTCCTAAAGTAAGGTTTTATCCTGTGTTCGGGAAACTAGAAACAACGAAGGTACCGCAAAACTTATACCCAGCAAAGATATATGTTGCGGGAATCGAACCCGGGACTCTTTGAAACTTAAACGGGCTAAAAAAGCCTCTAAAGGCAACATCAACCTTATGACCAGAACATCAGCCTAACTCATTTCAGATCCTAATCTACTGAAGGTTGTCTTGAATGGGTCGCTTTGTAGCGATTAGACCGTCTGAATCATACAATAAATGCATGCGCTGTTTATTATTCAGAATGCAAACGCAATGGTAGACCGAGTTAATTTTAACCCCAATTGTATTAAATGTCAAACCACTTAGTGCGGTCTGGGGTTTGATTTACCTTGTTCGTAATCAATTCTATCTTATTAGCCGAAGAAAAAGAGACGAAGCCAGGGTGATTCTATCAATGTTAAAGGCAAATACACCTTCAAAACTCTGAAGAAATCTTATTTAAAGCGGGAATCGACCCCGCGTCTTTCGCAAACCGGGCAACTGTACACTAACCGCTGTGCTACCGAAACCGGGAACCGGAACCAGCGCTACTGAAGCCAAGACCGAATGAATGTCTTACTCTAGTTTTCAGATCTTTAACAAAACCTCACCTCTCAGCTCATTCAGCTTCGGCTTCTCGTCCTCGCTGCTGATCTCCACCACCTCCGCTGGTTCCTCCTTGATTTCTACCTCATCATCTCCGGAGGAGGGCCTCCCTTCCGCTTGGGGCTCGGCTTGTTGCTCTGTGGACAATACGATTGGTGACTTACTAAAGTAAGTACTTTAAGTAAGTAAGAAATCTGTAGATTTCTTGGTCATTATTCATTTTCAGTTACAGATATAGGATAGCTTAACGACTAAAAGTTGTTTATCCATCTATTTTTGCTCATTTTAATACTTAATACACCGTCAGATATGACTAAAAACTGCAGAAATATACTACAAAATTATAAAAATCAAGAAAACCTAACTGAGTGATATTAATGCGGAAAATGCGTTATGTTCTACGCATGGTGTCTGTATTATTTCTTTTGTAAATACTCTTACTGCTATTGGCTTATTTTGAAAAAAATAAAAGTTATTCACTAAAACCAGAAGAAGAAAACGCTCCTTTATTTTAAACAATAATATGGTTTAAGTCACAAATAGCCTAACTAACTCACTGCTGCTCGCTCAGTTACATAGCTCTGTCTCGCTCTACTCACTGCTGCTCGCTCAGTTACATAGCTCTGTCTCGCTCTACTCACTGCTGCTCGCTCAGTTACATAGCTCTGTCTCGCTCTACTCACTGCTGCTCGCTCAGTTACATAGCTCTGTCTCGCTCTACTCACTGCTGCTCGCTCAGTTACATAGCTCTGTCTCGCTCTACTCACTGCTGGCCTGTTCGCGCTGCAGCTGCGCGCGGATGGCCCTCGCGCGCGCCTGCAGCTCCAGCAGCTCCAGCACCGTCAGCCCGGCGCGGCTGGCGCGCGACTGGTCCGTCTCCGGGGCGGTTGCTTCAGTTACATAGCTCTGTCTCGCTCTACTCACTGCTGCTCGCTCAGTTACATAGCTCTGTCTCGCTCTACTCACTGCTGCTCGCTCAGTTACATAGCTCTGTCTCGCTCTACTCACTGCTGCTCGCTCAGTTACATAGCTCTGTCTCGCTCTACTCACTGCTGCTCGCTCAGTTACATAGCTCTGTCTCGCTCTACTCACTGCTGCTCGCTCAGTTACATAGCTCTGTCTCGCTCTACTCACTGCTGCTCGCTCAGTTACATAGCTCTGTCTCGCTCTACTCACTGCTGCTCGCTCAGTTACATAGCTCTGTCTCGCTCTACTCACTGCTGGCCTGTTCGCGCTGCAGCTGCGCGCGGATGGCCCTCGCGCGCGCCTGCAGCTCCAGCAGCTCCAGCACCGTCAGCCCGGCGCGGCTGGCGCGCGACTGGTCCGTCTCCGGGGCGGTTGCTTCAGTTACATAGCTCTGTCTCGCTCTACTCACTGCTGCTCGCTCAGTTACATAGCTCTGTCTCGCTCTACTCACTGCTGCTCGCTCAGTTACATAGCTCTGTCTCGCTCTACTCACTGCTGGCCTGTTCGCGCTGCAGCTGCGCGCGGATGGCCCTCGCGCGCGCCTGCAGCTCCAGCAGCTCCAGCACCGTCAGCCCGGCGCGGCTGGCGCGCGACTGGTCCGTCTCCGGGGCGGTTGCTTCAGTTACATAGCTCTGTCTCGCTCTACTCACTGCTGCTCGCTCAGTTACATAGCTCTGTCTCGCTCTACTCACTGCTGCTCGCTCAGTTACATAGCTCTGTCTCGCTCTACTCACTGCTGCTCGCTCAGTTACATAGCTCTGTCTCGCTCTACTCACTGCTGCTCGCTCAGTTACATAGCTCTGTCTCGCTCTACTCACTGCTGCTCGCTCAGTTACATAGCTCTGTCTCGCTCTACTCACTGCTGGCCTGTTCGCGCTGCAGCTGCGCGCGGATGGCCCTCGCGCGCGCCTGCAGCTCCAGCAGCTCCAGCACCGTCAGCCCGGCGCGGCTGGCGCGCGACTGGTCCGTCTCCGGGGCGGTTGCTTCAGTTACATAGCTCTGTCTCGCTCTACTCACTGCTGCTCGCTCAGTTACATAGCTCTGTCTCGCTCTACTCACTGCTGCTCGCTCAGTTACATAGCTCTGTCTCGCTCTACTCACTGCTGCTCGCTCAGTTACATAGCTCTGTCTCGCTCTACTCACTGCTGCTCGCTCAGTTACATAGCTCTGTCTCGCTCTACTCACTGCTGGCCTGTTCGCGCTGCAGCTGCGCGCGGATGGCCCTCGCGCGCGCCTGCAGCTCCAGCAGCTCCAGCACCGTCAGCCCGGCGCGGCTGGCGCGCGACTGGTCCGTCTCCGGGGCGGTTGCTTCAGTTACATAGCTCTGTCTCGCTCTACTCACTGCTGCTCGCTCAGTTACATAGCTCTGTCTCGCTCTACTCACTGCTGCTCGCTCAGTTACATAGCTCTGTCTCGCTCTACTCACTGCTGCTCGCTCAGTTACATAGCTCTGTCTCGCTCTACTCACTGCTGGCCTGTTCGCGCTGCAGCTGCGCGCGGATGGCCCTCGCGCGCGCCTGCAGCTCCAGCAGCTCCAGCACCGTCAGCCCGGCGCGGCTGGCGCGCGACTGGTCCGTCTCCGGGGCGGTTGCTTCAGTTACATAGCTCTGTCTCGCTCTACTCACTGCAACAGAAGCGTCTATTATTAAACCGCTTGCATATTGATAAGTATTTTAGCGAATTGAATACTCAGAGACTTAAGTTGAGTTAAATTAAAGCGAATAAAAAAAATACGTCTAGTTGAGTGTATTTTTGCAACCATATCCAGTATAAGTTGACCTCTCATCACTATGGACTCTCATACAACGCGCGGGTCCGACAGAGGTCTACGGTGAATTAGACATCAACGCGTCAGTTACTTCACGGACCGAAATAAGCTGAGACACAATTTTAATTATATTACATGTTTTACTAGCTAATAAATTAATGCAATTTATTATTTAATAATTCATTTCGCACGAAATCACATTAAAAAAGTAAAATTGGCGAGCTTAATGCCAAGAGGCATTCTCTACCAGTCAACCGCAAGGCTTTATATAGATCTTAGATATTAGAAATATTAATATTAACTTATTTCGCTTAAAAACTTAATTGTTGCACCCCTATAGTTTACTGATGGAAGAGATCGCTTTTAGCGACAAGGCCGCATCAAACTTTATGCCTTAACTGTTTATCTTATCTTAAATCTATGTTAATATGTTGTAGCTGTATTATAATTATGGACTGATCCAGTATCTTTTTTGTTTAAAGCAGATTTACCCGACTGCGCCAGAAGGAGGGTTATGTTTCTAGAGTGTATGTATGTATGTATGTATGTATTTATTATGTTTTTTTTGCTTGTTCTTACTTTGCAAGTCTAGTGCAACGACTTAATTTCTACGTCTAATAGTGTTTTTTACTGGTAGAAAATTCCTCTAGACATTAAGTCCGTCAACTGTACCGTTAACGATCGGTTGTTTTTTAACTTTTTTCTTAAAACAACGAAACAATGTCAAATAGTACACTTAACGCTTCTATAGTGTTAATTGTCCACCAGTCAACCATAACTAAGTTTGTAGATAAATAGTTATTCTCAATAAGTAGGTAGTTAAACAATTTGATATTTTAAATAAGAGTTATGTTAAGTAAGTTTTTTATTGAATTAACTTCAATGAAAATTACTTAAAATACAGCACCAACCAGTATAAGCTGACCCCTCATTACTATTGAGTCTCATACAACGCGCGGACCAAGCACGTTCCTTACATTCCACAAATGAATTAATTAATTTCCCGGGATGGGGAGGTCGGAGAGTGCGCTGGAAAGCTGCAACAGAGTCAGAAAAATATGTATAATTTATTAGTAATTTAAAAATTTTTCGCTACTTTTCCCAAATTATACCCCTCGGCTATAGGACAGCTTAAATTTTAACTAACGGGAGGGTGGGAGGGCGCGTTTTTGCGGGGATGACGTCTTAGAGTGGCGAGAGTGGTGTCGTTGGATGCGTGGCGGTAGTACGAACAACTTTGCCTAACAACGCAACAGGGTGTTCCATAGTAAAAACTGAAGAAAAACAAGAAAAACTGAAAATTGGATACCACCAAATTCCAGAAAAATAGGGAATATGCACTGTTCTTTTTTAATATTTTTTTTATGATAACTTATATCGTTTTAAGACTGATCAATAATCTTCATCACCAAAAATACGAAATGTAGTATATTTATAAATTGTTAAATACTTCAAACTTTTTAAAGCGTTTCAAAGGCCGCCATTATGGCGCGCTCGGTTGTCAAACCTCATCGAAACTACTACACTTACGAACAATTTTAATGAGACAGACTTCGGCGATTATGGCTAAGACCCAGACTCCACCAGAGCTGAGCGGAGATGTGCAGCGTCGAGCTGTGTTTTCAACAACCAATGGAATTGCGTTATTCACACATGGAGATGTGATTCTATTGGTTGTTGAAAACACAGCTCGACGCCGCACATCTCCGCTCAGCTCTGGTGGAGTCTGGGCCTAAGACTCAATAAGCTGGGAGTTTTAGAGTTACACCTGTGTGTTCTATCGCCAACAAAGATGACGTATCTACATAATATCTCAAAAAGTTGGTGCTTCATTCTTCTAGTAATGTAAATGTCAGGCTACCCGTTTCATTTCGAACCTTTTTCTTAATAAGTTACTTGCTAAGGTACAGTCAACAGCACGTCAGGCTACCCGTTGCAGTTTTAGCCTTTGTCTAAGCGAAAGACACTTATGAGGTACAGTCAACAGCATGTCAGGCTACCCGGTTTTTATCTTTTTCGTGCTAGAAATAGACTTACGAGGTACAGTCAACAGCATGTCAGGCTATCGATAGTGTCTTTTGTCACAACATCGATAGTGTCAATGTGCACAATATCGATAGTGTCGATAGTCATTATATCGATAGTGTCTTTAGTCATAATATCGATAGTGTCGATAGTCATAATATCGGTAGTGTCGATAGTCACTATATCGATAGTGTCGATAGTCACAATATCGATAGTGTCGATAGTCACAATATCGATAGTGTCGATAGTCACAATATCGATAGTGTCGATAGTCACTATATCGATTGTGTCTTTAGTCACAATATCTATAGTGTCAATGTGCACAATATCGATAGTATCGACAGTCACAATATCAATAGTGTCAATAGTCACTTTATCGATAGTGTCGATAGTCACGATACCGAAAGTGTCTTAAGTCACAATATCGATAGTGTCTTAAGTCACAATATTGATAGTGTCGATAGTAACAATTTCGATAGTGTCGATAGTCACAACATTGATAGTGTCGATAGTAACAATATCGATAGTGTCGATGGTCACAACATTGATAGTGTCGATAGTAACAATATCGATAGTGTCGATGGTCACAACATTGATAGTGTCGATAGTCACAACATCGATAGTGTCGATAGACATAATATCAATAGTGTCGATAGTCACTATATCGATAGTGTCGATAGTCACTATATCGATATTGTCGATATTCACAATATCGATAGTGTCGATAGTCACAATATCGAAAGTGTCGATAGTCACAATATCGTTAGTGTCGATAGTCATAAAGTCGATAGTGTCGATAGTCACAATATCGATAGTGTCGATAGTCACAATATCGATAGTGTCGATAGTCACAATATCGATAGTGTCTTTCTAACCTAACCTAACCTAACCTAACCTAACCTAACCTAACCTAACCTAACTTTTACCATTCAACATATGTTAGGTTTGACCTTTGACCTAACTTTTACCATTCAACATATGTTAGTTTTGACCTTTGACCTGACTTTTACCTATTCAACATATGTTAGGTTTGACCTTTGACCTGACTTTTACCTAGTCAACATATGTTAGGTTTGACCTTTGACCTGACTTTTACCATTCAACATATGTTAGGTTTGACCTTTGACTTAACTTTATCCTATTCAACATATGTTAGGTTTGAGCATTGACCTAACTTTTACCATTCAACATATGTTAGTTTTGACCTTTGACCTAACTTTTACCTATTCAACATATGTTTGGTTTGACCTTTGACCTGACTTTTACCTTTTCAACATATGTTAGGTTTGACCTTTGACCTAACTTTATAAAAATTAACCAAACTTTTACCTATTCAACATATGTTAGGTTTGACCTTTGACCTAACTTTATAAAAATTAACCAAACTTTTACCTATTCAACATATGTTAGGTTTGACCTTTGACCTAACTTTTACCTATTCAACATATGTTAGGTTTGACCATTGACCTAACTTTATAAAATTAACCTTACTTTTACCTATTCAACATATGTTAGGTTTGACCATTGACCTAACTTTATAAAATTAACCTAACTTTTACCATTCAACATATGTTAGGTTTGACCTTTGACCTAACTTTTACCTATTCATTATATGTTAGGTTTGACCTTTGACCTAACTTTTACCTATTCAACATATGTTAGGTTTGACCTTTGAGCTAACTTTTACCATTCAACATATGTTAGGTTTGACCTTTGACCTGACTTTTACCTAGTCAACATATGTTAGGTTTGACCTTTGACCTGACTTTTACCATTCAACATATGTTAGGTTTGACCATTGACCTAACTTTTACCTATTCAACATATGTTAGGTTTGACCTTTGAGCTAACTTTTACCATTCAACATATGTTAGGTTTGACCTTTGACCTGACTTTTACCTAGTCAACATATGTTAGGTTTGACCTTTGACCTGACTTTTACCATTCAACATATGTTAGGTTTGACCATAGACCTAACTTTATAAAATTAACCTAACTTTTACCTATTCAACATATGTTAGGTTTGAGCATTGACCTAACTTTTACCATTCAACATATGTTAGGTTTGACCTTTGACCTAACTTTTACCTATTCCACATATGTTAGGTTTGAGCATTGACCTAACTTTTACCATTCAACATATGTTAGGTTTGACCTTTGACCTGACTTTTACCTAGTCAACATATGTTAGGTTTGACCTTTGACCTGACTTTTACCATCCAACATATGTTAGGTTTGACCTTTGACTTAACTTTATCCTATTCAACATATGTTAGGTTTGAGCATTGACCTAACTTTTACCATTCAACATATGTTAGTTTTGACCTTTGACCTAACTTTTACCTATTCAACATATGTTTGGTTTGACCTTTGACCTGACTTTTACCTTTTCAACATATGTTAGGTTTGACCTTTGACCTAACTTTATAAAAATTAACCAAACTTTTACCTATTCAACATATGTTAGGTTTGACCTTTGACCTAACTTTTACCTATTCAACATATGTTAGGTTTGACCATTGACCTAACTTTATAAAATTAACCTAACTTTTACCTATTCAACATATGTTAGGTTTGACCTTTGACCTAACTTTTACCTATTCAACATATGTTAGGTTTGACCTTTGACCTGACTTTTACCATTCAACATATGTTAGGTTTGACCTTTGACTTAACTTTATCCTATTCAACATATGTTAGGTTTGAGCATTGACCTAACTTTTACCATTCAACATATGTTAGTTTTGACCTTTGACCTAACTTTTACCTATTCAACATATGTTTGGTTTGACCTTTGACCTGACTTTTACCTTTTCAACATATGTTAGGTTTGACCTTTGACCTAACTTTATAAAAATTAACCAAACTTTTACCTATTCAACATATGTTAGGTTTGACCTTTGACCTAACTTTATAAAAATTAACCAAACTTTTACCTATTCAACATATGTTAGGTTTGACCTTTGACCTAACTTTTACCTATTCAACATATGTTAGGTTTGACCATTGACCTAACTTTATAAAATTAACCTAACTTTTACCTATTCAACATATGTTAGGTTTGACCATTGACCTAACTTTATAAAATTAACCTAACTTTTACCATTCAACATATGTTAGGTTTGACCTTTGACCTAACTTTTACCTATTCATTATATGTTAGGTTTGACCTTTGACCTAACTTTTACCTATTCAACATATGTTAGGTTTGACCTTTGAGCTAACTTTTACCATTCAACATATGTTAGGTTTGACCTTTGACCTGACTTTTACCTAGTCAACATATGTTAGGTTTGACCTTTGACCTGACTTTTACCATTCAACATATGTTAGGTTTGACCATTGACCTAACTTTTACCTATTCAACATATGTTAGGTTTGACCTTTGAGCTAACTTTTACCATTCAACATATGTTAGGTTTGACCTTTGACCTGACTTTTACCTAGTCAACATATGTTAGGTTTGACCTTTGACCTGACTTTTACCATTCAACATATGTTAGGTTTGACCATAGACCTAACTTTATAAAATTAACCTAACTTTTACCTATTCAACATATGTTAGGTTTGAGCATTGACCTAACTTTTACCATTCAACATATGTTAGGTTTGACCTTTGACCTAACTTTTACCTATTCCACATATGTTAGGTTTGAGCATTGACCTAACTTTTACCATTCAACATATGTTAGGTTTGACCTTTGACCTGACTTTTACCTAGTCAACATATGTTAGGTTTGACCTTTGACCTGACTTTTACCATCCAACATATGTTAGGTTTGACCTTTGACTTAACTTTATCCTATTCAACATATGTTAGGTTTGAGCATTGACCTAACTTTTACCATTCAACATATGTTAGTTTTGACCTTTGACCTAACTTTTACCTATTCAACATATGTTTGGTTTGACCTTTGACCTGACTTTTACCTTTTCAACATATGTTAGGTTTGACCTTTGACCTAACTTTATAAAAATTAACCAAACTTTTACCTATTCAACATATGTTAGGTTTGACCTTTGACCTAACTTTTACCTATTCAACATATGTTAGGTTTGACCATTGACCTAACTTTATAAAATTAACCTAACTTTTACCTATTCAACATATGTTAGGTTTGACCTTTGACCTAACTTTTACCTATTCAACATATGTTAGGTTTGACCATTGACCTAACTTTATAAAATTAACCTAACTTTTACCTATTCAACATATGTTAGGTTTGACCTTTGACCTGACTTTTACCTATTCAACATATGTTAGGTTTGACCTTTGACCTGACTTTTACCTATTCAACATATGTTAGGTTTGACCTTTGACCTGACTTTTACCTATTCAACATATGTTAGGTTTGACCTTTGACCTAACTTTATAAAAATTAACCAAACTTTTACCTATTCAACATATGTTAGGTTTGACCTTTGACCTAACTTTTACCTATTCAACATATGTTAGGTTTGACCATTGACCTAACTTTATAAAATTAACCTAACTTTTACCTATTCAACATATGTTAGGTTTGAGCATTGACCTAACTTTTACCATTCAACATATGTTAGGTTTGACCTTTGACCTAACTTTTACCTATTCAACATATGTTAGGTTTGAGCATTGACCTAACTTTTACCATTCAACATATGTTAGGTTTGACCTTTGACCTAACTTTTACCTATTCATTATATGTTAGGTTTGACCTTTGACCTAACTTTTACCTATTCAACATATGTTAGGTTTGACCTTTGAGCTAACTTTTACCATTCAACATATGTTAGGTTTGACCTTTGACCTGACTTTTACCTAGTCAACATATGTTAGGTTTGACCTTTGACCTGACTTTTACCATTCAACATATGTTAGGTTTGACCATTGACCTAACTTTATAAAATTAACCTAACTTTTACCTATTCAACATATGTTAGGTTTGAGCATTGACCTAACTTTTACCATTCAACATATGTTAGGTTTGACCTTTGACCTAACTTTTACCTATTCCACATATGTTAGGTTTGAGCATTGACCTAACTTTTACCATTCAACATATGTTAGGTTTGACCTTTGACCTGACTTTTACCTAGTCAACATATGTTAGGTTTGACCTTTGACCTGACTTTTACCATTCAACATATGTTAGGTTTGACCTTTGACTTAACTTTATCCTATTCAACATATGTTAGGTTTGAGCATTGACCTAACTTTTACCATTCAACATATGTTAGTTTTGACCTTTGACCTAACTTTTACCTATTCAACATATGTTTGGTTTGACCTTTGACGTGACTTTTACCTTTTCAACATATGTTAGGTTTGACCTTTGACCTAACTTTATAAAAATTAACCAAACTTTTACCTATTCAACATATGTTAGGTTTGACCTTTGACCTAACTTTATAAAAATTAACCAAACTTTTACCTATTCAACATATGTTAGGTTTGACCTTTGACCTGACTTTTACCATTCAACATATGTTAGGTTTGACCTTTGACCTGACTTTTACCTATTCAACATATGTTAGGTTTGACCTTTGACCTAACTTTATAAAAATTAACCAAACTTTTACTGTTCAACATATGTTAGGTTTGACCTTTGACCTAACTTTTACCTATTCAACATATGTAAGGGTAGGATCCCTTGAGTGAGATTTCTCAAGTGACTTCAAGAACGCGATACAGGGTGAATAAAGTAAGGTTCATAAGTTTTGACTCTGCTGTTATTTCAATATCGTAGAGTTTTTTAACGTCCTCGAAATTTCGCATTAGCAAGTAACAGAGACATAGAAATACATAATATATTAATAATATAAGCCCATGTGATGCTGTTGCCTTGTTAAAGTTTTTTTTACAAATTATTTTTATTTGTTTCAAAGTATATTTTATGCATAATATTGATAATAATAAATAGATTTTGTTAAATTTAATGGTGGTTTCATTTCTATCTATGGAATAAAAGTGATAAATAAATTTAATGAACTATTTAATAGAATATTCACTTATAAGTAACTAGACATAATACAGTACAGCATCAAATTGATGTTAGTTTAAGAACGCTTCAAACGTCATTGTAGTATTACAATCAATTTTAATTAAAAAGAAGTAGATTTGAGTTTTTGAGTTTGAGTTTGAAAGGTATGTCAGTATTGATGCGAAGTGAAAAATTGACCACTGGCGTTTGTACCTATAATATGACCGTGTTGTAACGGGTGAAAAAGATAGTATGATTATTTACTAGAGCGTGAACGAGACGGATACATGTTGCGTAGCGTCGTCTCAAACTGTCAGCGCTTTGCTCAGGTGCACTTATAGTTCTGATTTCGGGTGCCACTTTTTCAGCACAAGTAACCTATCTACTCTCTCTTTTTTATTATAATATCATTGATTACAATTACTTCTGTCAAAACGCACATATTTCGACCACTCTCTCAGCGCACATCATTTTGATTCTGAATTAGCTTTAACTTCTTTATTTTTCTTCTTAGTTTTCTTCTTCTTCTTCTTATTAGGGTCTTTCTGTTTGCTTATATCGTTGTATTTCAACAGTTTCTTGTACATTTTTAATAGCTGTTTCGCGTCTTTCCTCATTTCTTTGACCGCTTGAGGAGTTGGTGTTTCAGGAGCAGTTTCTGTGCTATTTGCTGCAGTTTTATCAGTATTGCGGTCGTTTGTAGTAGATTCTTCGCTTTCAACTGCACCTTTCTCTAATTCTGTGTTAACTGGTTCTTTAACTGGGTTCACATATTTATTTGAGCCTTGCAACATATTAAAATGTTCAATTGAACCTTCTTCTAAAACAGGAGCAGGTTCTTCTACTTTCTCTTCTATTTCTTTCTCAACTTCTTGCTTCTTAGACTCTTTCAATTTCAGTTTTAACTCTCTATTCTTCTTTCTCAACAAGTTGAATATGCTTGAAGTTGTCAAAACGCGCTTAACTTTCTTACTGTCTAAATATCTGTCTTTCCAGGATATATCTTCTACATTCTCAATTTCACCTTCGTTCTCAATGTTATGTCGTTCGTGTTCTCTTATCTCTTCTTCAGTTACTACGTCTTCTCGCTCTATTTCGTCAATTTTTGCTGAAAGCGCTTCTATTTCTTCAGACGTGGGCTCTTTTGATAAAACTGTTCCTTCAACTTCGTAGCAAGAAGAATCGTCCGATAATTCCAGTATTTCGTATACGTCATCGTATTCGTCGTCTACGGGTATCGTTGGATCATCAGTTTTATTTTCAGATTTCTCTATCCCACTGTCATCGTCAGCTACATCAACAGATATGACAGAATCTGGTTTAGCAATTTTATTATCACTTTGATCAACATCAATAGTCTCACTTCGATTAACTTCGCTGTTGCCTTCAGCTGTGTCTAAAACAGCATCTTTATAAAAGTTTTGATCAGAGCTTTCCCGAAAATCCGACTTCGATTTCTTAGCTTTCTTACTTTTGCTCTTCTTCTTCTTTTCTTTCTTCTTTTTCTTGGCTTTTTTATCTGTTTCTTCGTCGGAAATGCAAACCACTTCCGGTCTCAATTCAACCGCTTCGATTTCCGAACTGGCCTTGTCGGATACTTCACCTTCAGACATTTCTTTCTCACTTTCTTTATCATTTTCAGTTATCTGAGCAACATCATTACTTGGAGAAATTGGTTTCACATTGGCTGTATTTTGCTCTTCATCTGCTATAACTGGTATATCGTCAATAGATGTTATTTCTACACATGCTTCTAGAGATTCTTGTTGCTTTCCAACTTCACTCTGTTCTACGTAATCAATTTGCGAGGCTTGCGTGACGTCATTGTTAGTACTGGCCTCTTGACTCGACGGTGCTATTTCTATAACGCTTGAAATTGGTACGAGATCTTCTTGGCTATTTTTTTCTACAGATTCCGGTATATTGTCGGGTTCATTTGTCTTTTTATTAACCTCTTCATCAACATTATCACTAGTCTCTGGTGCTATTTGATTCTTATCAATAATTTCTGTTATTGTATCCAATTCCTTTTGTAAATCATTCTGGTCGAGACTTGTGTCTTTGCTTTCGTTTTTTACATCTTCAGAATTGCTTTGAGATTCGCTATCTGAGCTGCTACTCTCTGTATCTTCAGATCCGGAGCTGGAAAGCTTTTCATAGTTCTTTCTGTCCAAATCTTCTAGCAAATCCATCTTCTCTGTATCGGACAGTTGAAGCGTAATCTCGTCATGGTCACTATCTTTATCTGCAGCTTTCTTCCTACCCTTTTTCTTAATTTTCTTCTTCTGTTGTTCTTTTTCTTTACTAACCTTAGTCTTTTTAACTTCTTTACTAGTTTCTTTGGTTTTCGATGTAGTAGCTTTATCGTTTGCGTTAGAAATATCAACTGGTTTACTAGTAGTGACAGTATTTTCTGTATTTGATACAGAAACAGTTATTTTGCTTCTGTTTAGTTTGATTTTGCGACTCTGTTTGGCTTGTGGGACTGTTACGACGAGATCGTTGACACGTTTCGTGATAGTTTGGGTGTCGTTTGCGCTTTGAGATGTTTCTTTGTTGCTTGATAGTTTTTCTGCAAAATATATTCGGATTTTAGAGGTCATAGTTATAAATTGACTACATCACATACATAGGTCCTAAAGTAAGGTTTTATCCTGTGTTCGGGAAACTAGAAACAACGAAGGTACCGCAAAACTTATACCCAGCAAAGATATATGTTGCGGGAATCGAACCCGGGACTCTTTGAAACTTAAACGGGCTAAAAAAGCCTCTAAAGGCAACATCAACCTTATGACCAGAACATCAGCCTAACTCATTTCAGATCCTAATCTACTGAAGGTTGTCTTGAATGGGTCGCTTTGTAGCGATTAGACCGTCTGAATCATACAATAAATGCATGCGCTGTTTATTATTCAGAATGCAAACGCAATGGTAGACCGAGTTAATTTTAACCCCAATTGTATTAAATGTCAAACCACTTAGTGCGGTCTGGGGTTTGATTTACCTTGTTCGTAATCAATTCTATCTTATTAGCCGAAGAAAAAGAGACGAAGCCAGGGTGATTCTATCAATGTTAAAGGCAAATACACCTTCAAAACTCTGAAGAAATCTTATTTAAAGCGGGAATCGACCCCGCGTCTTTCGCAAACCGGGCAACTGTACACTAACCGCTGTGCTACCGAAACCGGGAACCGGAACCAGCGCTACTGAAGCCAAGACCGAATGAATGTCTTACTCTAGTTTTCAGATCTTTAACAAAACCTCACCTCTCAGCTCATTCAGCTTCGGCTTCTCGTCCTCGCTGCTGATCTCCACCACCTCCGCTGGTTCCTCCTTGATTTCTACCTCATCATCTCCGGAGGAGGGCCTCCCTTCCGCTTGGGGCTCGGCTTGTTGCTCTGTGGACAATACGATTGGTGACTTACTAAAGTAAGTACTTTAAGTAAGTAAGAAATCTGTAGATTTCTTGGTCATTATTCATTTTCAGTTACAGATATAGGATAGCTTAACGACTAAAAGTTGTTTATCCATCTATTTTTGCTCATTTTAATACTTAATACACCGTCAGATATGACTAAAAACTGCAGAAATATACTACAAAATTATAAAAATCAAGAAAACCTAACTGAGTGATATTAATGCGGAAAATGCGTTATGTTCTACGCATGGTGTCTGTATTATTTCTTTTGTAAATACTCTTACTGCTATTGGCTTATTTTGAAAAAAATAAAAGTTATTCACTAAAACCAGAAGAAGAAAACGCTCCTTTATTTTAAACAATAATATGGTTTAAGTCACAAATAGCCTAACTAACTCACTGCTGCTCGCTCAGTTACATAGCTCTGTCTCGCTCTACTCACTGCTGCTCGCTCAGTTACATAGCTCTGTCTCGCTCTACTCACTGCTGCTCGCTCAGTTACATAGCTCTGTCTCGCTCTACTCACTGCTGCTCGCTCAGTTACATAGCTCTGTCTCGCTCTACTCACTGCTGCTCGCTCAGTTACATAGCTCTGTCTCGCTCTACTCACTGCTGGCCTGTTCGCGCTGCAGCTGCGCGCGGATGGCCCTCGCGCGCGCCTGCAGCTCCAGCAGCTCCAGCACCGTCAGCCCGGCGCGGCTGGCGCGCGACTGGTCCGTCTCCGGGGCGGTTGCTTCAGTTACATAGCTCTGTCTCGCTCTACTCACTGCTGCTCGCTCAGTTACATAGCTCTGTCTCGCTCTACTCACTGCTGCTCGCTCAGTTACATAGCTCTGTCTCGCTCTACTCACTGCTGCTCGCTCAGTTACATAGCTCTGTCTCGCTCTACTCACTGCTGGCCTGTTCGCGCTGCAGCTGCGCGCGGATGGCCCTCGCGCGCGCCTGCAGCTCCAGCAGCTCCAGCACCGTCAGCCCGGCGCGGCTGGCGCGCGACTGGTCCGTCTCCGGGGCGGTTGCTTCAGTTACATAGCTCTGTCTCGCTCTACTCACTGCTGCTCGCTCAGTTACATAGCTCTGTCTCGCTCTACTCACTGCTGCTCGCTCAGTTACATAGCTCTGTCTCGCTCTACTCACTGCTGCTCGCTCAGTTACATAGCTCTGTCTCGCTCTACTCACTGCTGCTCGCTCAGTTACATAGCTCTGTCTCGCTCTACTCACTGCTGCTCGCTCAGTTACATAGCTCTGTCTCGCTCTACTCACTGCTGCTCGCTCAGTTACATAGCTCTGTCTCGCTCTACTCACTGCTGCTCGCTCAGTTACATAGCTCTGTCTCGCTCTACTCACTGCTGGCCTGTTCGCGCTGCAGCTGCGCGCGGATGGCCCTCGCGCGCGCCTGCAGCTCCAGCAGCTCCAGCACCGTCAGCCCGGCGCGGCTGGCGCGCGACTGGTCCGTCTCCGGGGCGGTTGCTTCAGTTACATAGCTCTGTCTCGCTCTACTCACTGCTGCTCGCTCAGTTACATAGCTCTGTCTCGCTCTACTCACTGCTGCTCGCTCAGTTACATAGCTCTGTCTCGCTCTACTCACTGCTGCTCGCTCAGTTACATAGCTCTGTCTCGCTCTACTCACTGCTGCTCGCTCAGTTACATAGCTCTGTCTCGCTCTACTCACTGCTGCTCGCTCAGTTACATAGCTCTGTCTCGCTCTACTCACTGCTGCTCGCTCAGTTACATAGCTCTGTCTCGCTCTACTCACTGCTGCTCGCTCAGTTACATAGCTCTGTCTCGCTCTACTCACTGCTGCTCGCTCAGTTACATAGCTCTGTCTCGCTCTACTCACTGCTGGCCTGTTCGCGCTGCAGCTGCGCGCGGATGGCCCTCGCGCGCGCCTGCAGCTCCAGCAGCTCCAGCACCGTCAGCCCGGCGCGGCTGGCGCGCGACTGGTCCGTCTCCGGGGCGGTTGCTTCAGTTACATAGCTCTGTCTCGCTCTACTCACTGCTGCTCGCTCAGTTACATAGCTCTGTCTCGCTCTACTCACTGCTGCTCGCTCAGTTACATAGCTCTGTCTCGCTCTACTCACTGCTGGCCTGTTCGCGCTGCAGCTGCGCGCGGATGGCCCTCGCGCGCGCCTGCAGCTCCAGCAGCTCCAGCACCGTCAGCCCGGCGCGGCTGGCGCGCGACTGGTCCGTCTCCGGGGCGGTTGCTTCAGTTACATAGCTCTGTCTCGCTCTACTCACTGCTGCTCGCTCAGTTACATAGCTCTGTCTCGCTCTACTCACTGCTGCTCGCTCAGTTACATAGCTCTGTCTCGCTCTACTCACTGCTGCTCGCTCAGTTACATAGCTCTGTCTCGCTCTACTCACTGCTGGCCTGTTCGCGCTGCAGCTGCGCGCGGATGGCCCTCGCGCGCGCCTGCAGCTCCAGCAGCTCCAGCACCGTCAGCCCGGCGCGGCTGGCGCGCGACTGGTCCGTCTCCGGGGCGGTTGCTTCAGTTACATAGCTCTGTCTCGCTCTACTCACTGCTGCTCGCTCAGTTACATAGCTCTGTCTCGCTCTACTCACTGCTGCTCGCTCAGTTACATAGCTCTGTCTCGCTCTACTCACTGCTGCTCGCTCAGTTACATAGCTCTGTCTCGCTCTACTCACTGCTGCTCGCTCAGTTACATAGCTCTGTCTCGCTCTACTCACTGCTGCTCGCTCAGTTACATAGCTCTGTCTCGCTCTACTCACTGCTGCTCGCTCAGTTACATAGCTCTGTCTCGCTCTACTCACTGCTGCTCGCTCAGTTACATAGCTCTGTCTCGCTCTACTCACTGCTGCTCGCTCAGTTACATAGCTCTGTCTCGCTCTACTCACTGCTGCTCGCTCAGTTACATAGCTCTGTCTCGCTCTACTCACTGCTGGCCTGTTCGCGCTGCAGCTGCGCGCGGATGGCCCTCGCGCGCGCCTGCAGCTCCAGCAGCTCCAGCACCGTCAGCCCGGCGCGGCTGGCGCGCGACTGGTCCGTCTCCGGGGCGGTTGCTTCAGTTACATAGCTCTGTCTCGCTCTACTCACTGCTGCTCGCTCAGTTACATAGCTCTGTCTCGCTCTACTCACTGCTGCTCGCTCAGTTACATAGCTCTGTCTCGCTCTACTCACTGCTGCTCGCTCAGTTACATAGCTCTGTCTCGCTCTACTCACTGCTGCTCGCTCAGTTACATAGCTCTGTCTCGCTCTACTCACTGCTGGCCTGTTCGCGCTGCAGCTGCGCGCGGATGGCCCTCGCGCGCGCCTGCAGCTCCAGCAGCTCCAGCACCGTCAGCCCGGCGCGGCTGGCGCGCGACTGGTCCGTCTCCGGGGCGGTTGCTTCAGTTACATAGCTCTGTCTCGCTCTACTCACTGCAACAGAAGCGTCTATTATTAAACCGCTTGCATATTGATAAGTATTTTAGCGAATTGAATACTCAGAGACTTAAGTTGAGTTAAATTAAAGCGAATAAAAAAAATACGTCTAGTTGAGTGTATTTTTGCAACCATATCCAGTATAAGTTGACCTCTCATCACTATGGACTCTCATACAACGCGCGGGTCCGACAGAGGTCTACGGTGAATTAGACATCAACGCGTCAGTTACTTCACGGACCGAAATAAGCTGAGACACAATTTTAATTATATTACATGTTTTACTAGCTAGCTAATAAATTACGATGCGATATTTAATAATTCATTTCGCACGAAATCACATTAAAAAAGTAAAATTGGCGAGCTTAATGCCTAGAGACATTCTCTACCAGTCAACCGCAAGGCTTTATATAGATCTTAGATATTAGAAATATTAATATTAACTTATTTCGCTTAAAAACTTAATTGTTGCACCCCTATAGTTTACTGATGGAAGAGATCGCTTTTAGCGACAAGGCCGCATCAAACTTTATGCCTTAACTGTTTATCTTATCTTAAATCTATGTTAATATGTTGTAGCTGTATTATAATTATGGACTGATCCAGTATCTTTTTTGTTTAAAGCAGATTTACCCGACTGCGCCAGAAGGAGGGTTATGTTTCTAGAGTGTATGTATGTATGTATGTATGTATTTATTATGTTTTTTTTGCTTGTTCTTACTTTGCAAGTCTAGTGCAACGACTTAATTTCTACGTCTAATAGTGTTTTTTACTGGTAGAAAATTCCTCTAGACATTAAGTCCGTCAACTGTACCGTTAACGATCGGTTGTTTTTTAACTTTTTTCTTAAAACAACGAAACAATGTCAAATAGTACACTTAACGCTTCTATAGTGTTAATTGTCCACCAGTCAACCATAACTAAGTTTGTAGATAAATAGTTATTCTCAATAAGTAGGTAGTTAAACAATTTGATATTTTAAATAAGAGTTATGTTAAGTAAGTTTTTTATTGAATTAACTTCAATGAAAATTACTTAAAATACAGCACCAACCAGTATAAGCTGACCCCTCATTACTATTGAGTCTCATACAACGCGCGGACCAAGCACGTTCCTTACATTCCACAAATGAATTAATTAATTTCCCGGGATGGGGAGGTCGGAGAGTGCGCTGGAAAGCTGCAACAGAGTCAGAAAAATATGTATAATTTATTAGTAATTTAAAAATTTTTCGCTACTTTTCCCAAATTATACCCCTCGGCTATAGGACAGCTTAAATTTTAACTAACGGGAGGGTGGGAGGGCGCGTTTTTGCGGGGATGACGTCTGAGGGTGGCGAGAGTGGTGTCGTTGGATGCGTGGCGGTCATACGGACAAATTTGCCTAACAACGCAACAGGGTGTTCCATAGTAAAAACTGAAGAAAAACAAGAAAAACTGAAAATTGGATACCACCAAATTCCAGAAAAATAGGGAATATGCACTGTTCTTTTTTAATATTTTTTTTATGATAACTTATATCGTTTTAAGACTGATCAATAATCTTCATCACCAAAAATACGAAATGTAGTATATTTATAAATTGTTAAATACTTCAAACTTTTTAAAGCGTTTCAAAGGCCGCCATTATGGCGCGCTCGGTTGTCAAACCTCATCGAAACTACTACACTTACGAACAATTTTAATGAGACAGACTTCGGCGATTATGGCTAAGGCCCAGACTCCACCAGAGCTGAGCGGAGATGTGCAGCGTCGAGCTGTGTTTTCAACAACCAATGGAATTGCGTTATTCACACATGGAGATGTGATTCTATTGGTTGTTGAAAACACAGCTCGACGCCGCACATCTCCGCTCAGCTCTGGTGGAGTCTGGGCCTAAGACTCAATAAGCTGGGAGTTTTAGAGTTACACCTGTGTGTTCTATCGCCAACAAAGATGACGTATCTACAAAATATCTCAAAAAGTTGGTGCTTCATTCTTCTAGTAATGTAAATGTCAGGCTACCCGTTTCATTTCGAACCTTTTTCTTAATAAGTTACTTGCTAAGGTACAGTCAACAGCACGTCAGGCTACCCGTTGCAGTTTTAGCCTTTGTCTAAGCGAAAGACACTTATGAGGTACAGTCAACAGCATGTCAGGCTACCCGGTTTTTATCTTTTTCGTGCTAGAAACAGACTTACGAGGTACAGTCAACAGCATGTCAGGCTATCGATAGTGTCTTTTGTCACAACATCGATAGTGTCAATGTGCACAATATCGATAGTGTCGATAGTCATTATATCGATAGTGTCTTTAGTCATAATATCGATAGTGTCGATAGTCATAATATCGGTAGTGTCGATAGTCACTATATCGATAGTGTCGATAGTCACAATATCGATAGTGTCGATAGTCACAATATCGATAGTGTCGACAGTCACAATATCGATAGTGTCAATAGTCACTTTATCGATAGTGTCGATAGTCACGATACCGAAAGTGTCTTAAGTCACAATATCGATAGTGTCTTAAGTCACTATATCGATTGTGTCTTTAGTCACAATATCTATAGTGTCAATGTGCACAATATCGATAGTATCGACAGTCACAATATCAATAGTGTCAATAGTCACTTTATCGATAGTGTCGATAGTCACGATACCGAAAGTGTCTTAAGTCACAATATCGATAGTGTCTTAAGTCACAATATTGATAGTGTCGATAGTAACAATATCGATAGTGTCGATAGTCACAACATTGATAGTGTCGATAGTAACAATATCGATAGTGTCGATGGTCACAACATTGATAGTGTCGATAGTCACAACATCGATAGTGTCGATAGACATAATATCAATAGTGTCGATAGTCACTATATCGATAGTGTCGATAGTCACTATATCGATATTGTCAATATTCACAATATCGATAGTGTCGATAGTCACAATATCGAAAGTGTCGATAGTCATTATATCGATAGTGTCTTTAGTCATAATATCGATAGTGTCGATAGTCACTATATCGATAGTGTCGATAGTCACAATATCGATAGTGTCTTTCTAACCTAACCTAACCTAACCTAACCTAACCTAACCTAACTTTTACCATTCAACATATGTTAGGTTTGACCTTTGACCTAACTTTTACCATTCAACATATGTTAGGTTTGACCTTTGACCTAACTTTAACCTATTCAACATATGTTAGGTTTGACCTTTGACCTAACTTTTACCTATTCAACATATGTTAGGTTTGACCTTTGAGCTAACTTTTACCATTCAACATATGTTAGGTTTGACCTTTGAGCTAACTTTTACCATTCAACATATGTTAGGTTTGACCTTTGACCGAACTTTTACCATTCAACATATGTTAGGTTTGACCTTTGACCGAACTTTTACCTATTCAACATATGTTAGGTTTGACCTTTGACCTAACTTTATAAAAATTAACCAAACTTTTACCTATTCAACATATGTTAGGTTTGACCTTTGACCTAACTTTTACCATTCAACATATGTTTGGTTTGACCTTTGACCGAACTTTTACCTATTCAACATATGTTAGGTTTGACCTTTGACCTAACTTTTACCTATTCAACATATGTTAGGTTTGACCTTTGACCTAACTTTTACCATTCAACATATGTAAGGTTTGACCTTTGACCTAACTTTATAAAAATTAACCAAACTTTACCTACAAACTTTACCTTTACCTAACCTAACCTTTTTTTTTTTTTTTTTTTCTCGGTGTCAAAAAATCCATTTACGGACTATCCCACCCCTCGGGGAAGGGGTGGGGGTGTGTGGGACTCGCCCACCTCTGAAGGAGGTGGGAATACCGCACTAAAAAATACACCGGTATACCCGCACCGCTTACGGGACGGCATGGCTCTGGTCGATTACCACATCGTCCCTGCGGTGGCCCGGCCTCCACACCGGGCCTCCTCACGCCACGGGGGGCATCCTGGTATACGAGGACACCCCCAGACGGGGACACCGTGCAATGGGGATTGGGCTCCCCAGCCCGCACCCCTGGTGTCACTTTTAGGGAGCAGGAATGACATAACGGTTAAACCGCCGCATTCCCGCCCCCCGCCGTCTGCGTCGGAGAGGCGCCGCTAGAGGATCATCCTCACGGGCCCTCTCCGCGGCCTCCTTCTGTGACATTACGTCGTCACAGAAGGCGACCATCCCCCCCCATGCCTCATCGCTGCCTAGCATACTATCGATGATCCTCGGCAGCGAGAGGTCTGGGCCCACCTTGGCCATTAGAGCGCGGCGCTGTACCGCCCATGCAGGACACACTTGAAGTGTGTGCTGGGCGGTATCCTCTGGCGCGCCGCACTCGTGACACCGAGGTGTCGGCTCGCGTCTCGCGACCCGGTGCAGATACTTTCCGAAGCACCCATGGCCGGAAAGTATCTGCACCAGCCGATATCTCATCGGCTTCCTGTCTCGCCGGACCCACGACCGGAGGACCGGACGGATTGCATCTATCGGCCATTGGCCGAAGAGCGGATCCGCCAAGTCCTCCTCCCAGAGACGCAGGACCTCCTCTTGCGCCCGCTGCCTGACCGCCTCTACCTCTTCAAGGCAGGGGCGGTCGCCTCTTGCTCTAGCGGCTGCTCGAAATCTGAAAACAGTCGTTAGTACTTCTGCCTCCAACTCCCACGGGGGCATGCCTGCCAGAAGGCAAGCAGCCCCCGCCGATATCGTGCGATATCCTCGGATCGCCCTCACCGCCATGGTCCTCTGAGGACCACGCAACAGCCGTCTGTTGCGGGCGGTGAGAGCATCCACCCAGATAGGCGCCCCGTATAGCGCCATACTCTTCAGAATTCCGGCGTATAGGCGCCGGCACGTCGTGTCTGGGCCGCGTTCGTTCGGCAGAAGGCGACCCAGAGCTCCCGCAGCGCGTATTAGACGGGGCGCGAGGCGGTCGAAGTGCGCGTCAAACCGCCAGCGCCCGTCCAGAATCAGGCCCAGATATTTCATCTGGGCCATCACCTTCACTTCCGCACCATCTATATGAACCGAGGCGCCGGGCGGTGGTCCCTGCCGAGGTCCATGAAAAAGAAGGACCTCGGTCTTACTCAGAGCCACCTTCAATCCCAGCGCCTCGATTCGGCCGATGACAAGGCTGGCGCTCACCTCCGCCAGCCTTTTTGCCTCGGCAAAATCTCCCCCCGTGGCTACGACTAGGGTGTCATCCGCGTAGCAAATGACACGCACCCTAGGTGGGAGCGTGCCGCGGAGCACCCAGTCGTAGCCGATGTTCCACAACAGGGGCCCGAGTACGGACCCCTGGGGAACCCCACAAGTAACAGACCGACGAACCAAGACGCCGTCGGCCCCCTCGAACAGCACCTCTCGGCCGCGGAGGTAGTCCTCCAACAGCCTTTGTAAGTAGAGGGGCACTCCGAAATAACGGAGTGCCTCCCTAATCACCCCGAAGGGCAGGCTGTTGAAGGCGTTGGCGATATCCAGAGATATCGCCAACGACCTCTCCCCGCGACCGGAGGCAGCAGTCGTCTCGTCCTTTAGGAGGGTCAGGGCGTCGAGGGTCGAGTGACCCGCCCTGAACCCGAACTGCACCGGCGACAGATCGGGCCCCACCTCCTTCAGGTGTTGGATGAGACGGAAGGAAATTATTCGTTCAAACGATTTCCCCGTCTCATCCAACAAGACGATTGGCCGGTACGCGCCGGCTTCACCCGGAGGCCTCCCCTCCTTCGGGAAAAGGCACAGACGCCCTTCCTTCCACAACTTCGGGAATCGTGCCGACGCGAGCGCTGCGTCGTACAATTCCCGAAGTTGTCCCCCCAGATGGGCCAAGGCCAGGGCCAAGACCTTGCCCGGTACCCCATCAGGCCCCGGGGCCTTCTTCCGCGCCTTGAGTCGGTCCACCACAGCCGCCATCTCCTCGTCGGTGACCGGTGGGACCGACTCGTCGGCCAAGGCAGGCACGGGAGGAGCCATAGTCGGAGGGGTGTGCATTGGGGGCTCTGGGAAGAGCTCCCGCACGACCCGCTCCAACACCTCCGTCTGGAGGGTCTCAATCACGGGGGGACCATTATTGCGGAGCTTGTTTCGCGCCGCCTTATATGGTCTCCCCCATGGGTCCCTATTGAGATCCTCCAGCATCTCCTCTCTCGCCCTGCTCTTTGCCTGGCATATGGCCAGCTGTAATGCCTTCTTATCCTCGATATAAGTGGCATACAGCTGGCCTTCCCTCCCTGTGTCACGCCGTCTACGGCGGAGCGCTCGGGTGAAAGCCCTCCTCGACAGCGAGCACTGCTGCCGAAGAAGGGCGATCTCCTCGCTCCACCAGTAGACTTGGTGACGCCGCGGCGGTGGCCCAATTACCTTGGGCATGGCGGCGTTGCAGACCCCGGACATCATGTCGCGGAATCTGCTTGCCGCCTCGTCAACCCCCGTGGTGACAGGGGTGGCACACCAAGCCGCCACTATGGCGGCCTCCTCCGCCAACTCTCGGTTGAGCTTTGTCATCGCCCACCGGGGGAAGGAGGAGTGCCCCGACTGTCGTTGCGGCCCTGGGGAGCCACTGGAGGTGGAGACGTCGAACCTAATATACTTGTGGTCCGACATTGTCTCCACCTCACTTAGCACCTGCCAGCCCTGGACGCGTTGTGCTAGAGAAGGGGTGGCGAACGTCAAGTCCACCACGGACCCCCCTCCTCTACGCACACACGTGTGTGATGTCCCCCTGTTAAGGAGGGACAACCCAGAGCTGACAGCCCAGTCCTCCACGGCCAGACCCCACGGGTCTGTAGACACACTCCCCCAGAGCGTCGACCATGAGTTGAGGTCACCCATGACCAACACCGGGAGAGGCGCCAACCGCTGAATGACTGGGCCAAGGCCCCGCAAAAAGTTTTCCAAGTTGGACAACCCTCGATTTGGGGAGACATAGACGCCAACGATGGCAATGCCTCCCCATGTTGCAGCGACGTAGCCGGCACCCCTTTCCTTAGGAATAAGGATGTTCCGGCTAGCCGCCGCCACGATAGCCACAGAACCGCTTGTGTCTCCAGCCCATAAGGGCTGAGAGGGCACAAAATACGGTTCTGCGACTACCGCCACGTCAATCTCCCACTGCGCCATGGACTGGATTAATAAATCCTGGGCCCCGGCGCAGTGGTTGAGATTCGTCTGGAGGAAACTGCTATGCCGAGTGTAACTCATAGTTGCATGGCAGTTTCCTCTGACGCTGACGTGCGCGTCCCTCTTGTGGCCTGGGTCCGATTGGCCGCCCTCGCTTTTGAAGCAGGAGGACAACAACTCCTCCCACCCATCGTATGCCCAGAGGGCTTGCCCGCGTCTGCGCAGACCGCGCAGCGAGCCTTCGCCGTGCATCCGGCGGCTTTGTGGCCCGGCTCACCACACCGGAAGCACAGCTCGTCCCGCTGCTTGTCGGACGGGCAGAGCTGCCGCGTGTGCCCGATGCCCATGCACTTGAAGCACCTCAAAGGAAGTGCCTCAAGGGCCCGGACCTGCGCACAGCTCCACCCAACCAACAAACGACCGCCGGCCAGAACGGTCTTGGCCGCAGCCACGGGGCATTTCAGTGTCACTGAACCTGCCCCGGAGCGACCAAGCCGAATGTCCGCGGCCTTGATTTGCGCTGCGTCGCAACCTCCCTTGGCCGCTACGGCAGCCACAACGTCCTCGCGGGTCACGGACTCCTCGAGGCCCGAAATACGCAAATCTGCGCATTTCGTGGGCCTCGTGACAGTGGCGATCCCCGCGAGCGCCTCCGCTAGCTTGGCTGCCAGACGGTCGGCAGCCTCGGCGCTTTTGGCACCCGGCAACTCGAGCATTCTCGCTCCTGTTGCCGTCTGCCTGGACGTCACTCCCTGAATGCCCAGTTCAGGGAGCGCAATAGCCTCCTTGGCCTTCAGGAGTGCCATCTTGTATGAAACCCCGCGCGCCACAGCCTCGGGCTGTAGTGTGAAAACTACAGCGGAGGAGCGCGGCGAGGTCAATTTGGCCTTCGGCTTGGCTTGCGGCTGGGCTTGCTTGCCTGCTTGGGCTTGCGGCTTCGACTTACCCTTCTTAGCCTTGGGCGCAGTCGCGGTCGGCGGTTTCGGAGCTGCAGGGGCTGCGGGGACGGGCTTGGAGCTCTTCCCCTTCCCCTTTCCCTTCCTGCTGGCCACCACACTCCAAGTCTCTGCATCCGCAGAGGCTGGGGTAGCAGCAACAGCAGCCGGGGTCGCAGCAGCAACCGGAGTCGCCTTCGCAGGTGCTCGCGATGGACCTGCAACAGACATCACTTCGGCAGATTGGGGTTTCTTCCCTTTCTTTGCCTTAGGTTTGGCTTTGGCCTTGACCTGGGCCGGGCGGGCTGCGGCTGGAGCAGCCAAGGCAGCCTCCCTGGTCGCGGCCGCAGCCTCCTCGGCAGCGGCAGCCTCCCTGGCAGCGGCCTCCTCCCTCCTCTTGTCCGCCGCAAGCGGGGGGCGGAGAGTAGGCGCAGGTGGGAGGCGCATCTCCAACCCCGCGATGCGCGCGGAGATCATGTCGCCGACGGTGCGACACATGGAGGCCTTCATATCCTCCATCATGTCGGCAACCATGACGGCGACCTGACCCACCACATCCTTCGAGACCTCAGGCTCCAGAACCGGCTGTGCTTCTGAAGAAGAAGGACCAGGGTGCTCGGACCTACTCGTGGCGAAGTCGCGGCGTAAGGCCTTGACCTCGCGCTGTAGGTCCTCCACCTGGTTCTTCAGCAGCCGGTTCTGCACACTCAATCGTCGAGTCTCGTCCGAAACGGAGCGTTCGGACAGAGAATCAACGATCTCCTGGTACTCAGACGCGTACGCCTTGAGGTCTCGGATAAAGTTCCCCTTCAAATTACCCGACTTGCGAGCTATCTCGAAGATAGCCCGCTTCAACTCAGTTGCACGCTCGCGTGCGAGCTGCGTGTCGAGGTCCGCCGTCAGCTCATCCAGAGTTTGGACCTCGCCAGGCACCTCATACGGCAGTGGGACCGTGATCGGAGAGGGGGGCTCCGTCGGGTCAAAGTCTGCCAAAATATCATCAATGTTTTTGTTGCACCGAGCAACCAATTCAGAATGGGAAGGCGAAGAGGAATTCTTCTTGCCCCGTTTGGAGCCCTTCCCAGCTTTTTTATACTTGCT
This sequence comes from Udea ferrugalis, assembly GCA_950022985.1. Lineage (NCBI taxonomy): Eukaryota > Metazoa > Arthropoda > Insecta > Lepidoptera > Crambidae > Udea > Udea ferrugalis. The sequence continues at coordinate 8,709,337 of OX465542.1, forward strand.
GCTACAAGTTTTTGTTCTGCATTTTGATTGCAGACCGAGATCGTCGTCAGTCGTATCGTCATCGCCAGAAGCGAAGAGAGGCGACATTGCAGGTCGCTTGCCAGAGGAACTCCTCGTCACACGACCTTTCTCCTCAAACGGTCCCTCCTCGACCACTAGCCCTGAGAACGAATTCTCAGTAAAGTCCGGGAACATGCATGGGTCGTCAGTAGGGACGCCGACCAACGGGGCCGACGTCTCCACCGCCAGATCAACAAACGCCGGTTCGTGAGCTGAATCGGAGTCAGAGTGGGAAGCCAGGTTGTTGGCGGACCTATCCTTAAAAGGACTGGATCCGCCAGAAGACGAATCGGCAGCAGCGGGCCTATCCTGAAAAGGACTGGGCCTGCGCGCACAGGAAGATTTCTTAGCAGTCGACATAACGAACTCAGTCAAAACGCAAGTCGCAATGCACTGAAGTGTTGCCGTCGTCTGTGCCACTCCGTTACGGTGGTCACAGACTACGTTGCCCAGGGTTCACTACGGGGAAGTCACTTCAGGGCGAACCCCTACCTTTTTTTTTTTTTTTTTTTTTTTTTTTTTCCCGGTGTCAAAAAATGCATTTACGCACTATCCCACCCCCCGGGGAAGGGGTGGGGGTGTGTGGGACTCGCCCACCTCTGAAGGAGGTGGGAATACCGCACTAAAAAATACACCGGTATACCCGCACCGCTTACGGGACGGCATGGCTCTGGTCGATTACCACATCGTCCCTGCGGTGGCCCGGCCTCCACGCCGGGCCTCCTCACGCCACGGGGGGCATCCTGGTATACGAGGACACCCCCAGACGGGGACACCGTGCAATGGGGATTGGGCTCCCCAGCCCGCACCCCTGGTGTCACTTTTAGGGAGCAGGAATGACATAACGGTTAAACCGCCGCATTCCCGCCCCCCGCCGTCTGCGTCGGAGAGGCGCCGCTAGAGGATCATCCTCACGGGCCCTCTCCGCGGCCTCCTTCTGTGACATTACGTCGTCACAGAAGGCGACCATCCCCCCCCATGCCTCATCGCTGCCTAGCATACTATCGATGATCCTCGGCAGCGAGAGGTCTGGGCCCACCTTGGCCATTAGAGCGCGGCGCTGTACCGCCCATGCAGGACACACTTGAAGTGTGTGCTGGGCGGTATCCTCTGGCGCGCCGCACTCGTGACACCGAGGTGTCGGCTCGCGTCTCGCGACCCGGTGCAGATACTTTCCGAAGCACCCATGGCCGGAAAGTACCTGCACCAGCCGATATCTCATCGGCCCTCCGTCGCGCCGGACCCACGACCGGAGGACCGGGCGGATCGCGTCTATCGGCCATTGGCCGAAGAGCGGATCCGCCAAGTCCTCCTCCCAAAGACGCAGGACCTCCTCTTGCGCCCGCTGCCTGACCGTCTCTACCTCTTCAAGGCAGGGGCGCTCACCTCTTGCTCTTCGGTCTGCTCGGTATCTGTAAACAGTCTTTAATACAGCCGCTTCCAACTCCCACGGGGGCATACCTGCCAGAAGGCAAGCAGCCCCCGCCGATATCGTGCGATATCCTCGGATCGCCCTCACCGCCATGGTCCTCTGAGGACCACGCAACAGCCGTCTGTTGCGGGCGGTGAGAGCATCCACCCAGATAGGCGCCCCGTATAGCGCCATACTCTTCAGAATTCCGGCGTATAGGCGCCGGCACGTCGTGTCTGGGCCGCGTTCGTTCGGCAGAAGGCGACCCAGAGCTCCCGCAGCGCGAATTAGACGGGGCGCGAGGCGGTCGAAGTGCGCGTCAAACCGCCAGCGCCCGTCCAGAATCAGGCCCAGATATTTCATCTGGGCCATCACCTTCACTTCCGCACCATCTATATGAACCGAGGCGCCGGGCGGTGGTCCCTGCCGAGGTCCATGAAAAAGGAGGACCTCGGTCTTACCGAGAGCCACTTTCAATCCCAGCGCCTCGATTCGGCCGATGACAAGGCTGGCGCTTACCTCCGCCAGCCTTTTTGCATCGGCAAAATCCCCCCCCGTGGCTACGACTAGGGTGTCATCCGCGTAGCAAATGACACGCACCCTAGGTGGGAGCGTGCCGCGGAGCACCCAGTCGTAGCCGATGTTCCACAACAGGGGCCCGAGTACGGACCCCTGGGGAACCCCACAAGTTACAGACCGACGAACCAAGACGCCGTCGGCCCCCTCGAATAACACCTCCCGGCCGCGGAGGTAATCCTCCAACAGCCTTTGTAAGTAGAGGGGCACTCCGAAATAACGGAGTGCCTCCCTAATCACCCCGAAGGGCAGGCTGTTGAAGGCGTTGGCGATATCCAGAGATATCGCCAACGACCTCTCCCCGCGACTGGAGGCAGCAGTCGTCTCGTCCTTTAGGAGGGTCAGGGCGTCGAGGGTCGAGTGACCCGCCCTGAACCCGAACTGCACCGGCGACAGATCGGGCCCCACCTCCTTCAGGTGTTGGATGAGACGGAAGGAAATGATTCGTTCGAACGATTTCCCCGTCTCATCCAACAAGACGATTGGCCGGTACGCGCCGGCTTCACCCGGAGGCCTCCCCTCCTTCGGGAGAAGGCACAGACGCCCCTCCTTCCACAACTTCGGGAATCGTGCCGACGCGAGCGCTGCGTCGAACAATTCCCGAAGTTGTCCCCCCAGATGGGCCAAGGCCAGGGCCAAGACCTTGCCCGGCACCCCATCAGGCCCCGGGGCCTTCTTCCGAGCCTTGAGTCGGTCCACCACAGCCGCCATCTCCTCGTCTGTGACTGGTGGGACCGACTCGTCGGCCAAGGCAGGCACGGGAGGAGCCATAGTCGGAGGGGTGTGCGTTGGGGGCTCTGGGAAGAGCTCCCGCACGACCCGCTCCAACACCTCCGTCTGGAGGGTCTCAATCACGGGGGGACCATTATTGCGGAGCTTGTTGCGCGCCGCCTTATATGGTCTCCCCCATGGGTCCCTATTGAGATCCTCCAGCATCTCCTCTCTCGCCCTGCTCTTCGCCTGGCATATGGCCAGCTGTAATGCCTTCTTATCCTCGATATAAGTGGCATACAGCTGGCCTTCCCTCAATGTGTCACGCCGTCTACGGCGGAGCGCCCGGGTGAAAGCCCTCCTCGACAGCGAGCACTGCTGCCGAAGAAGGGCGATCTCCTCGCTCCACCAGTAGACTTGGTGACGCCGCGGCGGTGGCCCAATTACCTTGGGCATGGCGGCGTTGCAGACCCCGGACATGATGTCGCGGAATCTGCTAGCCGCCTCGTCAACCCCCGTGGTGACAGGGGTGGCACACCAAGCCGCCACTATGGCAGCCTCCTCCGCAAGTTCCCTGTCGAGCTTTGTCATCGCCCAACGAGGGAAGGAGGAGTGCCCCGTCTGTCTTTGCGGCCCTGGGAAGCCGCTGGAGGTGGAGACGTCGAACCTAATATACTTGTGGTCCGACATTGTCTCCACCTCACTCAGCACCTGCCAGCCCTGGACGCGTTGTGCTAGAGAAGGGGTGGCGAACGTCAAGTCCACCACGGACCCCCCTCCTCTACGCACACACGTGTGTGATGTCCCCCTGTTAAGGAGGGACAACCCAGAGCTGACAGCCCAGTCCTCCACGGCCAGACCCCACGGGTCTGTTGACACACTCCCCCAGAGCGTCGACCACGAGTTAAGGTCACCCATGACCAACACCGGGAGAGGCGCCAACCGCTGAATTACTGGGCCAAGGCCCCGCAAAAAGTTTTCCAAGTTGGATAACCCTCGATTTGGGGAGACATAGACGCCAACGATGGCAATGCCTCCCCATGTTGCAGCGACGTAGCCCGGGCCCCGTTCCTTCGGAACGAGGATGTTCCGGCTAGCCGCCGCCACGATAGCAACAGAACCGACCGTGTCTCCAGCCCATAAGGGCTGAGAGGGCACAAAGTACGGTTCTGCGACTACCGCCACGTCAATCTCCCACTGCGCCATGGACTGGATTAATAAATCCTGGGCCCCGGCGCAGTGGTTGAGGTTCGTCTGGAGGAAACTGCTATGCCGAGTGTAACTCATAGTTGCATGGCAGTTTCCTCTGACGCTGACGTGCGCGTCCCTCTTGTGGCCTGGGTCCGATTGGCCGCCCTCGCTTTTGAAGCAGGAGGACAACAACTCCTCCCACCCATCGTATGCCCAGAGGGCTTGCCCGCGTCTGCGCAGACCGCGCAGCGAGCCTTCGCCGTGCATCCGGCGGCTTTGTGGCCCGGCTCACCACACCGGAAGCACAACTCGTCCCGCTGCTTGTCGGACGGGCAGAGCTGCCGCGTGTGCCCGATGCCCATGCACCTGAAGCACCTCAAAGGAAGTGCTTCAAGGGCCCGGACCTGCGCACAGCTCCACCCAACCAACAAACGACCGCCGGCCAGAACGGTCTTGGCCGCAGCCACGGGGCATTTCAGTGTCACCGAACCTGCCCCAGAGCGACCAAGCCGAATGTCCGCGGCCTTGATCTGCGCCGCGTCGCAACCTCCCTTGGCCGCTACGGCAGCCACAACGTCCTCGCGGGTCACGGACTCCTCGAGGCCCGAAATACGCAAATCTGCGCATTTCGTGGGCCTCGTGACAGTGGCGATCCCCGCGAGCGCCTCCGCTAGCTTGGCTGCCAGACGGTTGGCAGCCTCGGCGCTTTTGGCACCCGGCAACTCGAGCATTCTCGCTCCTGTTGCCGTCTGCCTGGACGTCACTCCCTGAATGCCCAGTTCAGGGAGCGCGATAGCCTCTTTGGCCTTCAAGAGGGCCATCTTGTAAGAGACCCCGCGCGCAACAGCCTCGGGCTGTAGTGTAAAAACTACAGCGGAGGAGCGCGGCGAGGTCAGTTTGGCCTTCGGCTTGGCTTGCGGCTGGGCTTGCTTGCCTGCTTGGGCTTGCGGCTTCGACTTACCCTTCTTAGCCTTGGGCGCAGTCGCGGTCGGCGGTTTCGGAGCTGCAGGGGCTGCGGGGACGGGCTTGGAGCTCTTCCCCTTCCCCTTTCCCTTCCTGCTGGCCACCACACTCCAAGTCTCTGCATCCGCAGAGGCTGGGGTAGCAGCAACAGCAGCCGGGGTCGCAGCAGCAACCGGAGTCGCCTTTGCAGGTGCTCGCGATGGACCTGCAACAGGAAGAGTTTCGGCAGATAAAGGTGCCTTCACCTTCTTCTTACCCTTCGATTTGGCTTTGGCCTTGACCTGGGCCGGGCGGGCTGCGGCTGGAGCAGCCAAGGCAGCCTCCCTGGTCGCGGCCGCAGCCTCCTCGGCAGCGGCAGCCTCCCTGGCAGCGGCCTCCTCCCTCCTCTTGTCCGCCGCAAGCGGGGGGCGGAGAGTAGGCGCAGGTGGGAGGCGCATCTCCAACCCCGCGATGCGCGCGGAGATCATGTCGCCGACGGTGCGACACATGGAGGCCTTCATATCCTCCATCATGTCGGCGACCATGACGGCGACTTGACCCACGACATCCTTCGACACCTCAGGCTCCAGAACCGGCTGTGCTTCTGAAGAAGAAGGACCAGGCTGCTCGGACCTACTCGTGGCGAAGTCGCGGCGCAAGGCCTTGACCTCGCGCTGTAAGTCCTCCACCTGGTTCTTCAGCAGCCGGTTCTGCACACTCAATCGCCGAGTCTCGTCCGAAACGGAGCGTTCGGACAGAGAATCGACGATCTCCTGGTATTCAGACGCGTACGCCTTGAGGTCTCGGATAAAGTTCCCCTTTAAATTACCCGACTTGCGAGCTATCTCGAAGATAGCCCGCTTCAACTCAGTTGCACGCTCGCGTGCGAGCTGCGTGTCGAGGTCCGCCGTCAGCTCGTCAAGAGTTTGGACCTCGCCAGGCACCTCATACGGCAGTGGGACCGTGATCGGAGAGGGGGGCTCCGTCGGGTCAAAGTCTGCCAAAATATCGTCAATGTTTTTGTTGCACCGAGCAACCAACTCTTTATGGGAAGGCGAAGAGGAATTCTTCTTGCCCCGTTTGGAGCCCTTCCCAGCTTTTTTATACTTGGTGCTACAAGTTTTTGTTCTGCACTTTGATTGCTGGACTTGATCGTCATCAGTCAACTCGTCATCGCCTGAGGCGAAGAGAGGTGACATAGCCGGTCGCTTTCCACGAGAACTCCTCGTCAAACAACCTCTCTCCTCAAACGGTCCCTCATCGACCACTAGCCCCGAGAACGAATTCTCGGTAAAGTCCGGGGACATGCATGGGTCGTCAGTAGGGACGCCGACCAACGGGGCCGACGTCTCCACCGCCAGGTCAACGAACGCCGGTTCATGAGCTGAATCAGAGTCAGTGTGGGAAGCCAGGTTGTTGGCGGACCTATCCTTAAAAGGACTGGATCCGCCAGAAGACGAATCGGCAGCAGCGGGCCTATCCTGAAAAGGACTGGGCCTGCGCGCACAGGAGGTTTTCTCAGCAGTCGACATAGCGATCTCAGTCAAAACGCAAGTCGCAATGCACTGAAGTGTTGCCGTCGTCTGTGCCACTCCGTTACGGTGGTCACAGACTACGTTGCCCAGGGTTCACTACGGGGAAGTCACTTCAGGGCGAACCCCAACCCCTACCTAACCTAACCTAACCTAACCTAACCTAACCTAACCTAACCTAACCTAACTTTTACCTATTCAACATATGTTAGGTTTGACCTTTGACCTAACTTTTACCTATTCAACATATGTTAGGTTTGACCTTTGAGCTAACTTTTACCATTCAACATATGTTAGGTTTGACCTTTGACCGAACTTTTACCATTCAACATATGTTAGGTTTGGCCTTTGACCTAACTTTTACCTATTCAACATATGTTAGGTTTGACCATTGACCTAACTTTATAAAAATTAACCAAACTTTTACCTATTCAACATATGTTAGGTTTGACCTTTGACCTAACTTTTACCTATTCAACATATGTAAGGTTTGACCTTTGACCTAACTTTTACCTATTCAACATATGTTAGGTTTGACCTTTGACCTGACTTTTACCTATTCAACATATGTTAGGTTTGACCTTTGACCTGACTTTTACCTATTCAACATATGTTAGGTTTGACCTATGACCTGACTTTTACCTATTCAACATATGTTAGGTTTGACCTTTGACCTGACTTTATAAAAATTACCCAAACTTTTACCTATTCAACATATGTTAGGTTTGACCTTTGACCTGACTTTTACCTATTCAACATATGTTAGGTTTGACCTTTGACCTAACTTTTACCTATTCAACATATGTAAGGTTTGACCTTTGACCTAACTTTTACCTATTCAACATATGTTAGGTTTGACCTTTGACCTGACTTTTACCTATTCAACATATGTTAGGTTTGACCTTTGACCTGACTTTTACCTATTCAACATATGTTAGGTTTGACCTATGACCTGACTTTTACCTATTCAACATATGTTAGGTTTGACCTTTGACCTGACTTTATAAAAATTACCCAAACTTTTACCTATTCAACATATGTTAGGTTTGACCTTTGACCTGACTTTTACCCATTCAACATATGTTAGGTTTGACCTTTGACCTAACTTTTACCTATTCAACATAAGTTAGGTTTGACCTTTGAGCTAACTTTTACCATTCAACATATGTTAGGTTTGACCTTTGACCGAACTTTTACCATTCAACATATGTTAGGTTTGACCTTTGACCTAACTTTTACCATTCAACATATGTTGGGTTTGACCTTTGACCGAACTTTTACCTATTCAACATATGTTAGGTTTGACCTTTGACCTAACTTTTACCTATTCAACATATGTTAGGTTTGACCTTTGACCTAACTTTATAAAAATTAACCAAACTTTTACCTATTCAACAAATGTTAGGTTTGACCTTTTACCTAACTTTTACCCATTCAACATATGTTAGGTTTGACCTTTGACCTGAATTTTACTTATTCAACATATGTTAGGTTTGACCTTTGACCTAACTTTATAAAAATTAACCAAACTTTTACCTATTCAACATATGTTAGGTTTGACCTTTGACCTAACTTTTACCTATTCAACATATGTAAGGTTTGACCTTTGACCTAACTTTTACCTATTCAACATATGTTAGGTTTGACCTATGACCTGACTTTTACCTATTCAATATATGTTAGGTTTGACCTTTGACCTGACTTTTACCTATTCAACATATGTTAGGTTTGACCTTTGACCTAACTTTTACCTATTCAACATGTTAGGTTTGACCTTTGACCGAACTTTTACCTATTCAACATATGTTAGGTTTGACCTTTGACCTAACTTTAACCTATTCAACATATGTTAGGTTTGACCTTTGACCTAACTTTTACCATTCAACATATGTTAGGTTTGACCTTTGACCTAACTTTATAGAAATTAACCAAACTTTTACCTATTCAACAAATGTTAGGTTTGACCTTTGACCTAACTTTTACCCATTCAACATATGTTAGGTTTGACCATTGACCTAACTTTTACCTATTCAACATATGTAAGGTTTGACCTTTGACCTAACTTTTACCTATTCAACATATGTTAGGTTTGACCTATGACCTGACTTTTACCTATTCAATATATGTTAGGTTTGACCTTTGACCTGACTTTTACCTATTCAACATATGTTAGGTTTGACCTTTGACCTAACTTTTACCTATTCAACATAAGTTAGGTTTGACCTTTGAGCTAACTTTTACCATTCAACATATGTTAGGTTTGACCTTTGACCGAACTTTTACCATTCAACATATGTTAGGTTTGACCTTTGACCTAACTTTTACCATTCAACATATGTTGGGTTTGACCTTTGACCAAACTTTTACCTATTCAACATATGTTAGGTTTGACCTTTGACCTAACTTTATAAAAATTAACCAAACTTTTACCTATTCAACATATGTTAGGTTTGACCTTTGACTTAACTTTATCCTATTCAACATATGTTAGGTTTTACCATTGACCTAACTTTATAAAAATTAACCTAACTTTTACCTATTCAACATATGTTAGGTTTGACCTTTGACCTGACTTTTACCTATTCAACATATGTTAGGTTTGACCTTTGACCTTACTTTTACCATTCAACATATGTTAGGTTTGACCTTTGACTTAACTTTATCCTATTCAACATATGTTAGGTTTTACCATTGACCTAACTTTATAAAAATTAACCAAACTTTCACCTATTCAACATATGTTAGGTTTGACCTTTGACCTAACTTTTACCTATTCAACATATGTAAGGTTTGACCTTTGACCTAACTTTTACCTATTCAACATATGTTAGGTTTGACCTTTGACCTAACTTTATAAAAATTAACCAAACTTTTACCTATTCAACATATGTTAGGTTTGACCTTTGACTTAACTTTATCCTATTCAACATATGTTAGGTTCTTTCACTAAATATACTGCACACATCAAAAAATTAAATGCTTGCCATTATTAAGGGAAGGGTAGGATCCCTTGAGTGAGATTTCTCAAGTGACTTCAAGAACGCGATACAGGGTGAATAAAGTAAGGTTCATAAGTTTTGACTCTGCTGTTATTTCAATATCGAGTTTTTTAACGTCCTCGAAATTTCGCATTAGCAAGTAACAGAGACATAGAAGTACATAATATATTAATAATATAAGCCCATGTGATGCTGTTGCCTTGTTAATGTTTTTTACCAATTATTTTTATTTGCTTCAAAGTATATTTTATGCATAGTATTGATGATAATAAACAGATTTTGTTAAATTTAATGGTGGTTTTATTTCTAACTATGGAATAAAATGAATAAATAATTTTAATGAACTATTTAATAGAATATTCACTTAGAAGTAACTAGATCTAAATAATGCATAGCCAATGATATAATGGTAAAAAGAGGTAAATAGGTAACTTCTGCTAAAAAAGTGGCACCTGAAATTATAACTGAAAGTGCACCTGAGCAAAGTATTGACAGTTTAAGACGACACTGCGCAACATGTATTTGTCTCGTTTACTCTCTAGTAAATAATCAGCCTATGTTGTTCACATGGTCAAATTATTGGTATACCGTACGCAAGTTGTCCATTTTTTACTTTTTATTTTTTATTTTTTACTTCGCATCGGTACTGCCATAACCTATCTACCTCTTTTTTATTATAATTTCATTGTGTACAACATCAAAGTATGGGAGTGGTCAAATATGTCCCAAGTAGATGAATAAGAACGTTTCAAACGTGCTTGTAGTATTACAACTACTTTACGCCAATATTTCGACCACTCTTTCACACATTTTTATTTATTCTTATGAAAGCTCAGCATCATTTTCATTCTGAATTAGCTTTAACTTCTTTATTTTTCTTCTTAGTTTTCTTCTTCTTCTTCTTATTAGGGTCTTTCTGTTTGCTTATATCGTTGTATTTCAACAGTTTCTTGTACATCTTTAATAGCTGTTTCGCGTCTTTCCTCATTTCTTTGACCGCTTGAGGAGTTTGTGTTTCAGGAGGAGCAGTTTCTATGCTATTTGCAACATCATCGGTATTGACGTCAATTGTAGTAGATTGTTCGCTTTCAACTGCACCTTTCTCTAATTCTGTGTTAACTGGTTCTTTAACTGGGTTCACATATTTATTAGAGCCTTGCAACATATTAAAATGTTCAATTGAACCTTCTTCTAAAACAGGAGCAGGTTCTTCTACTTTCTCTTCTATTTCTTTCTCAACTTCTTGCTTCTTAGACTCTTCCAATTTCAGTTTTAACTCTCTATTCTTCTTTCTCAACAAGTTGAATATGCTTGAAGTTGTCAAAACGCGCTTAACTTTCTTACTGTCTAAATATCTGTCTTTCCAGGATATATCTTCTACATTCTCACTTTCACCTTTATTCTCAATGTTGTGTCGTTCGTGTTCTCTTATCTCTTCTTCAGTAACTACGTCTTCTCGCTCTATTTCATCTATCCTCGCTGAAAGCGCTTCTATTTCTTCAGACGTGGGCTCTTTTGATAAAACTGTTCCTTCAACTTCGTAGCAAGAAGAATCGTCTGATAATTCGAGTATTTCGTATACGTCATCGTATTCGTCATCTACGGGTATTGTTGGATCATCAGTTTTATTTTCAGATTTCTCTATTCCACTATCATCGTCAGCTACATCAACAGATATGACAGAATCTGGTTTATCAATTTTACTATCACTTTGATCAACATCAATAGTCTCACTTTGATCGACATCTATAGTCTCACTTCGATCAATTTCGCTTTTGTCTTCAGCTGTGTCTAAAACAGCATCTTTATAAAAGTTTTGATCAGAGCTTTCCCGAAAATCCGACTTTGATTTCTTAGCTTTCTTACTTTTGCTCTTCTTCTTCTTTTCTTTCTTCTTTTTCTTGGCTTTTTTATCTGTTTCTTCATCGGAAATGCAGACCACTTCCGGCCTTAATTCAACAGCTTCGATTTCTGAACTGGCCTCATCGGATACTTCACCTTCAGACATTTCTTTCTCACTTTCTTTATCATTTTCAGTTGTCTGAGCAACATCTTTAGTTGGAGAATTTGGTTTCATATTAGCTGTATTTGTCTCTTCATCTGCTATTACTGGTATATCGTCAATAGATGTTATTTCTACACATGCTTCTAGAGATTCTTGTTGCTTTCGAACTTCACTCTGTTCTGCGTCATCAATTTGCGAGGCTTGCGTGACGTCATTGTCAGTACTGGCCTCTTGACTCGACGGTGCTATTTCTATGATGCTTGAAATTAGTACTAGATCTTCTTGACTATTTTTTTCTACTGATTCCGTTACATTGTCGGGTTCATTTGTATTTTTATTAACCTCTTCATCAACATTATCACCAGTCGCTGGTGCTATTTGATTATTATCAATAATTTCTGTTATTGTATCCAATTCCTTTTGTAAATCATTCTGCTCGAGACTTGTGTCTTTGCTTTCGTTTTTTACATCTTCAGAATTGCTTTGAGATTCGCTATCTGAGCTGCTACTCTCTGTATCTTCAGATCCGGAGCTGGAAAGCTTTTCATAGTTCTTTCTGTCCAAATCTTCTAGCAAATCCATCTTCTCTGTATCGGACAGTTGAAGCGTAATCTCGTCATGGTCACTATCTTTATCTGCAGCTTTCTTCTTACCCTTTTTCTTAATTTTCTTCTTCTGTTGTTCTTTTTCTTTACTAACTTTAGTCTTTTTAACTTCTTTACTAGTTTCTTTGGTTTTCGATGTAGTAGCTTTATCGTTTGCGTTAGAAATATCAACTGGTTTACTATTAGTGACAGTATTTTCTGTATTTGATACAGAAACAGTTATTTTGCTTCTGTTTAGTTTGATTTTGCGACTCTGTTTGGCTTGTGGGACTGTTACGACGAGATCGTTGACACGTTTCGTGATAGTTTGGGTGTCGTTTGCGCTTTGAGATGTTTCTTTGTTGCTTGATAGTTTTTCTGCAAAATATATTCGGATTTTAGAGGTCATAGTTATAAATTGACTACATCACATACATAGGTCCTAAAGTAAGGTTTTATCCTGTGTTCGGGAAACTAGAAACAACGAAGGTACCGCAAAACTTATACCCAGCAAAGATATATGTTGCAACAACAAGAATTTGTGCTGGTGCGGGAATCGAACCCGGGACTCTTTGAAACTTAAACGGGCTAAAAAAGCCTCTAAAGGCAACATCAACCTTATGACCAGAACATCAGCCTAACTCATTTCAGATCCTAATCTACTGAAGGTTGTCTTGAATGGGTCGCTTTGTAGCGATTAGACCGTCTGAATCATACAATAAATGCATGCGCTGTTTATTATTCAGAATGCAAACGCAATGGTAGACCGAGTTAATTTTAACCCCAATTGTATTAAATGTCAAACCACTTAGTGCGGTCTGGGGTTTGATTTACCTTGTTCGTAATCAATTCTATCTTATTAGCCGAAGAAAAAGAGACGAAGCCAGGGTGATTCTATCAATGTTAAAGGCAAATACACCTTCAAAACTCTGAAGAAATCTTATTTAAAGCGGGAATCGACCCCGCGTCTTTAGCAAACCGGGCAACTGTACACTAACCGCTGTGCTACCGAAACCGGGAACCGGAACCAGCGCTACTGAAGCCAAGACCGAATGTCTTTTTCTAGTTTTCAGATCTTTAACAAAACCTCACCTCTCAGCTCATTCAGCTTCGGCTTCTCATCCTCGCTGCTGATCTCCACCACCTCCGCTGGTTCCTCCTTGATTTCTACCTCATCATCTCCGGAGGAGGGCCTCCCTTCCGCTTGGGGCTCGGCTTGTTGCTCTGTGGACAATACGATTGGTGACTTACTAAAGTAAGTACTTTAAGTAAGTAAGAAATCTGTAGATTTCTTGGTCATTATTCATTTTCAGTTACAGATATAGGATAGCATAACGACTAAAAGTTGTTAATCCAACTATTTTCGCTCATTTTAATACTAAATACACCGTTGGATATAACTCAAAACTGCAGAAATATATCACAAAATTATAAAAATTAAGAAACCATACTGAGTGTTATTAATGCGTAAAATGCTTTATGTTCTATGCATGGTGTTTGTATTATTTCTTTTGTAAATACTGTTCCTGCTATTGGCTTATTTTGAAAATAAAAAGATAGTGATTGATTCAAGGGTTCTAAATCGCTGCTATGTTTTGAACAATAATATGGTCTAAGTTATGAATAGCCTAACAGGGGTTTTCCTATAGAAATCTAAGCGATGATGTTCTTGAAAGTTCTCCAGACGTTTTGTCTCTGTCTCGTTCTACTCACTGCTGCTCGCTCAGTTACATAGCTCTGTCTCGCTCTACTCACTGCTGGCGAAATCATTCGTGCTCGAGCATTCGTCGCGCGAGGACGCTCGCACCCATATTTCGATTGCGCTCTCGCGTAATCTTCGCTCTCGCTCGCACCTGTGCGCCACCGCGCCGTGCGTCTCCTTTGCGGTTTCCCGCCTTTTGTAACGGTCATCGCGATCGTTGCAAAATCTGGAAGAGCTTCTCAGCTGCTTTTTTCAAAGCGGTTGAGCTTGCTTGGACGTTTCGTAACGACAGGATTGAGTTTTGCGAAATCCACTGCTTTCGTGGTCAACAGGTGGATACCTCACGGTGTTACACGAAGCCTGTTGGGTGTTGACCCGATACACCGGTCTTGCCCCTTCTGGGTAACGCCGAAATCGGACGGGGCTACCTTCACCGGCCTTGGGGGATCTCCTAGCCGACGGTAGCTGTCTCCGTCCCGCCCCTACCCTCTCCCTACTTCCATTCTTCGGGTGTTGTTTGGCTGTTCGGGACCACCTGTCTCGAGCTGTCCTCTGCACCAGGAGCAGTTAGGCCCCTCTCCGCACAATAAGATTGGCGAGGAGGAATACAAGCTTAGGGCTCATTAGTAAGGACACACCCCTCACACAAACTACACAACCCCGGGCCCACCCAAGCCGGGGACTACGCAGTAGGCTAGGTAGCGCGACTGCCGCACAGTTTGTTGTAGTTTCTTCTGTGCGGAACGCGACGCGAAGAAACTACGTAGTTTATCGTTTAGAAAAGTAAAGTTGTCGTGGTGCGCGATGTCCCGAGTTGAGGGGCATCGTCCCTGAATCTCGGAGCCCTAGCATCTCGTCATGGCCATCACCATGCCGCGAAGCTAGCCCCCCCCCCTCCCCCCCCCCCCCCCGCCCCGCGAGAGAGAGACTGCCCGAGACGTTCCGTCTCTCTCGGGTCAACGCTCTCGCTCTCGTTCCCCCGTCCCTGCTCGCGACGACTATCTGTCGCCTCTCCCGTTTCGCTCGCACTCTCCAGTCGCTATTATTCCTAGCGACATGGAGTGCGGGGAAGCTTCTGCGGAGGACTCCATGTCCGACGCCTCTAAATCCTCCTCTGAGACCGCATTCACCCTAGTAGAGGGTAAAAGGGTAAAAACTCACCGTCCCCACCTCCAATGATCACAGGAGGATGACACGTCTCCTGAAGGAGATGAGCGTAGGTTTTCACACCTACGCTCTTCCTGAAGAGCGCCTACTCCGCGTGGTCATTCGGGGAGTCCCTAAGGAACTACAAGTTCCTGAAATCATCTCTGACCTCAAAGGTCAAAACCTTCCGGTCAAGGAAGTACATCGTATGTACAGAGGCCGCCCAAAAGTCCCTTACGACATGGTCCTTGTCGTTTTAGACAGGACCGATGCCGGAAAGGCCATTTTTAACATTGCCACTGTATGCCAACTGAGCGGCATACATGTGGAAACCCCACACAAAAGTGGATCCATCGGACAGTGTCATAACTGTCAGTTATACGGGCACTCTACCCGTAACTGTTTTGCCACTCCCAGGTGCGTCAAGTGCCTCGGAAATCATGGCACTTCCGAATGCCCCCGTCCAAAGGACATTTCGCAGTGCACGGAGCCTCCAAGCTGCGTGCTCTGCGGGGAAACAGGACACCCTGCGAATTACCGCGGGTGCCCTAAGGCCCCAAAAACCCCACGCGCTGTCCGCGTAAATGCGCAGCGAAACCCCACCCCCAAAGCCCCGGACGCACGGCCTCAAACCGTGGCCGGGGACTTCCCTCCCCTACCTAAAAAGGCGTCACCACCCGCCATTCCCCCTCTGATTTCGCCGCCGTGGGCACGCAGCCCTCAGCCGGCACTCCTCCCCACCCCCTCCACCCCGGAGATTCCCTTCCTTCTTACAATGCCGAGGGTTTCCAACCCCAAAATGGCATCCCCGCCCCAGGCCCACAAGCCAAAACCCAACAGGTCCCAACCTAAACCCCAACCTCCCAAGAGGGCCGCGCCTCCAGCGCCCCAGAACCCCCTCCCAGCGCCCCCGCGCAAATTCCCCATCCCTGAGACCTTCCAAGCCGACTACCATCTGGTGTCGGACTTCATCAACTTTGTTGACTTTGAACAAGTCAGCAAAGTCGCCCAATTGATACGCCTATCAAAGGGCACCCCATCACGCTTATTAGAAGCGTGTTTCGAAGCGGACAAGCTAAAAGCGTCCCTCGCTTCCTTTCCCTATTTTGTTAATCCATAATGGATTTTACGACTCCAACTAGCAGGGTCAAACCGAAATCCCTGAGAATAGGTTACTTCAACGCTGCCGGTTTAACGGATCAGCGGGCAAAAATCGCCACCTTCCTTCACTCCCATCAGTTAGACGTTTTCCTTATTCAGGAAACGTTCCTCAAACCCTGTAAACGGAACCCTAACATTGCCAACTATAATATGGTTCGTAATGATAGGACTACCGCTCTCGGTGGCACTCTTATTTATTATAAGAAGTCGCTACACTGTATGCCTATGGATCCCCCCCGTTTAGATTGGATTGAGACCTCTGTCTGCCGCTTGGCTATGACAGGTCACCAACCAATTACCATAGTATCCGCTTATCTTGGCCCGTTAAATCGGTCAAATACTAACCCCACTCCCAAATGTCTCACTCCTAACGACATAAAGTTGTTAATGGAGTTAGCTCACTCCGTCTTAGTCGCGGGTGATCTTAACGCCAAAAATACTGCCTGGAACTGCGTTTCAAGCAACCGGCGCGGTACCTAGAAGTCTTTGGCAGAGACTCTAAACTTCGACATTATAGCCCCCATGGAACCCACCCATTATCCCCATAATAAAGACCATCGTCCCGACATACTAGATCTCGCGCTTTTGAAGAACATTAACCTACGGTTATGCTCTATAGAAGTGCATCATGAGCTAGTCTCGGATCACAGGCCTGTGATCATAGAGTTCTCCCCCCGAATAGGCCCCCCTGACACAGGCCACCCCCTTCCCGAAAGAGTTGTGGTGGATTGGGGCAGACTGGGCTCGAGCCTTAAGTCTACCACCTCGCCGCATCTCGAGTCCGTCCCTGTAGATATAATCTCAGTAGATGACACGATTAGTGCGATCGACTCTCTCACTAGTCACGTGCAGAGCGTTGTACTAGATTGCTCACGGCGGATTCCTGACATGGGTCACCTCAGATGGAAACTGCCGCCTGATGCTCGTGCACTCTTGACCGAGAAGAACGCGGCTACTCGTGCATACGATTCCTATCCTACCGAGGCCAACCGTGTTCGTCTGCGCGCCCTACAGAGAGCTGTAAAGCGACGCGTAGGCGAACTCCGGAAAGATCGTTGGGAAAGGCTGTTAGGTAGCTTAGAACCCTCCCATCAAACTTTTTGGAAGTTAGCCAGGACCCTCAAGTCCGACTCAGTGTCCCCCTTACTCCCTCTCATTCGCCCTAACCTGCCGCCAGCGTTCGATGACGACGAAAAGTCTGAGTGCCTGGCGGTCAGTTTAGAAGCTCAGTGTGCTCCAAGCACCCTTTCAGTAGACTCGTCTCATCTTTCGGAAGTAGAATCCGAAGTAGAACGTAGGGCTGCCCTACCCCCATCCGACCCTCCCCTAGATAGGATTACTGTCGATGAGGTCAAGACCGTTATCCAAAACCTCCTCCCCCGTAAGGCCCCTGGCCCAGACGGTATTTCAAACCGAGTGCTCAAGCACTTTTCGGCCCACCTCTTATTATTACTCACCGCCATTTTTAACGCGGCTATGAGTAACAACATCTTCCCATAAGCGTAGAAAGAGGCAATTGTCATCGGCATTCCCAAGCCGGGCAAGCCCAAGTCCGACCCCTCTAGTTACCGACCCATAAGCCTACTCAACTCGATTGGGAAAGTTCATGAGAGGTTACTCTATAAACGGCTCAAAGACTATGTAGAGTCTAAGAGTATAATTCCTAACGAGCAGTTTGGTTTTCGAACCAAACACTCTTGCGTCCAACAGGTGCTTCGCATTGTCGAGCACGTCCTGACCGGTTTTACTAGATCCCGTAGGCCCCAAAAAACCGGCGCCCTATTCTTCGATGTGGCGAAAGCTTTCGATAAAGTTTGGCATTCTGGCTTAGTCTACAAGCTATACAAACTAGGAGTGCCCGATGGTCTCGTACTCATAATACGTGACTACCTCTCCAATCGAAGTTTTCGTTACCGAGTGGATGGGACACTGTCCCCCCCCCCCCCCACTCTATCACAGCCGGGGTCCCTCAAGGATCCGTGCTTTCACCCCTCCTCTTCTCACTATATACTAGTGATATCCCAGACTTTAAGGAGTCGCGCCTACGGCCGAAGCCTAAAGTAGCCCTATTTGCGGACGACACAGCTTTGTTCTGTTCGGACCGTGAACTCCCAAAAATCCGTAAATCTCTCCAACTTGCGGCCGACTCCCTAGCTGGAATGGTTTAGCAAGTGGAGGATTGAAGTCAACCCCTCAAAGAGCGCCGCTATTCTATTCTATAGAAAGCGTCCTCCAATACCCCTCTTCGTCCCTATCACCATGTCCGGACTCCAAATCCCTTGGGAAAGGAAAGTCCGATATTTAGGCGTCCACCTTGATAACGGTCTGACTTTCAAAGACCATATCAAAATAGTTAGAGATCGCGCCGCATCTGTGTTAGGTCGTCTATCTTGCCTTCTGAACAAGCGCAGTAAACTATCCCTTAGACATAAGGTGAGACTTTACCTGGCTTGCATCCTCCCCATTATGACCTACGCTAGCCCTGTCTTTGCACAGGCTGCCCATTGCCATATCCATAGGCTACAGACACTCCAGAATAGGTTCATGCGTAAGGCCACGGGTGCCCCGTGGTACTTACGTAATGAAAATCTTCACATTGACTTGGAACTGCCGACTATCAGTCAGTATCTTAAGCAATGCTCCACCAAATATTTTGACTCTGCTCTCAATCACCCGAATCCCCTTGTAGTCCAAGCGGCTAACTATTGGCCAAACTTAGGCACTTCCAATACCGCCTCAAAGCGGGCACGCCGTCTGAGGGACGTAGTTCACGTCCCGGACGACGTCATTACCCTCGCCATCGCCAACGCCCGACAACTCGCGCAAAAACACTCCACACAACCGACTTTCCGTCCGCGCCGCGGGCGCGGGCCCGCGTCGCGTCCCCAACCTTTTCGTCCCGATAATAGTGTTACGAAGACGGGGTACGTTAATTCAAAATGCCCGATTTTACGATGAAGACAATTTATTGGAACGAAAGTAACAAAGTCACACACGAAAAAAAAAATGTAATTACTACACTAACACTTCACAAATCAATAAACTCACTCAAAACACTGTACACACACTGATCACTGTTTACTGCACTGATATCGCTTCGAATCGCTCGGTATCGCGTCAAAAACAAGACTGCCTGGGGAGCTCACTTGCTCCTCTTTTATACAACCAGCTCCTGAGGTCCAGAATCTTCACGAAACGCTGCGAATCCTTTTATTCATAAACGATGTAAACAACCTTGTTTGTCTTCCGATTTCTTTTGTTCATCACAATGGACAATAGCGCTGCGGAAACAATAGCCGCAATAATAGGGGTGTTTTTCTGGTTGTTTGCGTTTACGAAAGCTGAATGAAGCGCGTCGAACGTGCAAGAGAATTCTGGAACATTCTCGAGATATCGGCCGTAACATTGCCCCCCTCTTAGTCATGCTCGTCCCGAGCATCGTTTGATCCGTGGTTGCGCGCTAGACGGTCGATATGGACAATCTTCGGTTTTCCTCGTGTTCCTTTCTTTATTCGGTAGGTTATGTCATTCAATCTTGTGATGATCTTGTATGGTCCTTCCCATTTTGTCTGAAATCTTGATGACTTTCCTTTCTTCCAGAGTGGATGTTGCAGCCACACAAGTGTTCCTTCCGCATAACCACTGATGTTGGCTTCTCGATAGCAACAGGTCTTCTCCCTTTTGCTGGATTTCAAGTTTCGGTGTCTGACAATCGTCGTTATTGGAGTCTCTGCTGGTACAGTAGTATTTGTCGAACAATTCACCACACCCAATGAGTCTCCTTCCAAGAAAACTTCTTGATCAGGAAAACTAAGTACTCCTCTGGAGATGTCTACCACGCACTGTTGACTCCTTAGAAAGTCCAATCCAATGATGCAGTCATCTGAGATGTTCGCGATGATGACGTTGTGGGTGAAGGTCTTATCTCCTATTCTCATCTTCACCATTGTCTCGCGAAGCACGTGGACTGGTTGGCCTGTTGCCGTTTGTAAGTGAATTCTTGATGAGTCTCGTCCCCACATGATGGTCCTCTTTAACAACTCTGGACGTACTATAGTTCTTGAAGCACCAGTGTCTATTGTAAAGCAACACGGTTGGTCGTTCAGCGTCCCTTCCACCGAAACGTTGTTGCCATTCACCATTTGTGACACTGAGATAATGTGGGCTTGGTGCTGACCAGCTTGCTCTTGGACGTCCTGTTGAGTTGCAGATGCTACTTTCGTCCTTGTTGTCGATCTTCTTCTGGGGCAGCTAACATGTATGTGCCCCTTTTCTCCGCAGCCGTAACACGTCGGTCCAAAGGATGGTTTATCTGTAGCTTCAGCCTTCCTTGGTCCGTGAACCCTCGGGTCTCCTCTTACAGCTTCAACTTCCAAGGCATGAGCTAAAGCCGCTTGCAAAGTTTGGTGGTGCCCCAGACGCACTGTTGCTCGTACTTCCAAATCTCTTATGCCGTCGATAAAAGCATCCAATGCAGTAATTTCTACAAGCGCAGGATTTGAGACGTATGCTCGTCGAACAAGCCTCTCAATCTCTGTAGCCCATTGTTGAAGACTTTCGTTTGACTTTTGCATCCGGTCTCGCAGTTGTGCTCTGTACACATATTCAAGATGCTTGTCACTGTACCTACAGTCCAGGGCTCTCATAAGAGCTTCCAAAGTTCTGCCTTCTGTAGGTAGGGTCTCCACAATTAAAAGGGCATCGCCACGTAGTGCTAGGGTAAGTGCCATCATCGATTCTTCGTCCGTCCATTTCTTGCCTTTAGCAACTGTCTCGAACTGATACCGGAAAGCTGCCCAAGATGTCGTTCCATCGAAGTGGGGTAATTTTATCTGAAGAGCCCCAAACTGCATAGGTGAAGCTAAGCCACTTCCTAATTCTATCTTTTGAATCTTGTCCTGTAGTTGTTGCAGCGTCCCATCTTCCTGGTTTAGCCGAGCCTCCAGTTTTACTAAGTCGTTCTTCCTGTTTTTCCAGTCGAGCTTCCTGTTTTACGAGTCGGTCTTCCAGTGTAAAGTACCCTACATTAAGTTGGACAAGTTGTACTTCTTGTTGGCGGGCTTGCTCTTCCGGAAGACTGTATTGCTGTTCCTGACGGCGTGCTTCCTCTTCCTCACGGCGAGTTTGTTCTTCTTGGCGGCGGGATAGCACTTCCTGATGGCGGGCTAGCTCTTCCTGATGCCGGGATAGCTCTTTCTTGTGGCGGGATAGCTCTTCCTGGTGGCGGGCTTGCTCTTTCTTCAGTTGGGCAAGCTGTTCCTCTACCCGTAGGGCTAGCTTTTCAAGGCGAACGGCGTGATCCAAGAGAAAGCTCATCATAGCACTTAGGTCCGGGATCATTGCTTGCGTTTGCTCAGGTCTGGTAGTCGATGTACTCGCTTCTGCATCTTCCTGCAAAGCCGCCGTTTGACTTCTTGTCACTCGTCCGTCACTGTCTTCCCAAGGCGTAAGTGGCATGTTGAATCCCACTTCTGACACCAATTGTTACGAAGACGGAGTACCGTACGTTAATTCAAAATGCCCGATTTTACGATGAAGACAATTTATTGGAACGAAAGTAGCAAAGTCACACACGAAAAAAATAATATTGTAATTACTACACTAACACTTCACAAATCAATAAACTCACTCAAAACACTGTACACACACTGATCACTGTTTACTGCACTGATATCGCTTCGAATCGCTCGGTATCGCGTCAAAAACAAGACTGCCTGGGGAGCTCACTTGCTCCTCTTTTATACAACCAGCTCCTGAGGTCCAGAATCTTCACGAAACGCCGCGAATCCTTTTATTCATAAACGATGTAAACAACCTTGTTTGTCTTCCGATTTCTTTTGTTCATCACAATGGACAATAGCGCTGCGGAAACAATAGCCGCAATAATAGGGGTGTTTTTCTGGTTGTTTGCGTTTAAGAAAGCTGAATGAAGCGCGTCGAACGTGCAAGAGAATTCTGGAACATTCTCGAGATATCGGCCGTAACAATAGATACCGGCACGTGCCAGGTCGTTTTTCTCCCCAAAAATATGTCCGATTGCCCTCTCCAAGTAACGCCCTAAGCCGAGGTCTACCCCACTATGGGGGCCCTTAGCTCGTTACTTTAAATATTAGGGTTGAGAGCCTTCTGCGGTCACCCTACAGTCCGGCAAAGCTGTCAAAGCCACCTGAGGCTAAACAGCAGTAGTCACAGAAAAAAAAAAAAAAAAAAAAAACAACAAAAAAACAAAAAAAAAACTCACTGCTGGCCTGTTCGCGCTGCAGCTGCGCGCGGATGGCCCTCGCGCGCGCCTGCAGCTCCAGCAGCTCCAGCACCGTCAGCCCGGCGCGGCTGGCGCGCGACTGGTCCGTCTCCGGGGCGGTTGCTTCAGGGTTTGGCTGGTCGGACTGCTTGGGCTTTGGTTTGGACTTTGAAGAACGGTGGTGGCGTTTGTGCTGGTTTGAAACATTACTTTGTTAGAATTCAAGAAATACATTAACACAGAAGTAACATAATGAACAAATAATATGGAGATACGAAAAGATAGAGAAAGGAACAAAAATGGTAACCAAGAGACAGCAAAGAAATTGAGGTAGATAATGGAAGTACAGGAAAGAAGAAACTAAATGAAACAATAAAACAAATGTGATCCAATTAAATAAGATAATGTCCCAATGCATAGTCAAAGTTTAATGATAATAAAACATCCTAAGGTATGCAACCTACTAATATTATAAATTAATTATAATGCAAAAGTTTGTATGTGGGGTGTCGCTCTTTCCCATTAAAACTATTGGATGGATTTTAAGGAAACTACAATAATATAGCTTATGCATTCAAATAAGACATAAGCTACAATTTATAAAGATATCACCTTTTTTGTAACGTAATTCCACTAATTCCATGGGCAGCTGCTAGTTAGACATAAAAAGGAATCAATTTCCAAAAGGCTTTTATGCAAAAGCGTATACTTTTAAGAGTATTACCTTTTTATGTTTCTTGTTACTGGTTTCGCTAAGAATCTCCTCATCAGATGAGATGCTGTCCAATGAAATGGTCTCGAGACGTTCAGGAGACTCGCTGGAGGTGTCCGTGTCGGATGGGGCCTCAACTCCGTCCAGGATAGCACAGAGACGCTTGGAGCTTATACCTAAGAGCTGCAAAAGTGTTATTAATATTAGTGCCAGTCCATTCTCATTATTAGCTTTCAGTGAATTTTTTATTTATTTATTCATTAAACTTTTTAAACAGATTTTGTGACCTATCTACATTATAAAATACATGAGTGATAATAATATGATCTCACTTACATAAATAAATAAAAATGTGTGACTTAAAAAAACACACAGTGCCTTCTAGCCCCTAACAAAGCAAAGCTTATAGAGATTGTTTAAGCTGAAATGATGCACCTTTGAGGAACGCAAATGTGAGGAACAGGGTGCGAAAAGTTCCTCATCCACCATAGAAAAGGTAGTATACATATATATTGTCTAAAGTAAAGGTTTTGCTTAAAGTTTAACTTCTAAAATACCACTTGCAAGAGTTATTTTACAAGTTAAAAATGAATTTCTTAGTTTAGTTGGACTATAGACAAAGTATTAAAATTTTTACATACCTACTTTTTCTGTAAATAATACATACAAACAGCCAGACCAAAACAAACAGACAAGAGAACAAGTTCATGCAGACAAATGTTAATGTGCAGGGATTGAACCCACAAACTCAGGAGTACCTAGTTATTGGTCTACTTGAATAAAGAAATATTGAATTGAATTTGAATTTGAGTAGTAGCAAGTTTTTCAACATTACATCAAACTGGTTATAAATACATCTCAGACATTTTACAACAATATAACTGGACACGAAACTAAGCTAGTACTATGAGTGAAGTATCGTCCTGTCTGTAATAAATTCAGGTTCCTTCAGAGCCTAATTAGACCAAACCATCAAAAATAATATTTGGAACGAAAATACACAGTAATACTCATAAAAAATGGTCTTCAGCAGAAACTGGCGAAGAATCAACTGTACTACTAAGGTACAGTTACAAGTGTGTGTACAGTGTACAAAATCAAGAGAAAATCCTTTGGTAACCTACCTCTTCAGTGCACAGCTCTTGTAAATTGTCTATTGAGAGTTGGCGAACACAATCCGGCACGATTGCCTTCAACTCCTTGGGTTTCAGCACCGAAAACACCTGATGCATGAGTTCAACGCGATCATGGATGAAGTACGTAAGATCGTAGTCCTCGACGGGTTTGTACGAAGTTGAAGACTCCGGCTTTTCAGTTTTCATTTTGTGCTTCTTTATTCGCTTCATTTTAGATATTTTCTGACAAAAACACGGATTCTCAGACGAAGCAAAACAAATTTATTATTGTGATACCGCTAAATTGAAAAGATTGACTTTTTGATGCAGTCTTCAGCTTTTCGAAGACATCGAATTTTGTCGGTTTATCAATGTCTTTACTGTCAAATGTTGACGTATGAATGGGTGCGTTCGTGAGATCGTGAAATTGACAATGATGCAAAAACCAAAAGCAAATTCAGTCCTATTTTTTTTAAATTCATGTTAGTTGTCATTGTCAACAAAAAAAAATGTCACGACTAAAAAAATCTGTCAAAATCTCAACATTTTCGGATCTCAAATTCTCAAAATTCATCCTAAAATAATCCTTTTCTTGCCTTTCTGACCTTTCTGTATTGCATTAACCGTAGATTAGTAGAACACATTGGAACACATCTGTAAACTCGAGATCTGATCTGTCTGCAGTCATACAAGATGGGTGTGGATAAATTGTATGAAAGTGAGAATTATATATTGGTAAACAAGCCTTTTGATATGTACATAAATTCTGATGATGAGAACGAGAAGGTTAGTATTGAAAATTTCGTGATTTACGTATACATTTGGAACATTTTGAGGTTATGTTTATATTTGTGTGCGAATAGTTTTTTTTTCAATGCATTGTTTTTCGTTCGCGGCCTTGGTGCTAGGGCCCTAGCTTTTTTTTTTGTCTTTTACGGCTTCGGACCGCGGCCTGATCATATCAGCTTTTTTGTGAACATTAGTGTTGTGGTGGATGCATGACTGTGCTATCGACATTCTTTAAATAAATTGCAATTTTGCGCTAGCTAAATCGTGTTTTTGGCTGAACGCATAGTGACAATAGTAAAACCTGCATCGCAAAAAACAATTATATCTTGATTTATAATTCATAAATTCTTAGTTCAAACAAACATGGTATAACAAAAATTATTATGCTTTATATTTTTGCTAAGTACTGTTGACGTACGTACTTAAGATGCTATTCTTATTATGAAAGTTTGCATTCTATTATTTTTGATATTTACTAATACGCAAATTGCTCTCTAGAACACCGTGTCGCAGCATATCGGGTCTCCAGATTCTCACCTGTCCTGTTCAGACAACCCTCTCCATTTCGTCCAACGGCTGGATTACTCCACTAGTGGGGTGCTCTGCATTGCCAAGAATAAAAGCTCAGCAGCAAGAGCGGGAAAATTGTTCGAAAAAAGGCAGACAAGGAAGTACTACTTAGCTATAGTGAGGGGACATGTCAAGTTTGATGTTGCTGATATCGAGTTTGATGTTGGTTAGTTTCACATAAGATTTATGAATATAGCAACGGTAGGTCACATCCGTAACCTTTTCGCTTGGCCTCAGTCGTTTTAGAAAGCGTTCATTTTTTTTTGTTTTGTTGAAAAATAAGTAATAAACGCTTTTGTTTCAATAGGCGTGGATCCTTTGACGGCGTCGTCAAGCCACAGAATGGTGGCAGCAACAAGCAGTACCACAACCAAGTATGTATCCTGCTGATGTCGATTAATAAAATAAGTGTGCTACTGGTCAAGTTGAGTGTTGTAATGGACACCTCCTTGCTAAAAAAACCCCCTCCTTCCTTCTTAAAGACCTTCGGCATAATTTTAACAGGGAAAATTTGTTCTATGCCTCAAAACCTTTCCTTGAAACAACCTGATTTTGGACTAATACAAATGACTGCTTAACTGCGTTAACGCACCGCCTACTGTATTTGCTGCTCAACTTTACAGTGCTTTAACGGCACATCAATTCTGCTTTTTTAGCCAACCAATTATTGTGCTTTCAATTATAATTAAAATAAATTAGTATAACAACAAAAACCTTTTTTTCAGCTCTTGCGTGGAAGCTCGAACTGCGCAGACGCGACTGCTAGCTTTGGAACTCGGCACTTACGACGGAGACCCCGCCACTGTTGTACTTTTAAAGCCCATTACAGGTTAGCACCCAAGCAGCAGTCCGGCCGGTACCCGGGATGTTGAGGATATGTAGAACTAAACTCCTACCGGCTAAAACCTTAAAAGGCTTTACCACACTCAACCAGCGTTGCTGTCCTCCCAGGGAACGGTGGCGTCATGCTGTGCGTACCCATTCTGGTTAATATTAATATCATGAGCCATGGCACAGCAGCAGCGCATTTCGTTCCTTATAATGTTCATTTTAATGTTGTTTTTTTGTTTGCCGTCGCATTCTTCAATAACTGCTTTCTAGTGTATTCCATTTTTATGTCAAAGCTCTTCTAAAATGACCTATTTACAGGCCGCAGACACCAGTTACGTGTGCACTGTGCTGCAGTAGAACACACTATTCTTGGGGACTACACGTATAGCAACAAGTTGGACTCTGCACCGCATAGGATGTTCTTGCACGCTCACAGGTAATTTTGAAGGAAACTTTCCATGTTATTACTACTATTTTATCATCATAAATTTCGTTTTAATAATAAGGATGATGGGAAGTTAAATTTTTCATTGGTTTTCGACTTTATGTCGAGGCATCAAGGTTCAAATTCCGTTGGGAACTATTTTCCTACTATCCAAAAAAGATCAACATTTAAACTTTAGAATGTTCTAAAACTACATTTTGTTGACTTATTTGATACTTGCCAACAGGTTAATCCTCCCTCTCCAAACCGAGCCACTGGACATCCAGACCCCTGAGCCATTCTTCTCCGACCCTCAGTTCACGTCCAAGTGGAAGTCAGAGAAGGTGATGCACAAATACAGAGGTGAAGACTTCAAGACGGCCTGTGACACAGTGGACGCATCGTACGTTGTTGGCTTGAAGTATATTCGGTTTAATCGAGTGGAATAAATATATTTTGGCAGAATTTGTTTTTTACCAATTATGTTCCTGCTTTTTATATTCTCAAAGCTTCAACAAAAAATTCAACATGAAATCAAGGTGTTCTAGGTATTGGGCGTGATATTTGAACCTTCATTTATCACAAGCTGCGACCGCACTCCGCTCCATTCGCTACTCTTCTTTGCAGCTCCATATTCTGGAATACAGTACGTTGAGGGCTCTCAACGAAAAACACGTCTAGAGTGCCTCAGAGCGGGGTACAGACGTCGAAACAGGACATCGCTCGAAGGAACCATTCGGAGAAAAGCCGGGTTCCATGTGCCGTTAAGCCAATCTTCCACAACCTTAGGCCGTGGCCCCACGTCTACAGTGACGGCACCGTACGGCATTGCCAACAGCAACCATAGCAACCGTCCGTTTAATTAAAAGTTTTTATATTGAAATAGACTGCAAAAGACGTACCTATTTATGATCTTGTTACTGTTAAGAAGAATGAAGAAAAAAACGGTAACAGTTTACTGTGGCATCGGTGTACCGGCACAGTACTAGGGCACCGTAAAAATCGGGCCGTGTCACCAATGTTTGTGCTTAGTTCGTACAAGACTTCACACAAGCCGTTTCTTACGCATCGTAGGTTGTAGGTTATCGACCACACTGCTATGAGGTCGATGTTGTATGTACGAGTACACTGATGTAAACACGTCATCATGTTAATGTGATGTTACGTTTCTAAGAATAACACTGGCCAGAAGAAACCAGTGACAATAAAAATCCTAGGATGTTTTTCTTCTTGATCAATGATCATGATCACAGATAAATTTTGTAATGTCAAGGTTTATTTTCTGTCACGAAGCACTGTCATTTACTCGTCATTGATGCTAAAATAGACAGAATTTTAATTTAAAAACATTTTAACTAATTTTAATTATTTTATTCATTTATTTACTAGTTCTAGTAAACCAGTGACTACCTACATCGTGAAGGCTATGCAAATTTCTTGCATATTTCATATCAAATGTTAGAATGCGATAACAGAGCAACTGCAGTGTAAGTTTCGATATTATTGATACTGCTTGAATGCTTCTATAATCGGCTGATTGAGTGAGTTTTCATGAATGACATCCGTAGCATGTTTTCCAAATATTGAACACATATAATTAAAACTTAAATCACTTCCAACGGCGGTACAAGTAGGGTTTTGTAAGTCTTTATACTTCAGTTAAACTCGCGCCTTGCGTCTCGTCTTGTGACTCTGCTATAGGTTAACGCGAGCAGATTCCAACGCTCCCGCTCCCAAAGCCACAAACTCGAGCTCGGGTCTCGTGTAAGTGTACTATTTATGTACGCTATTTTAATACTTCTGGGGCCTGCTTTCGGCTCTTTTAGACTGCAGAAAGACTTTTGAAAAGTAAGAGGTGTCAGAAAAGTCACCACAGGGTTAACTAGCTTGTAGTTTCTCATGTAAACACATTCTATCGACAGACTATTAATACGCCACATCACATCCCTAAAAGCCTCTGTACACAGGACGATTTATTCAGCCATGGCGATTCATCGTTTGCAGTTTTGTCGTTTATAATAAACGACGAATTTACAATGCATAACGCTTCAAAATGTTTTGTACCCTGTAGAAATAATAATTGTTACCCCATTCCTACAAATTTTCTGATTTAGTTTTGAAAAGAGGAAGAACTTTGTCGAAGTTATTTGTTCCAACTTTAATAGGTATCAAAGTATTTATTTAGGCATTTGTCGTACTTATTGTTCGTCCTCAGTCAATGACTAAAACTGCAAGCAATACACAACTTGATCTGGAAGGCTTAAGTGATTGTTGATCAAATCTAAATTAGCTATTAGCATCCCGCAGCTGGACAAGGGCTTATTCTTAAAATTAGATAGGTACTTTTGAATTCGCTGTTTAAATGTGCATTATTATCACTACTTTGGTTTTATTTTGCAAGAGGGCTTTAATAGTGTCAACGACTTTTATTTCATTTTTAGCTACGCGATCACTGAATCGACCACTCCCAGTAGTGAGTACCATTTGAATTATTATTTTATCATTAGTTTTATGTAGAGTGAAACTGAAAATATATTTTTTAACATTATTTTCTCTTCGAGGTACTCGTGGCGCAGTTGTGACAGTGATCGGCAACGATCGCTGTTGTAAAGCAACACACGCCGGGTCAGGAATGAGATGAGTAACCACCCCGATCGAAATTTAGTGATGTCTATTTCGGGCATCTCCGTGCTTCGGAAGTTGATTCCGGCTGACGTCTTTAGATGTCAGTCGTTAAGCCTGGTCTAGACCAGGGCGGCTTGATAACATCTGAAATTAAGGTTGCTAACTGCTACACCCCTCCAACAATACGCACTGAGCCCGCGTGTTGGAGTATGGCTCAATCCACCTCATCCTCGTAGTTGAGGTGAAGCCTGTGCCCAGCGGTGGGACGTATATACCTAGGCAGTTCATGTTATGTTTATGTTTCTCTTCAGATGCAGAGGACCCTCGTCACCCCTCGCGACGGCCGTTCCACCGGCCCAGTACCCTTGCACCCCCTCCCCCGCCCGCCGACTATCGACGACACACCAATGTTTTGTTAATAACTATCGCGGTTTTAGCACTGAGTGTCCTTGTCTTAGTGGTTTTAATTATTGTGTTTATAAGAAAATAAGGTTTTGATTCAAATTTTTGTCAATGAAACTAAGATGAAGTAACGTGAATTTTATTTTAAAATGGCTTTTGGATCTCTTAACTTGTTGGTGCGTGCGAAGTGTTAGGTGTCTACTGATAATCTGTTGTAGCTTTAACTGAGTTATTTAAGCATGAACGATCCTAGGCTACATAAACACTAACCGGATTATTGTCAGGTTTATTAATGACGACAACTTGTATTTGTTTTTTAGTTGGGACACGGCTGCTATTGGGAGTACTGACGGTAAATTACTTATTGTCACTTTCTATCAAAAACCTACTTTGTTACTTTCTGTACCTTTACAAAATGGGTTATTGAGGCTAGCTTGAAATATCATTAGTGTTTGATTATAGACAGTTGTGAAGATTATTCATACCCTCGTAACAATACTGACCAAGACCCCAGCCCATTCTGGCTGACAACGATGTCAGTAGTATAATTGTTTAAATGCCTTAAGTGACAGTGACATGGAATCCGTTAGTAATAATCCATGACTACTAGAGTACCCAAGAGTTCAGAAGTTTCGTTTAATCTAAGTAGTTTTGGTTCATGAATAATAGAACTTAAGATGATTTTTTAAATGAGTTCCGTCATGGAAGAAAACCATGGAATGGAACTCAAGAGGCATTAAGCCGTATTTTTACCTATTATTACCATTGACATAATATTAATATTTGAAATGTCTTGACAATAGATGCAGTTCCTGCCCATCCCTCCCGTCGGCCCTTAACCCAACTCGGTCTTAGCGCTCCACCTCATGAACCGCCGTCACGGCGGAGGCAAAGACCCCTCATGATACTTGGCGTGGTAGCTGCAGTCGGCAGCGTGGTAGCCATCCTTGTTGTTATTGTCATGATTAGCACGAAAACTTGAAGATCTACATTATTTTAGAGCCAGCCAATAGCAGATACTATTTGTAAAAAAAATATAAATATCAAAATTAAATCGTCGTTTTTGTGCATCCTAATAACATACGCCTGCAGAATACTAGTGGTGGTGTGGTGCATGAAAGCATGACATGCTGAAATGGGATCTATTTGGTACCATCACCTTTTGCTACTTAAGGTTTAAGTAAGGGTTTAAGACATTTATTCTCATCACTACATAGTATTATGCAAAGTACAATAGCTTTCACTGTCCCTATGTTTGCATAAATATTTATTTATTTAAACCCTTAACATTTATCCTTACAGCGGATTTTCTAAATTATAACGATCAAAACTCGATGACCTCATCAAATTTGTAATCAAAGTGAATTGCTGGGAATGAAACAATACAAACTGAGTGTCATCAACTTTCATAATCTACAGTCATTATAGTCTTAGAGCATCGTTTAAGCTTATAGTACGCCAATGGCCATTAGTCGTCTATTAGTAAGTTAGTCGATTGGTATGAATCGGGCTTGGTAAGATAGCTCGCAGCTCGCGTGCCTTTTTTTTCAACGGGTCGTCCGGTTCGGCCACTCAACTCAACGATTGGTTTGTGAACGAAACGAAACTTGCTTTTGCAAAAAAAAAACTTTGCGTCGAAAATGGTGGATGGTGTCGCTTCGTGCTTGTGATTATTCAAAGTTATTATTTTAGGAAATAAATTATTCTTAAAACGGTTAAAGTGTTGTCAGAAGTGCAAAATATATTGTGTTTTAAGTATAGTTACTTATTTTCAAGAATGTGTTTAAGTTTTTTGGACTAAAATAAACTACGTGTGGCGTGTGTGATTATTTGGCATAATGACTCAATTTTTGCCACCTAATTTATTGGCTCTCTTCGCGGCTAGGGACCCCATCCCTTACTTGCCGCCTGCCGCGAAGCTCCCTCACGAGAAGAAACAGAAAGGCTACGATGGAGTCGGTGCCTTTCTCAGCTTGTTTGAGGTTAGTGAATTTTCTACGCACTGAATTTAGCATAATTTCGGTTATCGCGGTGCTGTGATGCTCATAACCTAATAAATATATAAGTATTCTTAAATGTACCAGTTGGGAATCATATTGTTATTGATGTATCCATGAAAACATGTTTTCAGTTTGGTCTACTGAGGCTCCAATGCTATAGTAGGTACCTGCATTGTATATGGCTCATACATGGGAGCATTCTAGGGTTTGATTGTAACTACTATTAAGCAATATACCATTTTAGCTGTGAAAATCAAATGACCGATTTGGTGTAATGGTTCAGAAGTGGGCTATTACACCAGTGGATGCGGGTTCGATCCCTGCATAGAACAAATATTTGTGTGCATGAACATGTCTGTTTGTACTGGACTGGGTGTTTCCTACGTATAATATGAGTATGTATCAGCAAAGATAGTATTTAAGTGTGTTGATCTTTTGCCTCGTATCCCATAACCTATAGCACAAGCATTTAGTTGCTTAGTTTGGGGCTAGATGGCACTATGTGGAATAATATCCAGTGATATTTAATTTCAAAAATCTGGATAAGACTTGGAAATTTTTACAAGACAAATGTGTAAGAACAAATAATAAAAAACGAAAATCTAAATATCATGTGTTAAAAGTATTATTTGCTGTCCTATTTTACAGCACCCTTCAGAGACACCTCCCCCGACCCGTGTAGAGACACGGGAGGAGCGCCTAGAACGGAGGAGAAGAGAACGCGCAGAACAGACCGCATACAAACTCGAGCAGGAAATTGCTCTTTGGGACCCCGCTGCGAATGGCCGGGCTACCACAGACCCCTTCAAAACTCTCTTTGTGGCTAGGATTGTGAGTATTTTTTTCATAAGAAGGCACATTAGTTAAATTGCTAAAAATATATTAAGATAAGATATTACACACCAAGAACAATAAAGGCATAACTCAATTGAGTTATGCCTTTGTTGTTCTAGGATTGGACTTCTAGTTGCAGTATATCCTGACAAATATGAAATTGGGTATCTTACCAATGTACATGCAATATAAAATACATGCAAATAAATGTCAGGCTATATAAGCCAAAAGGTTAGTGAAGAACCTTTTGTCAAATGTTATCAAGCAGTGAAGGAGAGTTTCTTTTTGAGTTTTTTGCTATTCTTTACCTTACAGGAATATAGTCCTGATATTTTTGTGATTGTGATGGCAAATTATCATATTGCCTCATATTCATCTATAATCATTTAATTAATGGTCATAGAAATTACTTAATTACCAGTGAAAATTATGTTATTACTAATTTGAGGCCTCATGTGATAATTATCAGTAATATTTACTTAATTAACACTTATCATTATTCTAATTGTTTATGACTAGCTAAGTGTAAACTTAGTCACTTTCACCAATACTTAATTGTTAAGAATTTTTGCTTGTCCACAGAATTATGACACCTCAGAATCTAAACTCAGGAGAGAGTTTGAAGGGTATGGACCTATTAAAAAGGTAAGAAAATAATATAAAGAAGTCTCCACTAGGTTCATTGTTATAATGGAACAGACAGTCAAATAGATACAGGTCCGAAAGGTGATTTCAATGTTTTATTTGATTTCTCCCATTTGAGTGTATTCAGAATACCCAACATGCACAGGGTATTCCAGGATGTTTCATAAAATGTTTTAATGATAGTTGGAGGTAGAATAATAATTACCACATAGTAACGTTAAAAAAAAACAGATATTCTTGCGGACTAAACCCAAAAATGGAAATTGTAAGTGATTTCTGTTATAATTAATTCACTAGTGACCCAAATCTAGACCCCACACTTTCATAGTTGTTGTCCCTTTGGTTTTTAAATTAGTATTTTTATCAATCATTCCAGATTTACATGGTATTCAATAAAGAGAACGACAAGCCTCGCGGCTACGCCTTCATAGAGTACGAGCACGAGCGCGACATGCACTGTAAGTATTGCATGTGTCCACCACTTTACACTGCTCGATGGATGGATCCTTGAAAAATATTGAAAGTGAGGTTGTTAACTCGTATGTCAGGTAGTGACATCCAATTGATCTCATTTGTTAACAAGATGTTATTTTGAGCTAAACATTTAAGCTGAGGTTGGAGTGAGGAAGTATGATTATTGTTTTTGCCTCAGAATGTTTTCTTTGGAATTCACAACTGCCGGTATTTGAAGGATTTCGAAGTACACTTGGTTAAGGAAGTTTTTAAGGATAACAGAGATAACAGTTTTTTTGGGAAAATCATTCTCACAATAAAAAGTAACAGAAACCGGTAGGTTACTTAAAATCAGTTGTTATATACAAACGTTAACAAGTAGTTAAATTATTTTAACAAAATATCTTTTCATGTGACTATAGTTACTTTTATAACATTGCAAATCACACTATCTAACATCGATTTCTGCTAACGAGGGAACCTGCTAGTGTTAAAAACTAAATTATAAAATATAAAAACGACCTACACTGGTACATTATGAGGTTATTTTTTTAATAATTAATTAAAACATTTTATTTGCATAGTAAGAGCTTAGGTTACTATATTAAATAGTCTCAAGGAGATAAAAATGGTGATATGACATGCTGCATTATTTTGAAGCACAGTCGTTTAGTTATTGTATTGTCACACAGTCAGTAATTTTTCAATGGTCCATTCTATTGCTTACTTTTTTATGGGAAAAAATTCAATGTCTTACTATTAATTCTTTGCCTTAAGTAACATCACGTCAATATTGTTATCATGAAAATGGAATCACAGTAGCATTTATACTGATTATCATGGTTGAGCCTTATTGGAGTGGATAGTATTAATATTACTTGAAATAAACAGCGAAAAATTTAATAACTTCAAGTAGTAAGAGTACATGGCCCCAAGTCTGCTAATTATAGAACACTTCAATTGAATCATAATAAAATTTGACATATTTTTTATAGAAAATGTGTCAAATTAGCCAATCGAGACTTAATTTCGATTCAATTGAAGCATTTTAAAATTAGCAGACTTGGGGGTAACCTGGGCCCCAAGTCTGCTAATTTTACACAGACTTACACATCTCTCAAAATAAAAATATTATAATAATACGATATTTCTTTTTTAAGCTCAGCGTTATGTGTTTTCTGAAGGATATTGGAAACTTGCGTTATGAATAAATAATCAGAGGTGTTAATAGTTGTTCTTTAAAGTTTAAGCAGTTGATACGAATTCTGGAATACAGTGACTAACATTTAAGCTGTGTGTATACCTATAGACGGTTTTTAGATAGTCGTAAATAGTGAGATATGCTTCCTTTTAAGTAACAGGATATAAAATGTACGAATAAGTGTAACAAACCTAAGATTTGATTATGAGTTCTTCGTTTTATCTTGTTTTTAAAATACTAAATTAACGAGGTCTTTCGTTCGTTTAGTAAGTGAGACAAATAAAATAACAAGGTAGTGTACACATAGACAAAGCGGTTGTTTTCAAAATTATTTAAGGCATTAACAATTGCAATATTTTTAGGGCTACAGTGGAAAGACAAGCGAATATACCCTAATTAATATTAAACTTTACGAAAACATATACAAGGTCGTAAATCAATAGAATATCTGCTCCAAAAAGGCCTTCCATCGAGGCCCCGGCCGCACCACCTCGGATACCGTCGACCATGAGATGTATGATTAACGAGACATTTTTTCTATTCAACCAGAGACCCAGCCGTAAAGACCCTACCACAAACTCACCTGTAAACCGGCCAATGCTAACTAGGTTTGTATGTGGTAAGATGCCAACATACAAGTTTTTTAATTAAAAAATTGTTTAAAAAAACTTTCAAAAATTTTCACATATTTTTTGAACAAAAACGTAGTGTCGTTAATGTTTAGTTTAAAAAGCGCAAAAATAAAAGTAAGTACTTAAAGCGCTCCAGGTAAATGGTAAATGGTGGTCCGTATGGATGGATTTTTTTGGTAAAAAAGACGTAAGTAAAAGTTGCGACGGTAGGTATCTGACGGTGGGTATATTTTTCTTAATCAATGTAATGTAATGTAACTTCTGAGTAACGCGGCGTCTCTGCTTGGTCGGTAGGTATCAGTAGGTATTCCATACATTTTTGTGTATTTTTTACAGGTTTTTACAAACGTTTTTTAAGGAGCCTCACCCGAATGGTGTAAACTTAAGTGTGATTTACACCTCCCGGGGCGTGTGATCGTACAATATAAATAAAAAACTACAATTCGGACAACAAAGTCTTAATTTGCATGAAATGTATATCCATTTCAACCCTAGTAATGAATTAAATTTTAGTCTCATCAATTGCAAAATACGCTTCAGCGCTCACCGGTGGGTTTAAATCGTACAACGGTAAAACTGACATGACAGTATCACGGGATAGTCTAACT
The DNA here is from genome assembly GCA_950022985.1 of Udea ferrugalis. Taxonomy (NCBI): domain Eukaryota; kingdom Metazoa; phylum Arthropoda; class Insecta; order Lepidoptera; family Crambidae; genus Udea; species Udea ferrugalis. The sequence continues at coordinate 8,745,439 of OX465542.1, forward strand.
GTACGAGATATGATTGGTAACTTAAGGCGGCTATCACACTGCCTGTAGCGCCGGGCCGTTCGAATATATTTTGGATAGAAAAGTCGCGTACAAAGAGACTGACATCGCGGGGTAGTAAATGAGCGTATAAATAATGAAAGTGCGTTATTGCAATGTGATAATCGCCTAAGTGGTATTCAAATTGGACACAAAAAGGTCGTAAGTCAATGTGTAACCAAAAACTTAGTACAAAACGTTTTTATTGAGTTTTTGCGATACTCTAACACTTTTTGAAGGTGGTAAAGTAAATACAAACTTTGTGAAACAATATTCGGTATTAATAGATGTGTGTTTACTCATCTAAAATGATGGTAAATCCATTATTTTCTCAACCGTTTGTTTTGAAATCATCCTGTCACATGTGAAAAGGAAAGTATGATCCAATTAAGTATAGTTTTGATTGGGCAAAGAACCTTATTTAACGTTTCTCGCGCTGCATAATAAGAGCGATGGTTGCCAATCCACTGTCGCAACTGAGCCACGAGCTCCTGAACTAAAACCTTGGGCCCTTAAGATGCAATTGCCCAGCCTAGTAGTAACTGAATTACTAAAGATCCGAAAACCGGAAAAAGAGAGATACTGCATGGAAAATGCAAAAAAAAAATGACAACTAAATTATGGACTGCAATGTAAAGTACATTCCAGTCCACCCCATATCTGGACCTGTGAGGTCATATTGAAAAGCACAATAAAGTAAGGTTTTACCAACCTAATTAAAAATAGCATTTAGATGTTACGTTCATGACTATATCAAACGTGATTGTCAGAGCCTCAATGCATGTTGCCCATACTTGCCAAGTGTATTAAAATCTAACATTGTATGAGGCGTTCCACTACCTTTTCCTGATCCCAAGTAATCAGGCGATTTCTATTATAAGAATTGAAAGTTCGCAGTTCTTTACCCAATCAGAATTAATTTAAATAACGGTTTATATGGATTAAATAAATAAATAATATCCATATGATCCGTCGAATTATATTTTAGTTCCTTTTGTGCGCGTCTGTTAGTGTCTATCTTCTTCCTTTATAATTAAAATACTTATGAAAAAATAAACTATTTAAATTATAAATATCAATATAGAAATGTTTAAAAAGTAAAATTTGCATTTAATTGAGTATATTATGGCAACGCGAAATACTATCGGCATATTATACAAATAATTGAAACATGTATAAACAACTTAATGAAAACAAAAATATTATAGTTCGTAAATTCCATTATCAGTCTTTAACTAATACACAGTACTATAATTTAATTAATTTATTTTAATTAAATTTAATATAACGCGACTTATCTAGAACAAAATAATTTATCAATCAACGAAATACCTAGTTTACTTAAAAGTCGTTTCACATCAAACGGTGCGCGTCAGAGCGCTATATTTAATTGTAACTTAAACACTGTAAAGTTAAAATGAGCATGGAAATTTTTCAAAATACACGTTTTATCATGCAAATTTAAACCTTAACTCTCAACAAACGCTCCAAATATAAATAACTCTCAAAATACACGTGCTATCGTGCAAATTTAAACCTTAACCTCTCCAAAAACGCTCCAAATTTAAATAATCCCGTTAAAATACGCTTTGACGCGCGTCGTACGATTAGAAGCGTACACAAACTAAACAGAAGTAGAGTGTAACATACAGACGCGTACAGAAGTGTAGTTTGGCCATAAGTAATGTTGTGTTGTGTATTACAGCGGCGTACAAACACGCAGACGGCAAGAAGATCGACGGAAAGAGGGTGCTGGTCGACGTGGAGAGGGCCAGGACGGTCAAGGGCTGGCTGCCGAGGAGACTCGGTGAGTAAAAAAAGAAGAAAGAAAAATATTTTACTGTCCCAACTGAACAAATACAAACAAAGTATATACATAACATGTTGACAAAATATGAAAAAAAAGAAAAAATACAATCAATAAATTTTGTTTAGTAAACATTTCAATTATAATTGGGACAATCAGGACCCTACCTCAGCATGTGCCACTGCAAAGGCGCTAGTTTTCTGGCAGGGCCTGTTGTGTGTTCGTCTTTTTAATAACAATACTTAGGTATACAAAAAAGGAACTTAACTTAAAAAAAATATGTATAAATTTGCAAAAAGTGTTCACACATACACTCATTGTGTGTGTGTCTTTGTGGGTAGTGTCATTTTCAAAATTGAGCAACAGATGAATTTATATGCTTGTGAAGTCAAAGTGAATAAACAAATTGTGGTGTGAAACTAAGCGCGACAAATGGTGGTGTGAAACTAGGGGAGTAGATCTGGAAGGAATAGTATTCCGGCCTCCCCCTTTGTTGGGGGATTGGTCCGTAAGGTAATGGACAAGCATTGCCGGAGCGTTGTTGTGAAACATTGTTAGGGAAACCCAGCTTCATCGCCTAAGTACTGTAGAGTACCGTTTAGTCGGTAGGAGTCCGCCATAATTTCGTACGCCGAGAGGGTGTATCTATGTCAATTTCTCCACGATAATGAAAAAAAAAGATGATGACCTCGTATACCACTCTAGAGATTGCCAGGTTTTGGCTGTGGATAGGGACCGCTGGAAGAGCTTGGGAGAGACCTTTGCCCAGCAGTGGTATCTAGACGGTTAAAAAATAGTAGTAGTAGTCTGCTAACCTAATTAATTTTATAGTATCTGGCAGATAATGACTTGATACGAAAATTCCCCTTCCACTAGAGTAAGAGAGAGCCCTTGCCCGGCAGTGGGATATCACAGCCTGTTTGGGGTGGGTTTCCCGCCTATTTTGTTTGTTTTTTTTTTCTGTGGCCGGCTTGCTATTCAGCCATTATTTTTTATTTTCATCATTGGAAAAATGGTAAATATTTTGCTCAAAGCTAATTTATTATAATAAACTAGCAGCCGCCCGTCGATGCCGATGAGCCAGTACTTAGCTGTATGTGAAACAAGCATTTCCCGCTTTTCTGTTGAAATTTTCCTGAATTTTCTTTGCCATAAACCTCACAGAGCCCGAGACCTTTCCAACGAATGCAAAACCGTGGCAATCGGTTCGTGCGTTCTGGAGTTATAGCGTCAGGAAGGAAAACCCGACTTATTTTTATATAGTAGATAAAGTTATTTAAAATTATATATTCTCTAATAAATACTTAACTTTAAGTTATTTAAATTTAGTTCAATAGATATGTGAAAAAAAACTATTTTTTTTAATAATTTGATAGCTGTCAGTTGAAAGTGATTCTCCATAGGGATGAAAAGTATTACTTTCAGGCCGCTTCTCAGGTCAGTAATGACCTACTTTCAGAGTACGAGTAATGAAAAATACTTTTCATTACTCATACTCTGAAAGTAGGTCATGAAAAATACTTTTCATTACTGATACTCTGAAAGTAGGTCATTACTGACCTGAGAAGCGGGCTGAAAGTAATACTTTTCATCCCTAGGGAGAATCACTTTCAACTGACAGCTGCCAAATTATTTCAAAAAAACTTAGTTATTTTTCACATATCTGTTGAACCATGTTCCAACTTTCTATACAGCCACGATGTAAAATTGAAATAACTTAAAGTTAAGTATTGATTAGAGAATGTATATTTTCTAAATACCTTAATTATAATTCAGTTTCAACAATTTCTTCAAAATAACTTAGCTTTGAGCAAAATATTTACCATTTTTCCAATGAAAAAAATAAAAAATAATGGCTGAATAGTGGGCCCGCCACAGAAAAAAAAACAAACAAAATAGGCGGGATAGCGCCAATTCGATCTTCATTTATTTTTCTATCTTTTTCTTTGGCTAATTCATGTTTTTATTTTTACTTTCCTTGTATTCGTAATGAAAAGCACAGTGTTTACCTCGGGTGGAAGACTTATTTAGTCCCTCGAACTATTGGCGCCCTCACTTCGTTCCGGGCACACCACACACACACACACATAACACACGTATTATAGTCATCATTAAAATCACGAAAATACACGCACCCTTAAAACACAACACAATGCATCAATATTTATAAAATTTTAAGGCTGTTTCTTTTTTTTTTCATAATTTGTTATTTTAGTTTGTTTTCTTTTAAATAATATTTTGTATACAATTTGTTGACTCTGAACCGGTGTCTTCGAATTAGTTCTAAGCTAAAGATCTTTTGTAATTTTAGGTTTGCTGCGAGCCAAGCCTCAAGCTTAGTGCAGAGACCACCGTTATTGTAATTCCTGTCTTATATGTTTTATGGTCAATAAATTTATTCTTATTCTTATGTCCTCCCAGGCGGTGGGCTTGGTGGGACCCGCCGCGGGGGGGCCGACGTGAACATCAAGCACTCGGGCCGCGAGGACAACGAGCGAGAGAGAGAGCGCTATCGGCTAGAGCAGCACCGCGACCAGCATCGGGACCGCGACAGGGATCGCGAACGTGAGTATACTATGAGTAGTTCAAGCGGTGGAGCTCGGCGGAACATCAAGCACTCGGGTAGAGGACAACGAGCGAGAGAGAGAGCGCTATCGGCTAGAGCAGCACCGCGACCAGCATCGGGACCGCGACAGGGATCGCGAACGTGAGTATACTATGAGTAGTTCAAGCGGTGGAGCTCGGCGGAACATCAAGCACTCGGGTAGAGGACAACGAGCGAGAGAGAGAGCGCTATCGGCTAGAGCAGCACCGCGACCAGCATCGGGACCGCGACAGGGATCGCGAACGTGAGTATACTATGAGTAGTTCAAGCGGTGGAGCTCGGCGGAACATCAAGCACTCGGGTAGAGGACAACGAGCGAGAGAGAGAGCGCTATCGGCTAGAGCAGCACCGCGACCAGCTAAGGGACCGCGACAGGGATCGCGAACGTAAGTATACTAAGACATTGCTTTTACTATACTGTGTACTTTTGGTTTTCAGAGTGCCTATTCCGACGGGCACACCGCTTTTGATCACAAAACTGTCCCAAGTCGGTAAACGCGAATTTCTATGGCGTATACACCGCCATCTAGTGGCGATTAGGAGAAATAACGTTTGCGAAGCGTCAAACCAAGACCCTGACGAATTTGAGTCATGTACATAGAGTAATCTACCAGTAAATAATGACCTCCTTTATTTGGTCGGCTTACTGCACTTATGCCAACTTAAGAAAAACAAAAAACCGTGCTCACGGGGAGCAAAACTGTTTGTGCGTGTCGGAATAGGCACTCAGAACTGGTTAATTTTTCGAAGAAACTTCGCAAAAAAACATTTCACTGATAATTGTGTTTTTGCCTTTTTTGAATGTGAAATTGAAAATAGAGTTGAAATGGATGCCAGGCGATTTCGTTATTTCACCGAAACCGAACCGAATACCAGATAGAGATATTGGGGTACCAGATTACTCTGTTAAATACTAAATCTTTTTTGATCTTGCACAGGATTCTTTAGTTACCCCGTATAATATGACGGCGTAACATTGCTTTTAAGATGAAAAAGGATTTAAACAATAGACAATCGTGCAAAATTAGTCTATCTATTCATTAAATTCACCTATTTAAGTATAATACTTTTCACAATAAAGGGCTTACAAATCTACAAAAATCTGGGTATTTTTGCCTGATTCCGGGCGGATCCAGCAAAAATGGTATTTTTGCATTGTAACATCTGTGAAGGTTATGATGCTACAGTATGTCCTTAGTTTTATTGAAAAATAGATGATTAGCTGTATTATCGTGATTGTTACGGATCTCAGAAGGGGGAAATAAATTCAAACACCATCTTATTAAGTATTGTATCAATTACTCTGATATCCAAATACAAACCTTAATGGACGGCAGCTCGTAACAGAATGATGGCGGATCGAAGCAACGAACGAAACTTCAGACAGTGACTGTCAGTGTCAAATCAAAAATACACTCAGTACTCTAACGATTACTTGTGCGAATACTAATAATAATCGAGTTATTACATGATACTTACTTTGTTGGATAGGAAAGCAGATGTAACATTAGGTTTAGGTTTAGAGAATCATTTATTTCCCATAAAGATTACAATAATCACTTACATGAAAACAGTTAACATTCAAACATTTTGTTGGGCTTTACTTATGCTTACATTCAAATCAGACAATTGAAACATATCCACAAAGCAATAAAGGAAAAAATATTTTTATGAATCGAAGGTAGCTTAACATTTTATCTAAATCTTTAACTTGACGACTCGACCGCGCAAACACGAACATAGCGCGCAACTGGATGTGCCGTAAACATAGTTGACAAATGTATTTTACTCGCAAGATTATTTAAGTGATTATTTGTCGACTGTCTTGGTGTAATTGTTGAGAAGTCGGCTACTACACCAAGGGTCGCGGGTTCGATTCCCGCACAGTACAAACATTTGTGTGCATGAACATGTCTGTTTGTATGTTTTTATTAGTGTTTTAGCATTTTCCATGCAGTATCTTTCTAAAGAAAACCAGAAAAAGACATTTGGTCATGTTGGCATCAGGCAGGACTTGAACCCGCATCTTTCGCAATCCGGTATTTCGCAATGTCTGTTTGTATTGGTCTGGGTGTTTCCTATGTATATTAAGTATGTATTTACAAAAGAAAAGGTATTTAAGTATGTTTATCCGTTGTCTAGTATCTATAATAACGGACTATAACTAGCCCACTTGGGACTAGATGGCGCTGTGTGGAATAATGTCCGAGGATATTTATTTATTTAATTATTTAATTAGTGTATTGTTTGTCGCAGGTCGCCGCCGTACCCGTTCGCGCTCGCGGCGTCGCTCGGGCTCGCGAACGCGCCGGCGCGAACGAGAGAGGCAGCCCAAGGATGACGACAGCGAAAGGTAAGATTTACTATCCTACTAATATTATAAAGGCGAAAGTTTGTATGTCTGGATGTGCTGTGTTGCTCTTTCACGTAAAAACTACTGAATGGATTTTAATGAAACTTTACAATAATGTTGCTTATACATCTGAATAACATATAGGCTACAATTTATAAAGATATTGTGTAAATTGTTGAAGTTATCAAGTAAATATAAAAATGTACGCGGAATCACGTGGTATGACATGACAGGCGGCTGCTGTCATTAGCGTAACTATGGGTGCGTTCCGAATTGAGACAAAATCTAAAATAGCGCGTTCACAGGCATCCCAAATTGAGATATCGCGCTAACGTCCATCTAACGTCAGACAATTTGACGAATCCGTTCATTTTGAGTCCACTTAGGTCCACGCGGACGAAGTCGCGGGCAGCCGCTAGTACAACATAAACCTGAGATCTGTAGGCCTAGCACGAACCGATAACGTTTTGGTAATCGAAAAGTGAATGATACTTTTCTATTACCAAAACGTTAGCGGTTCGTGCTAGGCATACTGGAACCTTCCCGCGAAACAAAAAGGCAGAAACAACGGTTAACAACATTGCTTTCTCAAAAATAATACATAATTCACCTATTAGAGAAATACCAGAACTTACCTTTTTAATTTATTTTGTCACGAACGATATGTATGTAATATGATTATTGTTTCCTATATAGTCCGTTCACGTTCAGAATGCAGTGATTTATAATTTAATCTGTTGCACACCTTTGCGTTTGAAAGTATGTGTTTAGCTGGGTACTGTGAACTTTGCTTCATATTTTTTTAACGATTTGATTGGTTAGGGGGCGTGCTAGGTCGTGGGACAAGAATGAAATCACTCCATTCTTTACTCGAACGGGCTATATTAACGAAGGTTCATCCCAAACCCAAATTATATGTTCTACTAGCTGACCCGGCGAACTTTGTTCCGCCTTAAGAAACTTAATTTTAAAAAAAGATACTTAAAAAGTATCCTATGTCCTTCTCCTGGCTCTAAACTACCTCCATGCCAATTTTCAGCTACATTGGTGCAGCGGTTCTTGAGTTATAAGTGGAGTAACTAACACGACTTTCTTTTATATACAGGGTGTTTCTTTTAAGGTGTCAAGCCGACGCCAGCTGATAGTAGGGTACCATACCTATCGATTTAACCCCCATGTATGTTCTACGATTTTTTGTAGTTTTCGAGATAATGTTTTTGTTATTTTTAAAAAAAATGTGAGCACTTGCCTTTAAATAATTATAACTTTTTTTTCGTTTGACTTTTATTGGATATTTTCTTTGCTTTTATTATAATGTCTATTAATTGCAGTTTTACGATTAAAATAATCTCTGTCCTAACTTAACTACAAGATACAAAAATTTTGATTGATAGTGAAAAAAAAGTGAATCATGCAGAACATAACCAAAATTCAATCGTAAATAAAAAAAAACAAAAGGTATTCCATAGCTTCTTACTAATTTCAAAAACTGCGCTGCATCATAAGCTTTCATAATAATTACAAGAAAACATGTCCTTTGTGGGGCATTATTCGCTGTAATCGATGCTCAAGTCTTGAGAATCGGAAATAAGTGTAATGTTCATACTTAATAATTTTCTAGTATTTTGTCATTTCTGAGATTTATTGTCTTCTAACGTTTAAACAAAGCTCATTTGTTAATAAACAGTCATTTTTTAACTTCCAATCATTCGAAAGTCACAACTCACACAGATAGATGTCGTTGTCATTAAGACTTACATTATCCCCAGCCGCCGTCGCCGCCGCTCCCGCTCCCGCTCGGAGCGCCGCAGCGGCCGCTCGCGCGATGAGAGACGCGACAAGAAGCGTTCCCGCCGCGACAAGGAGAGGAAGGAACACAAGGTCAAGCCCGAGGAGGTCAAGGTCAAGCAGGAGCCCATGGACGGTATGTGGATACACTAATTAACCAATTGAGTATTGTTTTCAGGGAATTTGTCTGGGGGTTGTCTTCAATTGAATCGTAATTGAGACTCAATTTGACATATTTTTCATAGGTAATGTGTTAAATTAGCCGATTTATTGATTCAATAGTCTAATTTGACTTATTTTTCATAGAAAATGTTGTCAAATTAGCCGATTGATTGATTGAATAGTCTAATTTGACATATTTTTCATAGAAAATGTGTCAAAGCCGATTGAGACTCAATTACTATTCAATTGAAGCGTTCTAAAATTGGCAGACTTTAGAAAAGTTAACAGACCTCTTCAGACATCATTTACAATGGATACTCTCTGTTATCATTTACAATGGAATCAATAGAATCAATTTTTTGACCACCAAAAGATATGTCGATCCCTCCTAGTTGGACAGGTTCAAAACCCAGGAATAAAACCGTCTCCTGGTTCTTAGCTACTAACTTCCAATATATTTCTTTAAACTTTACGCATCCACATCCTTTTCCTATTTCTCTATATGAACCTCAACTGTACATTTCCAAATAATTTTATGTCTTTGTGCAATAAAGTATATTTTATGTTTCACGGTCAATAACTCCGTAAAATACGGGATCTCATGTAATTATCATTTTCTCTCATTTCCAGATTACCCAGAGTTCACCATTCCTCCGATGGACGTGCAGATCAAACAGGAGCCGAACGAGGATGAGAACAAGTATAACCCTGAGGACGCCAACGGAGACGACGACTACAACTACTAGACTACAACTACACGTGACGTTCCAAACACTTGCCGCGATGTATACACTACAACTACACGTGGCGTTCCAAACACTTGTCGCGAGGTACACTAGGCTACAACTACATGTGACGCTAAAAACACTTGCCGCGAGGTATACTAGACTACAACTACATGTGACGCTAAAAACACTTGCCGCGAGGTATTATAAACTACATATGAAGCCTCAAACACTTTCCGTGAGGTATACTAGACTACAACTACACGTGACGCTGAAAACAATTGCCGCAAGGTATACTCAACTACAACTACACTTGACGCTAAAAACACTTTCCGCGAAGCACTAGAATAAAACTACATAATATGTGAAACAATTACTCGCCGTGATATATCTACAGTTTAGTAGTTCTCAGCGGTTAGCAGATGTTTTAACTATTCTTACTGTGTGATTTGCAGATGAGATGAATAATATTTTAATTGAACTGCGTTTACAAAATAAAGTAAATATTAAAACAAAGAAATAGAAAATGTTGTTATTTTAAAAAGACTTCAAAACTTTACTACTTTTTGCTACCGATACCAGGTCTAAACATTTATTACGGTACCAGTATTTTTGTTACTGATACCGAGCCGTATTTTGGATAACATCTCAATCCTGATATTATAGTAAAACATAATAAATATCGCGGAAATGAACGAATCACAGATTCTCATTTTTATTATAACAAATAAACGAGATAGCGATATCTCTCACATTGAGATATCTTGTCCCGTTCATTCCTATAGTAAGAGTGAGAGACGGAACTGATAGTGGATTCATTGTTTTAAATCTTCATTAAACATAGTATAAAAGAATTACTAATAGAGTAAATGAGATTTTTTATCAAATAGATAAATTTCTATAATACCTTGAAAATTACCATTTTCATCTAGCGATTTTAAAACTGAATTTGAAATGTAAATATCTGGAATAATTTGAAGATTATCTAACCCCGAACTAAGGCGAACGCTTCACGCAAGATCTACACTGTGATCCGTCAATATATACTGACGGATCACGATATTTATTGACGTGTAGGGTAGTGTACTCAGTATTGACAAACCTAATATTTATCGCTGGATTTCTGGAAATCCTTGATCTGATACCAGATCCTGGATCGTGATATTTATTTTGCAGTTAGTGTCGCTTGTCAGTACGCGTACGCAGTGAGATACTGACGCGATCCGTATTGATGGTGTAGGGTGTGCTCTGATCCGGCCTAGGATACATAAGTAAATATCATGATATTTATTGACGTGTAGCGTTCGCCTAAGCAGATTATGGATGTTATACCTAATACGTGTTAATGATTGACGTTTGTGTACTCTGGGCTTAGAATGATACATCAATAGAACACAAATCGTTTTGTTTTTTTACTATTATGTCCAATATTAAAATCGTTAGATAAAAGTACTAATTGCTTCACCTCTAGTGTTGCTCAACTTTAAATGAGGTTTCGAGGCCATTTTCTAAAATTACACTAAACTTGATTCAATTTGTCTGTTTTAAGGCCAAGCCACCAAGTAGCGTTTATTTTTCGTAGAATAGAAAATGAAGATGGAAGTTGATTACATATTAATTAAAATGAAATCTTAGTTTTTTACTGTATGATTTTTTATTAAATAAGACTGCCACTTGCTGACTATATGAGCCTTACAAACAATTTAAATCAAGTATAGTGTTATTTCATAAAACAAGCCAAAATTCTAGATTAGTTCAAATTTAGCAACTGAAGCAAGCATTTCATTATTTGAACTAAAGTTGTGAAGTCTACGACGGTTCCAAAAGAGCAATATAAGTTATATTGTGTAGTCGTGTTTTAGAATAAGTTATGAATTAAATAAATAGATAAATAATTGAATTTTAGGTGTTTTATTTTAACACTTAAGGTCAAGTTGGGTAACTTTGAATTTCAGTGTAACATTGAATCCACTGTTTTAAGACAGTAACAGTACCTACATAATGTTTTTATACTTTGTTCTTGATCCAATCGCTCATAGACTCAACAACATCTTTAAGTTGGAGTACTTGTTAAAAGTAACTAATCTAAAAGAGTGGATTCAATGTTACGCTGAAATTCAAAGTTACCCAACATGACTGTAACCCGATAATTCTGGAAGATATTCAATTTTAAATCAATATATTATAGATAAGTCCGCGAAACTACTATAATGGAAAGAAATAATTTGATAATCATTTGTTTATAAATCAATCACTTATTTAATTACAACTAGACCAAATGAACATAACAATAAGAACTACTTATGTACAGAGCTTATATAACTATCCAATTGGAAAGTTTTCACAACTAGAATGTAATTTGGCCCAAAACAAAAATACTTAAGTATGTACAGATCCTACACAAATCCTAATAACGAGGTACAGTCCACGGCAGATCAGGCTACCCATTTCAGTTTCTTTCTAGCTAAATGGCATTTCTTTGCAAAAGAGCAAGGTCTGACCGGAAATAGGTAGCTTGTCGCATGCCGTTCACTATACATACATACTTGTCTTATCTATTTTGATATATCATTATTGACTATTGAGCTTGTAACGTTTGACAAATACATACGATTAACATTAAATTAACGGTAACTAGGGGTTAACCGCCTTCGTTTTAGGAAATAACCAACAAATTATACTTTTAATTAGGTGCAGTTCAACGATAGGTTGGCAGATGTTATTAAATTACCTAAAAACTGATTAGATTATATTGTAAGACGCATTAGTCTGATACGTTGACAGACTGCTGGTCTGCTACTAGGTTTCTAGTGGCTGCGACGGCGATGAACAATCAAGTAGTTAATGCACACACATAAAAAGCTCATTTAATGTCGCTTGCAGTATGTTTTAATTAGAAGAATAATTGGATTCTAATTCGAGGTGTTGAAAAGCCTTTTAAGCTGGGGTTGAAACGCTGTTGCAAATTATATTCGCACGTACAAAAATAATAAAATGTAAGGTAAAACTATTTTCTAAAACACATTTTTTTTAACAAATTACCTGATACAGGGTGTTACAAAAATACCCCTAATAACTGAAGTGGGTTATACAAACTCCTGAAAGGAGTCCCTTGGTAATTTCTTAGAGTCGTAGCTCATAATTTGAATTTCGAGTAAATTAACGTAAAATAAAAACATCGATCATAGAAATTCCCAGCACAAATTCGGGTTCATGAACCCGAGTTGACCCTACCATTGTCTAAGCTACCGGGAGTGACCGGAGGGCGATTCGCGATCTATCGGTGAAATATCGCATTCGAACGAATCCCGAACTCGAGCTTGAGTTTCGATATTATAAAACGCAATTCACAACGGCATTTTATTCGGAATATTCGGATTCGGTTCGAGACCACAGATTTTAAAGAATATTTTAGTGTTACTAGCTCTGTTTTAAAAGATATTTCTGCAAAAATAAAAATATGTAGGTACTCATGTCAGCGACCTCAAAGCCAATAGACTCCTAATGACAGGCGAGAGGCTATGGTCATAAAGTCAGATTATTACGTCGGAATCCCCAATCTACCACCCAGTGAGTTTCTACCGTTTCCGTAAGCTGTCAAGCGACAACGTCACTGATTGGACAATAAGCGTATTGATTATTATTTTCTTATTGACCTCCAATTATCATTTAAACTTCATTATGATTATGAAATAGCTTACAACCACTAGTGCCAACTAGTGTAACGGATTTCTCCTCCCTTAGATTTATTTGATTAGAGTCTAAAAATTAAAAGATAGTATTTTCACATCTAACGATTTTTTAAGTATAGGTTGGCAAAAAAGTCCTGAAAGGGAACTAAAAAATATTATCACTGGCAATAGTCCCGCTGTCACTTGTCAATCACGTCTAGCTAGTACATGGTGTGTCAAATCTGTTTATCAGAGATCGTTTATTAGTGTATTCAGGTGTTTTCTTTATGTTAAACTAATGAAGCATCGTGTAAAATCAAGATAAATCTTCGAAAAAGAGAAAAACAATCCTCAGCGCCACTAGAGAAGTCATAATGAAGAATTCAAACGTTGTTTAGCCGAGCACGAAGCTGGGGAAGTTTTATATAAAATAAACGATGATTAGACCAGAACGGCATAAATCACTGGTATGTAGTGGTTTTATTTAATCAACCACGCGTGTTTTAACTTAGTTGTCAAGTAACTATCAACAAACAAGTGATATTTTACGTTGAAATGTGAATACCTATTTTGACGTTTGTTTACAAAAAACAATTTGTCAAGTTAGCACATCTAAGTAATTTTGATACTTTTTATTGATTTTATTTTTTTAATTTAATTTCAATTTTCTAGGCAGCGGCTGCGCCAGCTTTTGAGAATATTTCTCCCAAAGATAGGAGAAAATCATGATAACACGTTATTTAAATAGAGAAGGAATGATACCAACGTGGACAAACTTCAAATGAGCAAATCGACAGGTAATCATAAACCTGCAAGATGAAGTGACCGTACAATAGCAGCATGAGTGACTCATGGGAACAAAGTGTTGAAATGAAAGTAAGGGCATTGGAAGATTTAGAACAATTTATTGGAAATAATTAATTAACAACGGATAATGTCAGTGCATAGTTTTATACGAGTAGACAGACAAGGAACGTCATAGAGCACTATAAAGAATGAGGTTTGCCTCAATCACTTGCGTCCATACTTCCAACATCCTCTCCTGGACGCAAACGCTCTTGAACTAAACTATTGATAAGGTGAAGTTTTCATGCTTCGGTCGATGAAGTCCTTTGGTCAAAACATCAGCGACCATATCTTCTGTTCGAGTGTACTGAACCATAATATGTTTAGCAGCAATCTTCTCTCGCACGAAGTGGTACCGGATGTCAATATGTTTGCTGCGTGCATGGTAAACAGCATTATCTGAAAGACTAATCGCACTCTGAATATTACAGTAAACAGTTATAGGGGTACCTTTAAGTTCTGGTTTAAAGTCGTTTGCCAGCCGTTTGTTTTTTTTCCATTTATAGCTTTTTTTCCATTTTTCAGCTTCGTAACTATTTAAAGCTTTTATAATACATTTTGGATCATTATTTAGTGAACTCATTGTTGATTCAACGTTTTGACATATTAATGACGAAGGACCTATGTGATTATCATCATCATGGTTTCTCAATCTACCCTGCCGCGGCCTCAAAGTTATGTTAGATACCGGTGGAGAATCAAGTGTCCTGTCAGGTATGTATGTTTTATCATTAACATCTTCAAACACATCAGAATCATCTGAATCGAAAAACCTGTGAGACTGTGTTTCTCTTCTGTCATGAATTCCACTATCAGTGTTTCTGTCCACAGGTTCCTCGGGTTCACTACTCAGAGGTAAGGGAACAATCTCCTTTTCTTTTTGTTCATTACTACATCTCTTTTTATTTCTCTTTAAGTCTTTATCTTCATGTTCATTAACTTTTTTTTCCTTTTCAGGTACATCATCCAATTTATTTCTTCTAATTGCAGCTTCCAGGAACACAACATCTCTACTTATTATAATTCTTTTTGTTTCAGGATCTACAAATCGGTATCCTTTTGTAGTATCGCTGTAGCCAACGAATATCAACTTACGCGATTTCACTTCAAGCTTAGATCTGTTTTCTTTAGGAATAAGCACCATTGCAAGACATCCGAAAATTCTCATGTGACTCAGGTCAGGCTTCTTTCCAGTCCATACTTCATGAGGCGTGACATCGGACAAGGTGCAGGTGGGAGAACGGTTCACAATGTATGCAGCTGTAGCCACCGCTTCTGCCCAGAATGTGTCCTGCAATTCAGCATTAGCAATCATGCATTTGGCACGCTCTATTAAAGTCCTGTTCATCCTCTCACTGAGGCCGTTCTGTCGAGGAGTGTATGAGTTTGATGTCTGGTGCAGTATTCCGTGTTTTTTCAGGTAGGCATCAAAAGTATGATTTTTATATTCAGTTCCATTGTCGCTTCTGAGTATTTTTATTTTTGTACCTAATTCATTCTCTACTCTATTTTTAAAATCTGTGAATTTTTCAAATACTTCACTTTTATTCTTAATAAAATATACATGTACTCGGCGAGAAAAATCATCTATGAAGGTTACAAAATACCTTGCCCCTCCTATAGAAGTATGCTGCATGGGACCGCATACGTCACTGTGGATGACATTTAGCAAGCTGGTTGCACGGGAGCCTTCTTTGGGGAATGGTTTTCTGGTTTGTTTGCCTTCACAGGTTACGCAAATCAAATTTTCTGTTTGGTGTGACAGCTTTACACCTTCTGTACAGTTCGGTAATTTATCAACATTAGTGAAATTCAAGTGACCCATCCTCTGGTGCCACAAAAAAACATCATCATCAGACTTGGCTAACATGGCTTCCATGTCGTGATTGTTATAAGTATTCAACAGATATGTCTCATTAATTAAATCAGCCTTTGCAACTAGCTTGTTACTCGGATTGTAAATTTCACAGCCATTAACATTGAATCTTACTTGGCATCCACTTTTTATTATTTTGCTAACAGATAGCAAATTAGTTTTTAACTCTGGTACAAACAACACATTTCTTACCTGAATTAAATCAGTGCTGCCATCTTGTGCCTTTACTTTAATACATACATTACCGCAGCATTCCACTTTGAGTACCATGTTGTTAGCAATTCTGATGCTTGGTACAGATGCAGGTTTGATTTCAGTGAGCCAGTCACGGTGCATGGTCATATGCATAGATGCCCCTGTATCAACATGCCAAATATTGAAATGGTTTGCTGTTAATGCTGAAAAAGCTGCAACATATCCTGTCTTCTTTTTATCATTATTTTTGTGCCAACAATCTTCGCTGAGATGTCCATGTTTATTACAACAAAAGCATCTAGGGCCTTTCTTGCCTGATTGATTACCTTTGGGCTTATCATTTTTCGAGTTTGTATAAAGTGCGGTAGTGTCTGATGTTTTTACTTCTTGAAGTAACTTATTTTTCACCAAATCAGCACTAATCCTCATACCGGAACTCTCTAAACCCATTATCATAGGTTTATACATGTCTGGCAATCCTGCCAGCATTAACGTGCCCAGCCACTCATCGTCTACATGGAATTTTATATTCCTTAACTTATGCGCTGCTGATATTATTTTGTTAACATAGTCCTCAATTGACGAGCTATTTTCCAAATTTGTATTTATAAGTTCTTTCAGCAAGCCAACTTTACGGGTTAAGCCGCTATCTTCGAATGCTTTCGCCAAATTGTCCCATACTTGTTTTGCATTTTGAGCTTCTTGAATATGTACATATAAAATCGGATCAATTAATAATATTAATTTTGACTTGGCTTTGATGTCATTTTTGACAGAGTTTAGGTCGGTTACCTCAGGTTCTTTCAAAATGCAATTGTACAAATCTTCATGCTGTAGGTACGCCTTCATTGCAAAACTCCAACTTGCCCAATTTTCGCGACCCGATAACTTTTCAATCGACATCATTGAACTACCACCAGCCATATTTATATGTTCAGTATTCAATCTGTAAATAGCTGAAAAGAGAAATCACTCGCGAGCGCGGTACCTAAAACTGAGGTTATACTCGTGACTCTACTTTTTCTATTTACTTTGTAATTACTGTTCAAAACACAAAACTAATTATCTAGACTGGGCCCATAACCTGTTGAAATGAAAGTAAGGGCATTGGAAGATTTAGAACAATTTATTGGAAATAATTAATTAACAACGGATAATGTCAGTGCATAGTTTTATACGAGTAGACAGACAAGGAACGTCATAGAGCACTATAAAGAATGAGGTTTGCCTCAATCACTTGCGTCCGTACTTCCAACACAAAGGCAATGTTAAAATTTTGGAGAAGGGTCGAGCCAAGCCATGGATGAATTTTTTTTTACTTTAATTAAAATTATAATATTATGATTTTGCTAGTTTCTTCTTTTATTTCCTTACCTGGTAGTAGAAAAACGTCCTGATAATGTGGTTGTATGTGGTGGGGATCGACTGTATTGGTGCCACCGCTATTCCATTTTTACCACCAAACGGTTCCCCCTATTGACCTGTTGTATCCCGGTGGACGGACTACCACTCCCACCTGACCTATCAGCCCAGAGGGAAAAGCAAACCCGTTATATGAGTGTCTGTATGACTACTTCTAGAAATCGACTAAATAATGTGGAATTAAAGAAATGTAAGGCGTTTTCCTAGTAAAACGCTATAAGAATAAGAAAATACTGAACTAGATTAGGGGATCACGTGATGCATTGGCGCGACTCAAATAATTTGTATCTATTGGCGTGAACTTAGTTCATGGACAACGACTAACTAGATAGCCATTCTCTCTAAAAAAAATATCTGAATAAGTCAATTATCAAAACCGTTTGTGTCGTAGTCTACGGGGTGACCACATCGACGATGGTGGCGCCCCAATGAATTTCACGACTTTTTTGCCAGGCTGTAGAAATGATATTAAAAGACATTGTGCAAATTCCTGCCATTTTGGCAATGGCATAGATTGTAGGTCGACGAAATACAAAAGTAGCCGAATTTGGCAGATTTGAAAATATAGACTTCAACATTGTAATTTTCAGTGCATAGTATGGCATCCGCAGAATACCAGTCATCGTGACGGGCTCTGCCGATACTGCATCGTACTTGCTGAGCGGAGACCATTTTGCTACATCCCTTTTTGTAAGGTGGTTAAGTTATTTTTGTTTTTCTTGTGTTTCTTTTTGTTTTGTGGTACCAAATACATTTTTTAAAATCTATTCTATTCTTTGAGTATAGTAAATTGAGCACAAACAAAAAACAATTAATCTGCATCCTTTGATTTAACTAAAAAGAAAAAGCTGCGGCCTCTGCCTATGCGTGCTACAAAATCGGGTCCAAAGGACCTGTTGCGTTCAAGCTCATAAGACCAGTGACTACGGCTACTGTACGTGCGCGTCAATCATACGTCATTGTGAGTAAGCATGTCCCGGTTTTCAAATAAGCGAAATAAAAACGTAAAGTGTATCTTCCTCTTTTTGTTTTAATCAAAGTTTGCTATAAGTTTTGAGCGAAAGAACTTATTGACCTGTAAAATTCATTGCTAGGCAGACTCTTTTCGAAAGCGTGTTCGAATTTAGTTTTATATGTTGGGACAAAATAGTGTGGTTAGATACTATGTGCTGCGGAGTTAGTGACTTAATAACGACTAGCTTAGGTTTGATTTTCAAACAATCTGGTAACTTACAAGGTACAGTTAATTGTTTTTTTATTTCCTTAAACGGTCACACTGGATATTGAGATTCAGTAACTATACTTAGAGAACGTCACTTGCACACCGAGAGTGACGTCATAACGTTAGGTTACACTTTCTAAACGCAATTGACAACACACTCGTCATTGACAAGAATTACGAGAATGGCCGAACATTTCTCCTTCTTTTGTAGATAATGAATCGACTGGTACAGACCACTCGATATGGACAAAACGTAATGAAAAAACTAATTAAATTAGGAAAATATGATTGTTTCAATAACTTATTGATCCATTGTAACTCTATAATTTTTATATGACTATAACATAAACGGCCTATATACGTCCCACTGCTGGGCACAGGCCTCACCTCAACTATGAGCTGAAACAAGCCATTCTCCAACAAGCGGGCTCAGTGTGGATTGTTGGAGAGGTGTAAGGTTAATGAGCAACTTTAATGTCAGATGTTATCAAACCGCCCCAAGGCCCTTGACTAGGCTTAACGACTGACATCTAGCGACGTCCGGGACCGGGGCCAACTGCTTAACGTGCCTACCGGAGCAAGGAAATGCCTGAAATACACATCACTAAATTTCGGTCAGGGTGGTCAGCCATCCCTTTTCGACCCGGCGTGTATTGCTTTACAACAGCGATGGTCGCCGATCACTGTCACAATTGCGCCACGGGCACCTCCCTCCTTTATATTCATGAATGAGTATAAATGGGCCAAAGAAATGAAAAGAAAGATTAATTTTACTGGCACAATACCTACCTTTTACTAACTATAGGGCCTCTTAGGTTGTCTAGAGGTAGGTTGTTTGAGAAATTCGAGCTTTTGCTGACTTAAACCAGCCTGAGCAAAGTCACAATAGTTAAAGAATATGGCGAATATGTATCGTAGATCGCCGTATTATAGAGAAGCCTTTTTTTGACGGGGTGAATGCTTTCCATCCCGCCCATGGCGGGGGTGAGGCCTTGGACTCGCCTGCTGATATTCAGAATACCTAGTAAGCCGACGCACAAAAAATGCCTTATAATACTACGTTTAACAACGATACTATGTATTTATGAGCTACGTGGCCCAGTGGCTAAACACTCTGACTCGGAACCCGATTGTCCAGAGAACTGACTGGCCGGAACACCTTCTTTGTGTTCATTGTACAATTTGCGGCTGGCTCTCCGGTGATGGATAACAACTATAAAAAACCAAAGCAACCCGGATATAGGCGGTAGGGTCGCCTCCTAACACGTTGGGTTCAAATTTCATTGGCAAAATGTGGGCTTCTGAATGTTCCGTTCATCATGACGGCAACAATCAGTGTGCCTCTGACTACCTCGCCTGGGAAAATGGTCGTGATGTATGTTATGACTATGAATGGTATTGCAAATAAAACAAATTAAAAATATCCCCTAATAAAACGTTATATTTAAGTCTGTTTCCCACTGATGCCGATAAGTAAGTATTGTTCAGTGTTTCAGTTCATAGGGTTTTTCCAGGGCACATGTGTACATAAGCAGTTTTTTTTTTGAACAACACTATTTGTGATTGATTTACTAGAGGAAGCAAAGAACCACTAAGTAGTTCATTTATCAAGACTTCAGTAAATAATTCATAGATTATATAGTAGTTCCGTTTCGGGTGCTTTTCTTTCACGCATACAAGCAGTCTATCCCAAGTTTGAATGTCATCATAAGTTTCCATTCTGAAAAAAGTCATCCAATTATAAGCTATTAATCTTTCTCAGGCAATAAGTAGACACAAAAAAACACAGGATGTACGGCAAAATGATTAACACGGTTATGAATTTTATTATTTCAATTGTTGTTTAGGTTCAAGCCTTTACGCTCTTTAGTCATACGACAAGAAATAGCTGAAATCTTGTTTTGTAAATTATTTACCTGAAAAAAAGTGTGTTCCTATTTTGTTTGCCGACTTATTTTACCCATAAAGCGGCCCTCGTATTAATTTTATTTAGTTTGTATGGGACTAGGCAAGAAAAATGTTACGATGAATTCAAATGTACTTATTAACTGGAACTGCCACTTTTTCCATCCAAAATGTTATTTATTTATTCACAAAGTAAATAAATTGAACCTATAATTATAGGCAAATTAAAGTACACGCAAGTGCGAATGTCAGTTTGACATACCTACTAATCGTCATAAAATCGTATACAAAACTCGATAGCCAATACCATAAACAAGTCAATACCCAGAGGAACCACAGACTATTTTTGCCTCCTGTTAAAAAAGGTTTTGTTTCATCATGAAAATCATCATCAGTTGCTGATTCAGGCGATATTTGCCCATGAAGACTCCTACAGAACAGCAAAATGGATTAGACTCATCTCGCAAATACATAGGTATTTAAAAATGCGTCTGCGAGATAGCGCCAAATTCTCATTTCGCAGAACGTTGTCATAATGCGATTAAGCCTTACATTAAGAAGCTGGAATATTAAGTAACAAGCGGCAAACTTTGGAAGGAATATTATTTCTATACGATAGTTAATTTCAAACTTTTAGATAAGTTTTTCATCATCGATTCTGTGGTTTCACAGACCGAAGGTAGAAGATATGACTGTAAATACCAGTCAGGGAATTCAAGGAATTAAAGGATTAATTGGGGATTATTGGAAAAAATTATTGTTATACAAATTGGTTACCTTACAGTCAACTAATGTAATATTTGATGATTTAATAATTTCATTGATAAATCTAAATAGCTGGATGGCAAGTTATTTGCGGTGCAATTTTTAAAATTCAGTTTCTTAAAGTACTTTTAATTTAATATGGTTGATAACAGATGTCACTTCAACTCCGTTGATAAAAGCACACGATGGTTCAAACGTCAGAGTAAGCACGGGTTATAGACATTAGGTTAATCAATTTATCAACAGATGTCACTAACCATTTGAATCGCGGAAATTTCTTTCAACAAATAATTCTCAATAATTATTTTATCTAGTGCATCCAATTTATTTCCTACCATCTAACTCACTAGAAGATTCCAAGATCACATCACATCACACATCATCACACAGAATTTGGTATTTTTCTGAAAAAGTCTCGGCAGATTTTCCCAATTCATACAATTTATATTCTTATTCTTCGATCCTATTAATGGAATGCAGCAAATTTTCTGTATTTGCAAAGATTACATTACATGCACCCTACACATCCGCCGAAAAATCAAAAATAAAATATCTTTATGTGAATAAATAATACAAACGTTAGGAAAAGTGTCAGAATAGCGTTTCGAAGTGCTAGTTCAGACAGAGCGATAAGTGCCAAATTGAAAAGGACGGAGTTAGAAGGAAAGAGGTATTCTTCTAGCTCCGTCCTTTTCAACTCGCACGATTGTCGCTAGGTTTGAACTAGCACGCACTGTAACTAGGGTAACCGCCGCAATGACGTCATGGTTCGACTGGATAATTTCTCCGGTGATCCTAAATTGAAAAATTAAGATAGGTACCGACCGATATCAACCGCTTCGGTCGGCAAATGCGATCTCGAAGGAAAGGATCCTGAATCGCTGCCGTGCGAGACATTAGTGAGTTTGTGAACAGTGGTACCGCTGGGGATCTTAATAAAAGAATTCGAAGGAGGGTAGACCGATATCTGCCAGTAACATCTCACCCGCAAGATCTCCAGTTACTCTTCGACCATGGCGCTTGTAACAGTGCCGAAATATTGGAAACTCAAAACAAAAAAGGTACATGGTAGCAATATCGTTTTTATCGATTTAAGTGTTAGTTACCTTGAAAGTTTAAAGAAATATAATATTTTAAGCTGTTTTAACTAATTATATGACTCTATTGGAGTTGAAAGTGGACGACATGCATGAAACTTTATCGTTTATACGTTCCGCTGCGACCTTCGCAGCGGAACGTATAAACGATCAAGTTTCTTCTAAATTGAAAACCGGCCATGCTGAAAAATCTAAAGTAAGTATCTACAAGGATTTGAACAGTTCAGACAGTTTTATGTTATGCTGTAAAGTCTATTTTTGTGACTTTTGCTACAAAACTGCAGATTGTGCAGCACGCAGAGAAATTAAGTACATTTTCACATCAACCCGCCAAACGTGCACACGATTCCATTCTTTGCTTTTCGTTTTTATATTTTTATTCACAACATACTTGACATTCGCTCACGACTACCCCAAACATCAGAACCACATCACTTGTCGCCGTAATGGTGAATGAAAGCTTCAGAAGCCCACATTCTTAGATAACTTAAGCCTAATGTGGTCCTTCCCACATTGGGCTTAAGCAATAAGATAAGATTAAGAATAAGATTAAGCAATCCGGAAAACGGTAGGCCGGCCCCTTGGCAAGCCTACCGTTTTCCGGATTGCTTGGGCAAATAGTACAATGAACACGAAGTAGGTAGGTACGTAGGTATTCTGTTAAACTTGAACTCGGTAAAACCTGGGCTCCGAGTCATAGTGTTTAACCACTGGGTTACGACGCTATCATGACGTTTCGACATTTTTATTCAGATCATGTTTGCGATACAGTTCCAGGTGTAGCCGATGCAGGTAGAGTTAAAGAGTATTGAGCTGATGCGCTGCTGAGACCGAAGACAGCGGCAAGGGAGTTCACACGCCAACACAATCCTGGTCAAACACATGGTATGTATGACTCTGCTTTACAGAAGAGCTGTAATAGTACATTGTTATCCTAGGGGTGAAAGTAACTTATTTAGTCCCGAGACGGGGTTTGGCGCCCGGAACGAAGTGAGGGCGCCAATAGTTCGAGGGACTAAATAAGTCTTTAACCCGAGGTAAACACTGTGCTTTTCATTACAAATACGAGGAAAGTGAAAATTAAAACTTGAATTAATTCATGAAGATCGAATTGCCGCTTTCCCGCCTATTTTGTTTGTTTTTTTTCTGTGGCCGGCTCGCTATTCAGCCATTATTTTTTATTGTCA
Source organism: Udea ferrugalis (assembly GCA_950022985.1). Lineage (NCBI taxonomy): Eukaryota > Metazoa > Arthropoda > Insecta > Lepidoptera > Crambidae > Udea > Udea ferrugalis. Next base: position 8,769,101 of record OX465542.1, read on the forward strand.
TCATTGTAAAAGTGGTAAATAATTTGCTCAAAGCTACGTTATTTTAAAGAAATAGCTGAAACTTAATTATAATAAAGTTATTTAAAAAAATATATATTCTCTAATCAATACTTAACTTTAAGTTATTTCAATTTTACATCGTGGCTGTATAGAAAGTTGGAACATGGTTCAATAATTAAGTGAAAAAGAACTAGTTTTTTTTTAAAATAATATGACAGCTGTCAGTTGAAAGTGATTCTCCCTAGGGATGAAAAGTATTACTTTCGGCCCGCTTCTCAGGTCAGTAATGACCTACTTTCAGAGTATGAGTAATGAAAAAGTGTTTTTCATTACTCATACTCTGAAAGTAGGTTAGTAATAAGGTAGTAATTTAAAGTTAAGTAATGATTAGAGAATATATATTTATTAAATAACCTTATTATAATTAAGTTTCAACAATTTCTTTAAAATAACTTAGCATTGAGCAAAATATTTACCATTTTTCCAATGATGGAAATAAAAAATAATGGCTGAATAGCGGGCCGGCCACAGAAAAAAAAACAAACAAATAGGCGAGAAAGCGGCAATTCGATCTTCATGAATTAATTCATGTTTTTATTTTTACTTTCCTCGTATTTGTAATGAAAAGCACAGTGTTTACCTCGGGTTAAAGACTTATTTAGTCCCTCGAACTATTGGCGCCCTCACTTCGTTCCGGGCGCCAAACCCCGTCTCGGGACTAAATAAGTTACTTTCACCCCTAGGATAACAATGTACTATAGTTACTAAATTGAGGTGCCCGTGGCGCAGTTGTGACAGTGATCGGCGACAAACGCTGTTGTAAAGCAACACACGGGTCGGAAATGGGATTGGTGATGTGTATTTCGGGCATCTCTGTGCTAAGGAAGGCACGTTAAGCAGTTGGTCCCGGTTGACGTCGCTAGATGTCAGTCGTTGAGGCTAGTCAGAGGCCTTAGGGCGGCTTGATAACATCTGACATTAAGGTTGCTCCCTAACCTCACACCCCTAAAACAATCCGCACTGAGCCCGCGTGTTGGAGGCTACGGCTCGTTCCACCTCATAGTTGAGGTGAGGCCTGTGCCCAGCAGTGGGACGTGTAGAGCCGTTTATGTTAGTTACTAAAACATAGAGTACGCGGGTTTGTGTGACATTCGCGGTGGCGTCTGTGGTGGCGGGTAAACGTAATCTTTTTTCTCTATGTAAATCCACGTTATTTAACTCAATGCGTTTGATCGAAGGAACTAGTTCTAGGTACTTTGCTTTTAATATAGCTTATGAACATTTTTAAAACTAAAAGTATTCTGTAAATTCTTGTGGTAACAAAAAATAATTTTCAAAATTTGTTCTTAAACGTTCTTGAAACCTTCAACAACCATAATTTTTTTCTGACAGAAGTGATACAAAGTCTTACTCTAAAGCATAATAATATCTGTACTGTCAGAAGATAGGTCTATTCCAAGAACTCAAAAGAGGCCTAAGGCTTAACTAATTCAACAAGTTAGGTCTGAAACAGGTCTTACCAAAACGAAATAAAATACAAAATTGGTCGTTACATACATTTTTGTAAGGGCTGATTTGGTATTTTTGGATACTAAACATAACCGAACAGTTATTATTTTAAAAAAAATCCCTATACAATTGTTTGTTTTAATAATACTTCGGTCATTCTCAGCCGGCCTGGTTTTGGTGCGTCCGTGCAAATGTCTGACTAGTTTGTTATATTTAGAAGCTGTCAATTTTTTACTAACTAGATCTAGCATTCATCTTTTAGGAATTTGAATTTGAGACACATCCTCTTATAATAAAGCACTTAATTATTTTTTCTTAAGTCGTTCTCCTAAGTTCCGTTCGCTGTCCAGAACCCAGATTCAAGTACAAAACCTTCAATAGTGTCAAAATAAATTACGATTGGTTCATTCCAGTAAATACAATTTTAAGATTAATAATTAAGCATTATTATTCACTAAAAATATTTTGTTTAACTTGTGTATTTTCTTAGACAGACCGAAAAATATGTTTGTCCTGTCATCATGCCTAATTTCAGTCACTAGTATAAAAGTAGCGAATATCTTGCTCGCAGAGTAAGTAATTCCTTTCCCTAGCGCAACGTCGTGTTTAATATGTTGCGCCGCAGCAGGCAACCGAAGCGTTCCCGTGTCACTTGCTCCGTTGGCGAACTACGACCGTAAGTACCTAATTTCCATTCGCTTGGTTCACCTTTTTTCTTATTTCCGTTCGCTCTTTTAATTAATATTTTAAAATTGATACAAACTGGTCTGTGATAATATTATATGCAGGCGTTTGTTGGCTACCTCATACTTGTAGCAATATACTGTATTGTTTACCATTTAATTAATATCTCATAAAAACCGTCGTGTTCCTAATTTCCATCACCCTATTCCGTCACGCTAAACGTGACGGAAGTTATATAATACCTGACAGCATTTGTTTTCTTAATGTTTTTACCTTAAAACCGGTGCCTATTTAAAGTTTTTTGGTAGGTGTACATGGCTTAAACCATAATGTGTATACTTATTTTACAGAAAAGATGGGTAAGCCAAAACGAAGTCGGGAGGAGATTTTGGAGCAACAAAGGCTACAGCATCGAAGAAGAGAAAGAATCAAGAATGATCCCTATCTATACGCTGTGTATAAAGAAATAAACCGTTGTTTATCGGTTGTTTATCGTTCGAGTTTCTAATAAATAGACAGCCAAAATGGTTCATTTGCAAGTAATATAATAGTAATTATGTATATTTTTTGTTTTTTTTTAAATTATCATTTATCTAATTTCCGTCACACCCAAAACTTTGTCACCTCGTAACTCCATAACCAGTCGGCACATTGAAGTGCCAAATACATAATTCTGTTTACTTTATTGTGTTTTCTTCATTGAATTGCCAATTAAACGAATTTCTTGCGAAATAAAAATCGTGACGGAAATTATACGAAGAACACCTTATCGTGAGAATGACCGACTTAAATAATGTTCCAGGCAATCGGCATCGTGGACTCGCGACTGCCCACTGTTGGGGTGTTCTCGGAGGACGCGGCGGCGGAGGGGGCCGGAAAGACGTAAGCTTAAGGTTCGTAGTTATTCTTTTCATAATTATGAATTATGCTATCTTGTTCTAAATTCATATTTAATTGTGTTCTTCTCAGTACAGAAGCAACTTTCCGATCCGGTGACAGCGCAACATTTATTGAAGTAGTTCGTTCACTATGCCGGGTCATTCAGCTGATAGTGAGCGTCTAACTATTACTAACTGATCGGCAGACTGTGATGTACGCAATTTTGTGCCGTTGCGATGTATGGACACTCCACCTTAAATGTATAGGGAGGCAAATAGTCAGCCGCTCACAGTTTGCCACGCCACGATTGGGACGCGCCCTTCAGATAATACTAACATCTGATTATAAAGGAGTAGTCTGTGGCCTAGTTATGGTGCTTTTTTTTTTGTAAGACATGGAATTTACCGTGTTTTTTCTATGATTCCAGCAGCAGAGCCCTCGTCGCCAACAACGTCGGCCGAGTCGAAGCTCTACGAGCGCGTTGTGTTCTACTTGCGGGAGCAGCACATCGTGGGCGTATTGCTTTGGAATATCTTCAACCGAATGCACGAGTCAGGTACACAACGCTTTTTATATTATATGATGGATATTATCCGTACCTGGAAGGCGATTCAGAACCGAGTTATCGTACGATTCGGTAATTTTCATTCCCCTTTTTAACATGGGAGGGGTCTGTATTATTCTCTAAATAACTACTAGTTGCCAGTTGATAATATCAAGCCCATTCGCTGAACAAGCGATTCACTAAAAGTAAATGAAAGTTACCGAATAGTACGAAAAATCGGTTGTAAATCGTTATCCTGGACTACAGGGGTGGCATTCCGGCTTATAAATATCATCTCACATCTCGGTGCTTCACGCTTACTTCTATCATCAATACGCTCCACTTTAAATTACTTTTTATTTTGTATGTAAATAATTCAATTTCTGAATGTTATTTGGCTTAGTTCTTTCCTCTCACATAGGTAATTGTACGCATTTGTAATCAGTTAATACGTTTAGAAATAGGTAATAGGTAGTCGTATAACAGAAGGTGCAAACTTCGATGCCTAAAAAATCACTAAAAAATGTTGATGTTGGAAAATGTATGCTGCGTAAACTACCCAATGGTTTTCATATATTATTATATTTCGTATACAAAAACAAAATATCGATATGTTGGATTATCTGCTTTGGTAAACCGAAGGTGCTGGTACGTTCGTCAGGCAAACATGTTATTGTAAACTATTTATGAGAAGCGTAAATGAGGCTTCAACTTGCAACATCTGAGTGATGTTCTCATCTAAGTGAGAAATCAATCCCAACAAACATGAAAGCCAAAGCCCTAGTAACAATTAGCGGAATTCAGCTACTTAGTCAGTAAAAATTATCTTTTCTTTCGTTCTCTTTATTAATCAATGATTATATTTTCATTGCTGAGACTATCATTCCTATTGCCTCACGGCTTCTTCACAAAACAGCAGCACTCCTCTCCTGCCCCACGCGCCACCACGCCATGGCGCGCCTCCCGCGGCGCGTCACCACAGGCACGGGCTACTGGCGGAGCCCGCGCCGCCAAGGCGCTGCAGTTTCGCGCGCCGCTAACGCGGCGCGCTCAAACCTAACTTTTCTCATCCGACTGGGTTGAGTTAGGTTAAGTATGTAGAAGTTAGGTCAATTCTCAAACCTAACTTTTCTCATCCGACTGGGTTGAGTTAGGTTAAGTATGTAGAAGTTAGGTCAATTCTCAAACCTAACTTTTCTCATCCGACTGGGTTGAGTTAGGTTAAGTATGTAGAAGTTAGGTCAATTCTCAAACTTAACTTTTCTCATCCGACTGGGTTGAGTTAGGTTAAGTATGTAGAAGTTAGGTCAATTCTCAAACCTAACTTTTCTCATCCAACTGGGTTGAGTTAGGTTAAGTATGTAGAAGTTAGGTCAATTCTCAAACCTAACTTTTCTCGTCCAACTGGGTTGAGTTAGGTTAAGTATGTAGAAGTTAGGTCAATTCTCAAACCTAACTTTTCTCGTCCAACTGGGTTGAGTTAGGTTAAGTATGTAGAAGTTAGGTCAATTCTCAAACCTAACTTTTCTCGTCCAACTGGGTTGAGTTAGGTTAAGTATGTAGAAGTTAGGTCAATTCTCAAACCTAACTTTTCTCGTCCAACTGGGTTGAGTTAGGTTAAGTATGTAGAAGTTAGGTCAATTCTCAAACCTAACTTTTCTCGTCCAACTGGGTTGAGTTAGGTTAAGTATGTAGAAGTTAGGTCAATTCTCAAACCTAACTTTTCTCGTCCAACTGGGTTGAGTTAGGTTAAGTATGTAGAAGTTAGGTCAATTCTCAAACCTAACTTTTCTCGTCCAACTGGGTTGAGTTAGGTTAAGTATGTAGAAGTTAGGTCAATTCTCAAACCTAACTTTTCTCATCCGACTGGGTTGAGTTAGGTTAAGTATGTAGAAGTTAGGTCAATTCTCAAACCTAACTTTTCTCATCCGACTGGGTTGAGTTAGGTTAAGTATGTAGAAGTTAGGTCAATTCTCAAACCTAACTTTTCTCGTCCAACTGGGTTGAGTTAGGTTAAGTATGTAGAAGTTAGGTCAATTCTCAAACCTAACTTTTCTCGTCCAACTGGGTTGAGTTAGGTTAAGTATGTAGAAGTTAGGTCAATTCTCAAACCTAACTTTTCTCGTCCAACTGGGTTGAGTTAGGTTAAGTATGTAGAAGTTAGGTCAATTCTCAAACCTAACTTTTCTCGTCCAACTGGGTTGAGTTAGGTTAAGTATGTAGAAGTTAGGTCAATTCTCAAACCTAACTTTTCTCGTCCAACTGGGTTGAGTTAGGTTAAGTATGTAGAAGTTAGGTCAATTCTCAAACCTAACTTTTCTCGTCCAACTGGGTTGAGTTAGCTTAAGTATGTAGAAGTTAGGTCAATTCTCAAACCTAACTTTTCTCGTCCAACTGGGTTGAGTTAGGTTAAGTATGTAGAAGTTAGGTCAATTCTCAAACCTAACTTTTCTCGTCCAACTGGGTTGAGTTAGGTTAAGTATGTAGAAGTTAGGTCAATTCTCAAACCTAACTTTTCTCGTCCAACTGGGTTGAGTTAGGTTAAGTATGTAGAAGTTAGGTCAATTCTCAAACCTAACTTTTCTCGTCCAACTGGGTTGAGTTAGGTTAAGTATGTAGAAGTTAGGTCAATTCTCAAACCTAACTTTTCTCGTCCAACTGGGTTGAGTTAGGTTAAGTATGTAGAAGTTAGGTCAATTCTCAAACCTAACTTTTCTCGTCCAACTGGGTTGAGTTAGGTTAAGTATGTAGAAGTTAGGTCAATTCTCAAACCTAACTTTTCTCGTCCAACTGGGTTGAGTTAGGTTAAGTATGTAGAAGTTAGGTCAATTCTCAAACCTAACTTTTCTCGTCCAACTGGGTTGAGTTAGGTTAAGTATGTAGAAGTTAGGTCAATTCTCAAACCTAACTTTTCTCGTCCAACTGGGTTGAGTTAGGTTAAGTATGTAGAAGTTAGGTCAATTCTCAAACCTAACTTTTCTCGTCCAACTGGGTTGAGTTAGGTTAAGTATGTAGAAGTTAGGTCAATTCTCAAACCTAACTTTTCTCGTCCAACTGGGTTGAGTTAGGTTAAGTATGTAGAAGTTAGGTCAATTCTCAAACCTAACTTTTCTCGTCCAACTGGGTTGAGTTAGGTTAAGTATGTAGAAGTTAGGTCAATTCTCAAACCTAACTTTTCTCGTCCAACTGGGTTGAGTTAGGTTAAGTATGTAGAAGTTAGGTCAATTCTCAAACCTAACTTTTCTCGTCCAACTGGGTTGAGTTAGGTTAAGTATGTAGAAGTTAGGTCAATTCTCAAACCTAACTTTTCTCGTCCAACTGGGTTGAGTTAGGTTAAGTATGTAGAAGTTAGGTCAATTCTCAAACCTAACTTTTCTCGTCCAACTGGGTTGAGTTAGGTTAAGTATGTAGAAGTTAGGTCAATTCTCAAACCTAACTTTTCTCGTCCAACTGGGTTGAGTTAGGTTAAGTATGTAGAAGTTAGGTCAATTCTCAAACCTAACTTTTCTCGTCCAACTGGGTTGAGTTAGGTTAAGTATGTAGAAGTTAGGTCAATTCTCAAACCTAACTTTTCTCGTCCAACTGGGTTGAGTTAGGTTAAGTATGTAGAAGTTAGGTCAATTCTCAAACCTAACTTTTCTCGTCCAACTGGGTTGAGTTAGGTTAAGTATGTAGAAGTTAGGTCAATTCTCAAACCTAACTTTTCTCGTCCAACTGGGTTGAGTTAGGTTAAGTATGTAGAAGTTAGGTCAATTCTCAAACCTAACTTTTCTCGTCCAACTGGGTTGAGTTAGGTTAAGTATGTAGAAGTTAGGTCAATTCTCAAACCTAACTTTTCTCGTCCAACTGGGTTGAGTTAGGTTAAGTATGTAGAAGTTAGGTCAATTCTCAAACCTAACTTTTCTCGTCCAACTGGGTTGAGTTAGGTTAAGTATGTAGAAGTTAGGTCAATTCTCAAACCTAACTTTTCTCGTCCAACTGGGTTGAGTTAGGTTAAGTATGTAGAAGTTAGGTCAATTCTCAAACCTAACTTTTCTCGTCCAACTGGGTTGAGTTAGGTTAAGTATGTAGAAGTTAGGTCAATTCTCAAACCTAACTTTTCTCGTCCAACTGGGTTGAGTTAGGTTAAGTATGTAGAAGTTAGGTCAATTCTCAAACCTAACTTTTCTCGTCCAACTGGGTTGAGTTAGGTTAAGTATGTAGAAGTTAGGTCAATTCTCAAACCTAACTTTTCTCGTCCAACTGGGTTGAGTTAGGTTAAGTATGTAGAAGTTAGGTCAATTCTCAAACCTAACTTTTCTCGTCCAACTGGGTTGAGTTAGGTTAAGTATGTAGAAGTTAGGTCAATTCTCAAACCTAACTTTTCTCGTCCAACTGGGTTGAGTTAGGTTAAGTATGTAGAAGTTAGGTCAATTCTCAAACCTAACTTTTCTCGTCCAACTGGGTTGAGTTAGGTTAAGTATGTAGAAGTTAGGTCAATTCTCAAACCTAACTTTTCTCGTCCAACTGGGTTGAGTTAGGTTAAGTATGTAGAAGTTAGGTCAATTCTCAAACCTAACTTTTCTCGTCCAACTGGGTTGAGTTAGGTTAAGTATGTAGAAGTTAGGTCAATTCTCAAACCTAACTTTTCTCATCCGACTGGGTTGAGTTAGGTTAAGTATGTAGAAGTTAGGTCAATTCTCAAACCTAACTTTTCTCATCCGACTGGGTTGAGTTAGGTTAAGTATGTAGAAGTTAGGTCAATTCTCAAACCTAACTTTTCTCGTCCAACTGGGTTGAGTTAGGTTAAGTATGTAGAAGTTAGGTCAATTCTCAAACCTAACTTTTCTCGTCCAACTGGGTTGAGTTAGGTTAAGTATGTAGAAGTTAGGTCAATTCTCAAACCTAACTTTTCTCGTCCAACTGGGTTGAGTTAGGTTAAGTATGTAGAAGTTAGGTCAATTCTCAAACCTAACTTTTCTCGTCCAACTGGGTTGAGTTAGGTTAAGTATGTAGAAGTTAGGTCAATTCTCAAACCTAACTTTTCTCGTCCAACTGGGTTGAGTTAGGTTAAGTATGTAGAAGTTAGGTCAATTCTCAAACCTAACTTTTCTCGTCCAACTGGGTTGAGTTAGCTTAAGTATGTAGAAGTTAGGTCAATTCTCAAACCTAACTTTTCTCGTCCAACTGGGTTGAGTTAGGTTAAGTATGTAGAAGTTAGGTCAATTCTCAAACCTAACTTTTCTCGTCCAACTGGGTTGAGTTAGGTTAAGTATGTAGAAGTTAGGTCAATTCTCAAACCTAACTTTTCTCGTCCAACTGGGTTGAGTTAGGTTAAGTATGTAGAAGTTAGGTCAATTCTCAAACCTAACTTTTCTCGTCCAACTGGGTTGAGTTAGGTTAAGTATGTAGAAGTTAGGTCAATTCTCAAACCTAACTTTTCTCGTCCAACTGGGTTGAGTTAGGTTAAGTATGTAGAAGTTAGGTCAATTCTCAAACCTAACTTTTCTCGTCCAACTGGGTTGAGTTAGGTTAAGTATGTAGAAGTTAGGTCAATTCTCAAACCTAACTTTTCTCGTCCAACTGGGTTGAGTTAGGTTAAGTATGTAGAAGTTAGGTCAATTCTCAAACCTAACTTTTCTCGTCCAACTGGGTTGAGTTAGGTTAAGTATGTAGAAGTTAGGTCAATTCTCAAACCTAACTTTTCTCGTCCAACTGGGTTGAGTTAGGTTAAGTATGTAGAAGTTAGGTCAATTCTCAAACCTAACTTTTCTCGTCCAACTGGGTTGAGTTAGGTTAAGTATGTAGAAGTTAGGTCAATTCTCAAACCTAACTTTTCTCGTCCAACTGGGTTGAGTTAGGTTAAGTATGTAGAAGTTAGGTCAATTCTCAAACCTAACTTTTCTCGTCCAACTGGGTTGAGTTAGGTTAAGTATGTAGAAGTTAGGTCAATTCTCAAACCTAACTTTTCTCGTCCAACTGGGTTGAGTTAGGTTAAGTATGTAGAAGTTAGGTCAATTCTCAAACCTAACTTTTCTCGTCCAACTGGGTTGAGTTAGGTTAAGTATGTAGAAGTTAGGTCAATTCTCAAACCTAACTTTTCTCGTCCAACTGGGTTGAGTTAGGTTAAGTATGTAGAAGTTAGGTCAATTCTCAAACCTAACTTTTCTCGTCCAACTGGGTTGAGTTAGGTTAAGTATGTAGAAGTTAGGTCAATTCTCAAACCTAACTTTTCTCGTCCAACTGGGTTGAGTTAGGTTAAGTATGTAGAAGTTAGGTCAATTCTCAAACCTAACTTTTCTCGTCCAACTGGGTTGAGTTAGGTTAAGTATGTAGAAGTTAGGTCAATTCTCAAACCTAACTTTTCTCGTCCAACTGGGTTGAGTTAGGTTAAGTATGTAGAAGTTAGGTCAATTCTCAAACCTAACTTTTCTCGTCCAACTGGGTTGAGTTAGGTTAAGTATGTAGAAGTTAGGTCAATTCTCAAACCTAACTTTTCTCGTCCAACTGGGTTGAGTTAGGTTAAGTATGTAGAAGTTAGGTCAATTCTCAAACCTAACTTTTCTCGTCCAACTGGGTTGAGTTAGGTTAAGTATGTAGAAGTTAGGTCAATTCTCAAACCTAACTTTTCTCGTCCAACTGGGTTGAGTTAGGTTAAGTATGTAGAAGTTAGGTCAATTCTCAAACCTAACTTTTCTCGTCCAACTGGGTTGAGTTAGGTTAAGTATGTAGAAGTTAGGTCAATTCTCAAACCTAACTTTTCTCGTCCAACTGGGTTGAGTTAGGTTAAGTATGTAGAAGTTAGGTCAATTCTCAAACCTAACTTTTCTCGTCCAACTGGGTTGAGTTAGGTTAAGTATGTAGAAGTTAGGTCAATTCTCAAACCTAACTTTTCTCGTCCAACTGGGTTGAGTTAGGTTAAGTATGTAGAAGTTAGGTCAATTCTCAAACCTAACTTTTCTCGTCCAACTGGGTTGAGTTAGGTTAAGTATGTAGAAGTTAGGTCAATTCTCAAACCTAACTTTTCTCGTCCAACTGGGTTGAGTTAGGTTAAGTATGTAGAAGTTAGGTCAATTCTCAAACCTAACTTTTCTCGTCCAACTGGGTTGAGTTAGGTTAAGTATGTAGAAGTTAGGTCAATTCTCAAACCTAACTTTTCTCGTCCAACTGGGTTGAGTTAGGTTAAGTATGTAGAAGTTAGGTCAATTCTCAAACCTAACTTTTCTCGTCCAACTGGGTTGAGTTAGGTTAAGTATGTAGAAGTTAGGTCAATTCTCAAACCTAACTTTTCTCGTCCAACTGGGTTGAGTTAGGTTAAGTATGTAGAAGTTAGGTCAATTCTCAAACCTAACTTTTCTCGTCCAACTGGGTTGAGTTAGGTTAAGTATGTAGAAGTTAGGTCAATTCTCAAACCTAACTTTTCTCGTCCAACTGGGTTGAGTTAGGTTAAGTATGTAGAAGTTAGGTCAATTCTCAAACCTAACTTTTCTCGTCCAACTGGGTTGAGTTAGGTTAAGTATGTAGAAGTTAGGTCAATTCTCAAACCTAACTTTTCTCGTCCAACTGGGTTGAGTTAGGTTAAGTATGTAGAAGTTAGGTCAATTCTCAAACCTAACTTTTCTCGTCCAACTGGGTTGAGTTAGGTTAAGTATGTAGAAGTTAGGTCAATTCTCAAACCTAACTTTTCTCGTCCAACTGGGTTGAGTTAGGTTAAGTATGTAGAAGTTAGGTCAATTCTCAAACCTAACTTTTCTCGTCCAACTGGGTTGAGTTAGGTTAAGTATGTAGAAGTTAGGTCAATTCTCAAACCTAACTTTTCTCGTCCAACTGGGTTGAGTTAGGTTAAGTATGTAGAAGTTAGGTCAATTCTCAAACCTAACTTTTCTCGTCCAACTGGGTTGAGTTAGGTTAAGTATGTAGAAGTTAGGTCAATTCTCAAACCTAACTTTTCTCGTCCAACTGGGTTGAGTTAGGTTAAGTATGTAGAAGTTAGGTCAATTCTCAAACCTAACTTTTCTCGTCCAACTGGGTTGAGTTAGGTTAAGTATGTAGAAGTTAGGTCAATTCTCAAACCTAACTTTTCTCGTCCAACTGGGTTGAGTTAGGTTAAGTATGTAGAAGTTAGGTCAATTCTCAAACCTAACTTTTCTCGTCCAACTGGGTTGAGTTAGGTTAAGTATGTAGAAGTTAGGTCAATTCTCAAACCTAACTTTTCTCGTCCAACTGGGTTGAGTTAGGTTAAGTATGTAGAAGTTAGGTCAATTCTCAAACCTAACTTTTCTCGTCCAACTGGGTTGAGTTAGGTTAAGTATGTAGAAGTTAGGTCAATTCTCAAACCTAACTTTTCTCGTCCAACTGGGTTGAGTTAGGTTAAGTATGTAGAAGTTAGGTCAATTCTCAAACCTAACTTTTCTCGTCCAACTGGGTTGAGTTAGGTTAAGTATGTAGAAGTTAGGTCAATTCTCAAACCTAACTTTTCTCGTCCAACTGGGTTGAGTTAGGTTAACCCGTAGTGCGGCAGCGTGGACGCCGGCGTCCACGGAACGATCGCGTGAGGTCACGTGGTCACGAGTATAGAGATTGTATGGGGTCGACTTTGGAACCTGTTTTAGGGGCTTTAAACTCTATGACTGTACCTTTTCACCTGTTTTAGAACGCATCTGTGTCACAATGACAGCTAACGTCCAAAGCACACTTTTTTCTGGAAATCGGAAAAAAAAAAATTAAATGGCGAAAGTGACGACATTTTCGGTTCTCGCTAAAGTGAAAAAGACTTGTTTTGATACGATTTTGTGCTGGTAAGTACTATTATTTCTTGTAAAGTCGTGTTATTTTATTCACCTTTTCGTGAGCAAGATACTTGTTTGCAATGTATCGTGTAAATATTGAATATTAGATCTTTATTTGGTTGGAATAACCTAAATTTCGTAACAAACTTTTACAAATGATTTTGGATAATATTTATGAAACAATCGCAGCAATAAGCTATATAAACGTATTCTAATCAAATATAAAAGGCAACATAAGTGTTTTCTCATGAATAAAGAAGAAGATGAAATAAAAGAAATCTGTATTTGGAAAAAAAAATACCTAGTTTGACGTCATTGTTAGAAATCACGTGACCTCAACTTGTCACCTCTGTACGCATTCCATTATGGGCGTTATGTCCAAGATGGTAGGGTCTAATATTGACCAGTGCGGTGGGTAAAACTGACAGTTCTTGAGCTGTGGCAGTTGCAGATAGTGATGATGGTCTAGTCGATTTGAAATGCGTGTTGTCGATACAGGTTTTTAGAAACCTTGAATAATGTTTTTGGGAAAATTATTAGATCTTTATATTGTGATTTGTTGTTTGTTATTAGAATGTGTTTTCTTTTGATCTTTTACTGAATAAATTATGTGTTGTAGAACATGTCGAAACAAATTTGTTGGGTGTCAAAGGAGTGTTTTAGTTTTATTTTTCTTTGTTTACAGATGTGCTCGTGGTGCAGTTGTGGAAGTGAAGCAACGATCGCTTTTGTTAAGCAACACACGCCGGATCGGAAATGGGATGGGTGACCACCCCGACCGAAATTTTGTGATGTAATTTTCGGGCTTCGGAAGGCACGTTTAGCATATTACAGTAAACATTTTATTAATAAAACTAATATGAGCAAACATTGTGTTTATTTTACCCATTGCGTATCATTCATTTCTACTACATCCGAATATAAATGATTATCCGACTATTTGAATTTACTATGAACGTAAAAGTGTTGCAAAGCCTCATACAAATATACAATAATAAAATCACTAAAATTCGGTTCAAGTCGATATCGATATGACGCCGAGTAAAGATGCGGCGCGTCACTATTTCATCACATTTTTTGTCGCGTCACCACTTGAACCGTTATCAAGAGTGTCGAGTTTCAAAGTGTGTTATTGTAAACATTGGCGTCGTAAGTGGTCCTTTTGTTATGTTTTATGGGTAGATTAGTCATTGAACTTCACCGTTTGAACATTCGTTGTAACAATACGCTTTTGTTTTCATCAACTTCAAGACAAAAGCTACTGGAAGTTCCGATGTGTATAACAAATAAAAGATACGTATTGGAGTAAGTAATAAGATAAAATATCCAAGATTATCTATTCACAAACCTATCACCGTTTGCAGAAAACAAAAAGGTGGCTTATTTATTTTTTACGACTTGTTTGTGTAAAATGTGCTGACGCAGGTACGCGCGGCAATTTACGCCAAACACACGTATAGCCGCACTGTCGCCGCACGGGTTAAGTATGTAGAAGTTAGGTCAATTCTCAAACCTAACTTTTCTCGTCCAACTGGGTTGAGTTAGGTTAAGTATGTAGAAGTTAGGTCAATTCTCAAACCTAACTTTTCTCGTCCAACTGGGTTGAGTTAGGTTAAGTATGTAGAAGTTAGGTCAATTCTCAAACCTAACTTTTCTCGTCCAACTGGGTTGAGTTAGGTTAAGTATGTAGAAGTTAGGTCAATTCTCAAACCTAACTTTTCTCGTCCAACTGGGTTGAGTTAGGTTAAGTATGTAGAAGTTAGGTCAATTCTCAAACCTAACTTTTCTCGTCCAACTGGGTTGAGTTAGGTTAAGTATGTAGAAGTTAGGTCAATTCTCAAACCTAACTTTTCTCGTCCAACTGGGTTGAGTTAGGTTAAGTATGTAGAAGTTAGGTCAATTCTCAAACCTAACTTTTCTCGTCCAACTGGGTTGAGTTAGGTTAAGTATGTAGAAGTTAGGTCAATTCTCAAACCTAACTTTTCTCGTCCAACTGGGTTGAGTTAGGTTAAGTATGTAGAAGTTAGGTCAATTCTCAAACCTAACTTTTCTCGTCCAACTGGGTTGAGTTAGGTTAAGTATGTAGAAGTTAGGTCAATTCTCAAACCTAACTTTTCTCGTCCAACTGGGTTGAGTTAGGTTAAGTATGTAGAAGTTAGGTCAATTCTCAAACCTAACTTTTCTCGTCCAACTGGGTTGAGTTAGGTTAAGTATGTAGAAGTTAGGTCAATTCTCAAACCTAACTTTTCTCGTCCAACTGGGTTGAGTTAGGTTAAGTATGTAGAAGTTAGGTCAATTCTCAAACCTAACTTTTCTCGTCCAACTGGGTTGAGTTAGGTTAAGTATGTAGAAGTTAGGTCAATTCTCAAACCTAACTTTTCTCGTCCAACTGGGTTGAGTTAGGTTAAGTATGTAGAAGTTAGGTCAATTCTCAAACCTAACTTTTCTCATCCGACTGGGTTGAGTTAGGTTAAGTATGTAGAAGTTAGGTCAATTCTCAAACCTAACTTTTCTCATCCGACTGGGTTGAGTTAGGTTAAGTATGTAGAAGTTAGGTCAATTCTCAAACCTAACTTTTCTCGTCCAACTGGGTTGAGTTAGGTTAAGTATGTAGAAGTTAGGTCAATTCTCAAACCTAACTTTTCTCGTCCAACTGGGTTGAGTTAGGTTAAGTATGTAGAAGTTAGGTCAATTCTCAAACCTAACTTTTCTCGTCCAACTGGGTTGAGTTAGGTTAAGTATGTAGAAGTTAGGTCAATTCTCAAACCTAACTTTTCTCGTCCAACTGGGTTGAGTTAGGTTAAGTATGTAGAAGTTAGGTCAATTCTCAAACCTAACTTTTCTCGTCCAACTGGGTTGAGTTAGGTTAAGTATGTAGAAGTTAGGTCAATTCTCAAACCTAACTTTTCTCGTCCAACTGGGTTGAGTTAGGTTAAGTATGTAGAAGTTAGGTCAATTCTCAAACCTAACTTTTCTCGTCCAACTGGGTTGAGTTAGGTTAAGTATGTAGAAGTTAGGTCAATTCTCAAACCTAACTTTTCTCGTCCAACTGGGTTGAGTTAGGTTAAGTATGTAGAAGTTAGGTCAATTCTCAAACCTAACTTTTCTCGTCCAACTGGGTTGAGTTAGGTTAAGTATGTAGAAGTTAGGTCAATTCTCAAACCTAACTTTTCTCGTCCAACTGGGTTGAGTTAGGTTAAGTATGTAGAAGTTAGGGTCAATTCTCAAACCTAACTTTTCTCGTCCAACTGGGTTGAGTTAGGTTAAGTATGTAGAAGTTAGGTCAATTCTCAAACCTAACTTTTCTCGTCCAACTGGGTTGAGTTAGGTTAAGTATGTAGAAGTTAGGTCAATTCTCAAACCTAACTTTTCTCGTCCAACTGGGTTGAGTTAGGTTAAGTATGTAGAAGTTAGGTCAATTCTCAAACCTAACTTTTCTCGTCCAACTGGGTTGAGTTAGGTTAAGTATGTAGAAGTTAGGTCAATTCTCAAACCTAACTTTTCTCGTCCAACTGGGTTGAGTTAGGTTAAGTATGTAGAAGTTAGGTCAATTCTCAAACCTAACTTTTCTCGTCCAACTGGGTTGAGTTAGGTTAAGTATGTAGAAGTTAGGTCAATTCTCAAACCTAACTTTTCTCGTCCAACTGGGTTGAGTTAGGTTAAGTATGTAGAAGTTAGGTCAATTCTCAAACCTAACTTTTCTCGTCCAACTGGGTTGAGTTAGGTTAAGTATGTAGAAGTTAGGTCAATTCTCAAACCTAACTTTTCTCGTCCAACTGGGTTGAGTTAGGTTAAGTATGTAGAAGTTAGGTCAATTCTCAAACCTAACTTTTCTCGTCCAACTGGGTTGAGTTAGGTTAAGTATGTAGAAGTTAGGTCAATTCTCAAACCTAACTTTTCTCGTCCAACTGGGTTGAGTTAGGTTAAGTATGTAGAAGTTAGGTCAATTCTCAAACCTAACTTTTCTCGTCCAACTGGGTTGAGTTAGGTTAAGTATGTAGAAGTTAGGTCAATTCTCAAACCTAACTTTTCTCGTCCAACTGGGTTGAGTTAGGTTAAGTATGTAGAAGTTAGGTCAATTCTCAAACCTAACTTTTCTCGTCCAACTGGGTTGAGTTAGGTTAAGTATGTAGAAGTTAGGTCAATTCTCAAACCTAACTTTTCTCGTCCAACTGGGTTGAGTTAGGTTAAGTATGTAGAAGTTAGGTCAATTCTCAAACCTAACTTTTCTCGTCCAACTGGGTTGAGTTAGGTTAAGTATGTAGAAGTTAGGTCAATTCTCAAACCTAACTTTTCTCGTCCAACTGGGTTGAGTTAGGTTAAGTATGTAGAAGTTAGGTCAATTCTCAAACCTAACTTTTCTCGTCCAACTGGGTTGAGTTAGGTTAAGTATGTAGAAGTTAGGTCAATTCTCAAACCTAACTTTTCTCGTCCAACTGGGTTGAGTTAGGTTAAGTATGTAGAAGTTAGGTCAATTCTCAAACCTAACTTTTCTCGTCCAACTGGGTTGAGTTAGGTTAAGTATGTAGAAGTTAGGTCAATTCTCAAACCTAACTTTTCTCGTCCAACTGGGTTGAGTTAGGTTAAGTATGTAGAAGTTAGGTCAATTCTCAAACCTAACTTTTCTCGTCCAACTGGGTTGAGTTAGGTTAAGTATGTAGAAGTTAGGTCAATTCTCAAACCTAACTTTTCTCGTCCAACTGGGTTGAGTTAGGTTAAGTATGTAGAAGTTAGGTCAATTCTCAAACCTAACTTTTCTCGTCCAACTGGGTTGAGTTAGGTTAAGTATGTAGAAGTTAGGTCAATTCTCAAACCTAACTTTTCTCGTCCAACTGGGTTGAGTTAGGTTAAGTATGTAGAAGTTAGGTCAATTCTCAAACCTAACTTTTCTCGTCCAACTGGGTTGAGTTAGGTTAAGTATGTAGAAGTTAGGTCAATTCTCAAACCTAACTTTTCTCGTCCAACTGGGTTGAGTTAGGTTAAGTATGTAGAAGTTAGGTCAATTCTCAAACCTAACTTTTCTCGTCCAACTGGGTTGAGTTAGGTTAAGTATGTAGAAGTTAGGTCAATTCTCAAACCTAACTTTTCTCGTCCAACTGGGTTGAGTTAGGTTAAGTATGTAGAAGTTAGGTCAATTCTCAAACCTAACTTTTCTCGTCCAACTGGGTTGAGTTAGGTTAAGTATGTAGAAGTTAGGTCAATTCTCAAACCTAACTTTTCTCGTCCAACTGGGTTGAGTTAGGTTAAGTTTAGGTTAAGTATGTAGAAGTTAGGTCAATTCTCAAACCTAACTTTTCTCGTCCAACTGGTTGAGTTAGGTTAAGTATGTAGAAGTTAGGTCAATTCTCAAACCTAACTTTTCTCGTCCAAACTGGGTTGAGTTAGGTTAAGTATGTAGAAGTTAGGTCAATTCTCAAACCTAACTTTTCTCGTCCAACTGGGTGAGTTAGGTTAAGTATGTAGAAGTTAGGTCAATTCTCAAACCTAACTTTTCTCGTCCAACTGGGTTGAGTTAGGTTAAGTATGTAGAAGTTAGGTCAATTCTCAAACCTAACTTTCTCGTCCAACTGGGTTGAGTTAGGTTAAGTATGTAGAAGTTAGGTCAATTCTCAAACCTAACTTTCTCGTCCAACTGGGTTGAGTTAGGTTAAGTATGTAGAAGTTAGGTCAATTCTCAAACCTAACTTTTCTCGTCCAACTGGGTTGAGTTAGGTTAAGTATGTAGAAGTTAGGTCAATTCTCAAACCTAACTTTTCTCGTCCAACTGGGTTGAGTTAGGTTAAGTATGTAGAAGTTAGGTCAATTCTCAAACCTAACTTTTCTCGTCCAACTGGGTTGAGTTAGGTTAAGTATGTAGAAGTTAGGTCAATTCTCAAACCTAACTTTTCTCGTCCAACTGGGTTGAGTTAGGTTAAGTATGTAGAAGTTAGGTCAATTCTCAAACCTAACTTTTCTCGTCCAACTGGGTTGAGTTAGGTTAAGTATGTAGAAGTTAGGTCAATTCTCAAACCTAACTTTTCTCGTCCAACTGGGTTGAGTTAGGTTAAGTATGTAGAAGTTAGGTCAATTCTCAAACCTAACTTTTCTCGTCCAACTGGGTTGAGTTAGGTTAAGTATGTAGAAGTTAGGTCAATTCTCAAACCTAACTTTTCTCGTCCAACTGGGTTGAGTTAGGTTAAGTATGTAGAAGTTAGGTCAATTCTCAAACCTAACTTTTCTCGTCCAACTGGGTTGAGTTAGGTTAAGTATGTAGAAGTTAGGTCAATTCTCAAACCTAACTTTTCTCGTCCAACTGGGTTGAGTTAGGTTAAGTATGTAGAAGTTAGGTCAATTCTCAAACCTAACTTTTCTCGTCCAACTGGGTTGAGTTAGGTTAAGTATGTAGAAGTTAGGTCAATTCTCAACCTAACTTTTCTCGTCCAACTGGGTTGAGTTAGGTTAAGTATGTAGAAGTTAGGTCAATTCTCAAACCTAACTTTTCTCGTCCAACTGGGTTGAGTTAGGTTAAGTATGTAGAAGTTAGGTCAATTCTCAAACCTAACTTTTCTCGTCCAACTGGGTTGAGTTAGGTTAAGTGTGTAGAAGTTAGGTCAATTCTCAAACCTAACTTTTCTCGTCCAACTGGGTTGAGTTAGGTTAAGTGTGTAGAAGTTAGGTCAATCTCAAACCTAACTTTTCTCGTCCAACTGGGTTGAGTTAGGTTAAGTATGTAGAAGTTAGGTCAATTCTCAAACCTAACTTTTCTCGTCCAACTGGGTTGAGTTAGGTTAAGTATGTAGAAGTTAGGTCAATTCTCAAACCTAACTTTTCTCGTCCAACTGGGTTGAGTTAGGTTAAGTATGTAGAAGTTAGGTCAATTCTCAAACCTAACTTTTCTCGTCCAACTGGGTTGAGTTAGGTTAAGTATGTAGAAGTTAGGTCAATTCTCAAACCTAACTTTTCTCGTCCAACTGGGTTGAGTTAGGTTAAGTATGTAGAAGTTAGGTCAATTCTCAAACCTAACTTTTCTCGTCCAACTGGGTTGAGTTAGGTTAAGTATGTAGAAGTTAGGTCAATTCTCAAACCTAACTTTTCTCGTCCAACTGGGTTGAGTTAGGTTAAGTATGTAGAAGTTAGGTCAATTCTCAAACCTAACTTTTCTCGTCCAACTGGGTTGAGTTAGGTTAAGTATGTAGAAGTTAGGTCAATTCTCAAACCTAACTTTTCTCGTCCAACTGGGTTGAGTTAGGTTAAGTATGTAGAAGTTAGGTCAATTCTCAAACCTAACTTTTCTCGTCCAACTGGGTTGAGTTAGGTTAAGTATGTAGAAGTTAGGTCAATTCTCAAACCTAACTTTTCTCGTCCAACTGGGTTGAGTTAGGTTAAGTATGTAGAAGTTAGGTCAATTCTCAAACCTAACTTTTCTCGTCCAACTGGGTTGAGTTAGGTTAAGTATGTAGAAGTTAGGTCAATTCTCAAACCTAACTTTTCTCGTCCAACTGGGTTGAGTTAGGTTAAGTATGTAGAAGTTAGGTCAATTCTCAAACCTAACTTTTCTCGTCCAACTGGGTTGAGTTAGGTTAAGTATGTAGAAGTTAGGTCAATTCTCAAACCTAACTTTTCTCGTCCAACTGGGTTGAGTTAGGTTAAGTATGTAGAAGTTAGGTCAATTCTCAAACCTAACTTTTCTCGTCCAACTGGGTTGAGTTAGGTTAAGTATGTAGAAGTTAGGTCAATTCTCAAACCTAACTTTTCTCGTCCAACTGGGTTGAGTTAGGTTAAGTATGTAGAAGTTAGGTCAATTCTCAACCTAACTTTTCTCGTCCAACTGGGTTGAGTTAGGTTAAGTATGTAGAAGTTAGGTCAATTCTCAAACCTAACTTTTCTCGTCCAACTGGGTTGAGTTAGGTTAAGTATGTAGAAGTTAGGTCAATTCTCAAACCTAACTTTTCTCGTCCAACTGGGTTGAGTTAGGTTAAGTATGTAGAAGTTAGGTCAATTCTCAACCTAACTTTTCTCGTCCAACTGGGTTGAGTTAGGTTAAGTATGTAGAAGTTAGGTCAATTCTCAAACCTAACTTTTCTCGTCCAACTGGGTTGAGTTAGGTTAAGTATGTAGAAGTTAGGTCAATTCTCAAACCTAACTTTTCTCGTCCAACTGGGTTGAGTTAGGTTAAGTATGTAGAAGTTAGGTCAATTCTCAAACCTAACTTTTCTCGTCCAACTGGTTGAGTTAGGTTAAGTATGTAGAAGTTAGGTCAATTCTCAAACCTAACTTTTCTCGTCCAACTGGGTTGAGTTAGGTTAAGTATGTAGAAGTTAGGTCAATTCTCAAACCTAACTTTTCTCGTCCAACTGGGTTGAGTTAGGTTAAGTATGTAGAAGTTAGGTCAATTCTCAAACCTAACTTTTCTCGTCCAACTGGGTTGAGTTAGGTTAAGTATGTAGAAGTTAGGTCAATTCTCAAACCTAACTTTTCTCGTCCAACTGGGTTGAGTTAGGTTAAGTATGTAGAAGTTAGGTCAATTCTCAAACCTAACTTTTCTCGTCCAACTGGGTTGAGTTAGGTTAAGTATGTAGAAGTTAGGTCAATTCTCAAACCTAACTTTTCTCGTCCAACTGGGTTGAGTTAGGTTAAGTATGTAGAAGGTAGGTCAATTCTCAAACCTAACTTTTCTCGTCCAACTGGGTTGAGTTAGGTTAAGTATGTAGAAGTTAGGTCAATTCTCAAACCTAACTTTTCTCGTCCAACTGGTTGAGTTAGGTTAAGTATGTAGAAGTTAGGTCAATTCTCAAACCTAACTTTTCTCGTCCAACTGGGTTGAGTTAGGTTAAGTATGTAGAAGTTAGGTCAATTCTCAAACCTAACTTTTCTCGTCCAACTGGGTTGAGTTAGGTTAAGTATGTAGAAGTTAGGTCAATTCTCAAACCTAACTTTTCTCGTCCAACTGGGTTGAGTTAGGTTAAGTGTGTAGAAGTTAGGTCAATTCTCAAACCTAACTTTTCTCGTCCAACTGGGTTGAGTTAGGTTAAGTATGTAGAAGTTAGGTCAATTCTCAAACCTAACTTTTCTCGTCCAACTGGGTTGAGTTAGGTTAAGTATGTAGAAGTTAGGTCAATTCTCAAACCTAACTTTTCTCGTCCAACTGGTTGAGTTAGGTTAAGTATGTAGAAGTTAGGTCAATTCTCAACCTAACTTTTCTCGTCCAACTGGGTTGAGTTAGGTTAACCCGTAGTGCGGCAGCGTGGACGCCGGCGTCCACGGAACGATCGCGTGAGGTCACGTGGTCACGAGTATAGAGATTGTATGGGGTCGACTTTGGAACCTGTTTTAGGGGCTTTAAACTCTATGACTGTACCTTTTCACCTGTTTTAGAACGCATCTGTGTCACAATGACAGCTAACGTCCAAAGCACACTTTTTTCTGGAGATCGGAAAAAAAAAAATTAAATGGCGAAAGTGACGACATTTTCGGTTCTCGCTAAAGTGAAAAAGACTTGTTTTGATACGATTTTGTGCTGGTAAGTACTATTATTTCTTGTAAAGTCGTGTTATTTTATTCACCTTTTCGTGAGCAAGATACTTGTTAATGTATCGTGTAAATATTGAATATTAGATCTTTATTTGGTTGGAATAACCTAAATTTCGTAACAAACTTTTACAAATGATTTTGGATAATATTTATGAAACAATCGCAGCAATAAGCTATATAAACGTATTCTAATCAAATATAAAAGGCAACATAAGTGTTTTCTCATGAATAAAGAAGAAGATGAAATAAAAGAAATCTGTATTTGGAAAAAAAAATACCTAGTTTGACGTCATTGTTAGAAATCACGTGACCTCAACTTGTCACCTCTGTACGCATTCCATTATGGGCGTTATGTCCAAGATGGTAGGGTCTAATATTGACCAGTGCGGTGGGTAAAACTGACAGTTCTTGAGCTGTGGCAGTTGCAGATAGTGATGATGGTCTAGTCGATTTGAAATGCGTGTTGTCGATACAGGTTTTTAGAAACCTTGAATAATGTTTTTGGGAAAATTATTAGATCTTTATATTGTGATTTGTTGTTTGTTATTAGAATGTGTTTTCTTTTGATCTTTTACTGAATAAATTATGTGTTGTAGAACATGTCGAAACAAATTTGTTGGGTGTCAAAGGAGTGTTTTAGTTTTATTTTTCTTTGTTTACAGATGTGCTCGTGGTGCAGTTGTGGAAGTGAAGCAACGATCGCTTTTGTTAAGCAACACACGCCGGATCGGAAATGGGATGGGTGACCACCCCGACCGAAATTTTGTGATGTAATTTTCGGGCTTCGGAAGGCACGTTTAGCATATTACAGTAAACATTTTATTAATAAAACTAATATGAGCAAACATTGTGTTTATTTTACCCATTGCGTATCATTCATTTCTACTACATCCGAATATAAATGATTATCCGACTATTTGAATTTACTATGAACGTAAAAGTGTTGCAAAGCCTCATACAAATATACAATAATAAAATCACTAAAATTCGGTTCAAGTCGATATCGATATGACGCCGAGTAAAGATGCGGCGCGTCACTATTTCATCACATTTTTTGTCGCGTCACCACTTGAACCGTTATCAAGAGTGTCGAGTTTCAAAGTGTGTTATTGTAAACATTGGCGTCGTAAGTGGTCCTTTTGTTATGTTTTATGGGTAGATTAGTCATTGAACTTCACCGTTTGAACATTCGTTGTAACAATACGCTTTTGTTTTCATCAACTTCAAGACAAAAGCTACTGGAAGTTCCGATGTGTATAACAAATAAAAGATACGTATTGGAGTAAGTAATAAGATAAAATATCCAAGATTATCTATTCACAAACCTATCACCGTTTGCAGAAAACAAAAAGGTGGCTTATTTATTTTTTACGACTTGTTTGTGTAAAATGTGCTGACGCAGGTACGCGCGGCAATTTACGCCAAACACACGTATAGCCGCACTGTCGCCGCACGGGTTAAGTATGTAGAAGTTAGGTCAATTCTCAAACCTAACTTTTCTCGTCCAACTGGGTTGAGTTAGGTTAAGTATGTAGAAGTTAGGTCAATTCTCAAACCTAACTTTTCTCGTCCAACTGGGTTGAGTTAGGTTAAGTATGTAGAAGTTAGGTCAATTCTCAAACCTAACTTTTCTCGTCCAACTGGGTTGAGTTAGGTTAAGTATGTAGAAGTTAGGTCAATTCTCAAACCTAACTTTTCTCGTCCAACTGGGTTGAGTTAGGTTAAGTATGTAGAAGTTAGGTCAATTCTCAAACCTAACTTTTCTCGTCCAACTGGGTTGAGTTAGGTTAAGTATGTAGAAGTTAGGTCAATTCTCAAACCTAACTTTTCTCGTCCAACTGGGTTGAGTTAGGTTAAGTATGTAGAAGTTAGGTCAATTCTCAAACCTAACTTTTCTCGTCCAACTGGGTTGAGTTAGGTTAAGTATGTAGAAGTTAGGTCAATTCTCAAACCTAACTTTTCTCGTCCAACTGGGTTGAGTTAGGTTAAGTATGTAGAAGTTAGGTCAATTCTCAAACCTAACTTTTCTCGTCCAACTGGGTTGAGTTAGGTTAAGTATGTAGAAGTTAGGTCAATTCTCAAACCTAACTTTTCTCGTCCAACTGGGTTGAGTTAGGTTAAGTATGTAGAAGTTAGGTCAATTCTCAAACCTAACTTTTCTCGTCCAACTGGGTTGAGTTAGGTTAAGTATGTAGAAGTTAGGTCAATTCTCAAACCTAACTTTTCTCGTCCAACTGGGTTGAGTTAGGTTAAGTATGTAGAAGTTAGGTCAATTCTCAAACCTAACTTTTCTCGTCCAACTGGGTTGAGTTAGGTTAAGTATGTAGAAGTTAGGTCAATTCTCAAACCTAACTTTTCTCGTCCAACTGGGTTGAGTTAGGTTAAGTATGTAGAAGTTAGGTCAATTCTCAAACCTAACTTTTCTCATCCGACTGGGTTGAGTTAGGTTAAGTATGTAGAAGTTAGGTCAATTCTCAAACCTAACTTTTCTCATCCGACTGGGTTGAGTTAGGTTAAGTATGTAGAAGTTAGGTCAATTCTCAAACCTAACTTTTCTCGTCCAACTGGGTTGAGTTAGGTTAAGTATGTAGAAGTTAGGTCAATTCTCAAACCTAACTTTTCTCGTCCAACTGGGTTGAGTTAGGTTAAGTATGTAGAAGTTAGGTCAATTCTCAAACCTAACTTTTCTCGTCCAACTGGGTTGAGTTAGGTTAAGTATGTAGAAGTTAGGTCAATTCTCAAACCTAACTTTTCTCGTCCAACTGGGTTGAGTTAGGTTAAGTATGTAGAAGTTAGGTCAATTCTCAAACCTAACTTTTCTCGTCCAACTGGGTTGAGTTAGGTTAAGTATGTAGAAGTTAGGTCAATTCTCAAACCTAACTTTTCTCGTCCAACTGGGTTGAGTTAGGTTAAGTATGTAGAAGTTAGGTCAATTCTCAAACCTAACTTTTCTCGTCCAACTGGGTTGAGTTAGGTTAAGTATGTAGAAGTTAGGTCAATTCTCAAACCTAACTTTTCTCGTCCAACTGGGTTGAGTTAGGTTAAGTATGTAGAAGTTAGGTCAATTCTCAAACCTAACTTTTCTCGTCCAACTGGGTTGAGTTAGGTTAAGTATGTAGAAGTTAGGTCAATTCTCAAACCTAACTTTTCTCGTCCAACTGGGTTGAGTTAGGTTAAGTATGTAGAAGTTAGGTCAATTCTCAAACCTAACTTTTCTCGTCCAACTGGGTTGAGTTAGGTTAAGTATGTAGAAGTTAGGTCAATTCTCAAACCTAACTTTTCTCGTCCAACTGGGTTGAGTTAGGTTAAGTATGTAGAAGTTAGGTCAATTCTCAAACCTAACTTTTCTCGTCCAACTGGGTTGAGTTAGGTTAAGTATGTAGAAGTTAGGTCAATTCTCAAACCTAACTTTTCTCGTCCAACTGGGTTGAGTTAGGTTAAGTATGTAGAAGTTAGGTCAATTCTCAAACCTAACTTTTCTCGTCCAACTGGGTTGAGTTAGGTTAAGTATGTAGAAGTTAGGTCACTAATTTTTCTCGTCCAACTGGGTTGAGTTAGGTTAAGTATGTAGAAGTTAGGTCAATTCTCAAACCTAACTTCTTTCTCGTCCAACTGGGTTGAGTTAGGTTAAGTATGTAGAAGTTAGGTCAATTCTCAAACCTAACTTTTCTCGTCCAACTGGGTTGAGTTAGGTTAAGTATGTAGAAGTTAGGTCAATTCTCAAACCTAACTTTTCTCGTCCAACTGGGTTGAGTTAGGTTAAGTATGTAGAAGTTAGGTCAATTCTCAAACCTAACTTTTCTCGTCCAACTGGGTTGAGTTAGGTTAAGTATGTAGAAGTTAGGTCAATTCTCAAACCTAACTTTTCTCGTCCAACTGGGTTGAGTTAGGTTAAGTATGTAGAAGTTAGGTCAATTCTCAAACCTAACTTTTCTCGTCCAACTGGGTTGAGTTTAGGTTAAGTATGTAGAAGTTAGGTCAATTCTCAAACCTAACTTTTCTCGTCCAACTGGGTTGAGTTAGGTTAAGTATGTAGAAGTTAGGTCAATTCTCAAACCTAACTTTTCTCGTCCAACTGGGTTGAGTTAGGTTAAGTATGTAGAAGTTAGGTCAATTCTCAAACCTAACTTTTCTCGTCCAACTGGGTTGAGTTAGGTTAAGTATGTAGAAGTTAGGTCAATTCTCAAACCTAACTTTTCTCGTCCAACTGGGTTGAGTTAGGTTAAGTATGTAGAAGTTAGGTCAATTCTCAAACCTAACTTTTCTCGTCCAACTGGGTTGAGTTAGGTTAAGTATGTAGAAGTTAGGTCAATTCTCAAACCTAACTTTTCTCGTCCAACTGGGTTGAGTTAGGTTAGTAAGTATGTAGAAGTTAGGTCAATTTCTCAAACCTAACTTTTCTCGTCCAACTGGGTTGAGTTAGGTTAAGTATGTAGAAGTTAGGTCAATTCTCAAACCTAACTTTTCTCGTCCAACTGGGTTGAGTTAGGTTAGTAAGTATGTAGAAGTTAGGTCAATTCTCAAACCTAACTTTTCTCGTCCAACTGGGTTGAGTTAGGTTAAGTATGTAGAAGTTAGGTCAATTCTCAAACCTAACTTTTCTCGTCCAACTGGGTTGAGTTAGGTTAAGTATGTAGAAGTTAGGTCAATTCTCAAACCTAACTTTTCTCGTCCAACTGGGTTGAGTTAGGTTAAGTATGTAGAAGTTAGGTCAATTCTCAAACCTAACTTTTCTCGTCCAACTGGGTTGAGTTAGGTTAAGTATGTAGAAGTTAGGTCAATTCTCAAACCTAACTTTTCTCGTCCAACTGGGTTGAGTTAGGTTAAGTATGTAGAAGTTAGGTCAATTCTCAAACCTAACTTTTCTCGTCCAACTGGGTTGAGTTAGGTTAAGTATGTAGAAGTTAGGTCAATTCTCAAACCTAACTTTTCTCGTCCAACTGGGTTGAGTTAGGTTAAGTATGTAGAAGTTAGGTCAATTCTCAAACCTAACTTTTCTCGTCCAACTGGGTTGAGTTAGGTTAAGTATGTAGAAGTTAGGTCAATTCTCAAACCTAACTTTTCTCGTCCAACTGGGTTGAGTTAGGTTAAGTATGTAGAAGTTAGGTCAATTCTCAAACCTAACTTTTCTCGTCCAACTGGGTTGAGTTAGGTTAAGTATGTAGAAGTTAGGTCAATTCTCAAACCTAACTTTTCTCGTCCAACTGGGTTGAGTTAGGTTAAGTATGTAGAAGTTAGGTCAATTCTCAAACCTAACTTTTCTCGTCCAACTGGGTTGAGTTAGGTTAAGTATGTAGAAGTTAGGTCAATTCTCAAACCTAACTTTTCTCGTCCAACTGGGTTGAGTTAGGTTAAGTATGTAGAAGTTAGGTCAATTCTCAAACCTAACTTTTCTCGTCCAACTGGGTTGAGTTAGGTTAAGTATGTAGAAGTTAGGTCAATTCTCAAACCTAACTTTTCTCGTCCAACTGGGTTGAGTTAGGTTAAGTATGTAGAAGTTAGGTCAATTCTCAAACCTAACTTTTCTCGTCCAACTGGGTTGAGTTAGGTTAAGTATGTAGAAGTTAGGTCAATTCTCAAACCTAACTTTTCTCGTCCAACTGGGTTGAGTTAGGTTAAGTATGTAGAAGTTAGGTCAATTCTCAAACCTAACTTTTCTCGTCCAACTGGGTTGAGTTAGGTTAAGTATGTAGAAGTTAGGTCAATTCTCAAACCTAACTTTTCTCGTCCAACTGGGTTGAGTTAGGTTAAGTATGTAGAAGTTAGGTCAATTCTCAAACCTAACTTTTCTCGTCCAACTGGGTTGAGTTAGGTTAAGTATGTAGAAGTTAGGTCAATTCTCAAACCTAACTTTTCTCGTCCAACTGGGTTGAGTTAGGTTAAGTATGTAGAAGTTAGGTCAATTCTCAAACCTAACTTTTCTCGTCCAACTGGGTTGAGTTAGGTTAAGTATGTAGAAGTTAGGTCAATTCTCAAACCTAACTTTTCTCGTCCAACTGGGTTGAGTTAGGTTAAGTATGTAGAAGTTAGGTCAATTCTCAAACCTAACTTTTCTCGTCCAACTGGGTTGAGTTAGGTTAAGTATGTAGAAGTTAGGTCAATTCTCAAACCTAACTTTTCTCGTCCAACTGGGTTGAGTTAGGTTAAGTATGTAGAAGTTAGGTCAATTCTCAAACCTAACTTTTCTCGTCCAACTGGGTTGAGTTAGGTTAAGTATGTAGAAGTTAGGTCAATTCTCAAACCTAACTTTTCTCGTCCAACTGGGTTGAGTTAGGTTAAGTATGTAGAAGTTAGGTCAATTCTCAAACCTAACTTTTCTCGTCCAACTGGGTTGAGTTAGGTTAAGTATGTAGAAGTTAGGTCAATTCTCAAACCTAACTTTTCTCGTCCAACTGGGTTGAGTTAGGTTAAGTATGTAGAAGTTAGGTCAATTCTCAAACCTAACTTTTCTCGTCCAACTGGGTTGAGTTAGGTTAAGTATGTAGAAGTTAGGTCAATTCTCAAACCTAACTTTTCTCGTCCAACTGGGTTGAGTTAGGTTAAGTATGTAGAAGTTAGGTCAATTCTCAAACCTAACTTTTCTCGTCCAACTGGGTTGAGTTAGGTTAAGTATGTAGAAGTTAGGTCAATTCTCAAACCTAACTTTTCTCGTCCAACTGGGTTGAGTTAGGTTAAGTATGTAGAAGTTAGGTCAATTCTCAAACCTAACTTTTCTCGTCCAACTGGGTTGAGTTAGGTTAAGTATGTAGAAGTTAGGTCAATTCTCAAACCTAACTTTTCTCGTCCAACTGGGTTGAGTTAGGTTAAGTATGTAGAAGTTAGGTCAATTCTCAAACCTAACTTTTCTCGTCCAACTGGGTTGAGTTAGGTTAAGTATGTAGAAGTTAGGTCAATTCTCAAACCTAACTTTTCTCGTCCAACTGGGTTGAGTTAGGTTAAGTATGTAGAAGTTAGGTCAATTCTCAAACCTAACTTTTCTCGTCCAACTGGGTTGAGTTAGGTTAAGTATGTAGAAGTTAGGTCAATTCTCAAACCTAACTTTTCTCGTCCAACTGGGTTGAGTTAGGTTAAGTATGTAGAAGTTAGGTCAATTCTCAAACCTAACTTTTCTCGTCCAACTGGGTTGAGTTAGGTTAAGTATGTAGAAGTTAGGTCAATTCTCAAACCTAACTTTTCTCGTCCAACTGGGTTGAGTTAGGTTAAGTATGTAGAAGTTAGGTCAATTCTCAAACCTAACTTTTCTCGTCCAACTGGGTTGAGTTAGGTTAAGTATGTAGAAGTTAGGTCAATTCTCAAACCTAACTTTTCTCGTCCAACTGGGTTGAGTTAGGTTAAGTATGTAGAAGTTAGGTCAATTCTCAAACCTAACTTTTCTCGTCCAACTGGGTTGAGTTAGGTTAAGTATGTAGAAGTTAGGTCAATTCTCAAACCTAACTTTTCTCGTCCAACTGGGTTGAGTTAGGTTAAGTATGTAGAAGTTAGGTCAATTCTCAAACCTAACTTTTCTCGTCCAACTGGGTTGAGTTAGGTTAAGTATGTAGAAGTTAGGTCAATTCTCAAACCTAACTTTTCTCGTCCAACTGGGTTGAGTTAGGTTAAGTATGTAGAAGTTAGGTCAATTCTCAAACCTAACTTTTCTCGTCCAACTGGGTTGAGTTAGGTTAAGTATGTAGAAGTTAGGTCAATTCTCAAACCTAACTTTTCTCGTCCAACTGGGTTGAGTTAGGTTAAGTATGTAGAAGTTAGGTCAATTCTCAAACCTAACTTTTCTCGTCCAACTGGGTTGAGTTAGGTTAAGTATGTAGAAGTTAGGTCAATTCTCAAACCTAACTTTTCTCGTCCAACTGGGTTGAGTTAGGTTAAGTATGTAGAAGTTAGGTCAATTCTCAAACCTAACTTTTCTCGTCCAACTGGGTTGAGTTAGGTTAAGTATGTAGAAGTTAGGTCAATTCTCAAACCTAACTTTTCTCGTCCAACTGGGTTGAGTTAGGTTAAGTATGTAGAAGTTAGGTCAATTCTCAAACCTAACTTTTCTCGTCCAACTGGGTTGAGTTAGGTTAAGTATGTAGAAGTTAGGTCAATTCTCAAACCTAACTTTTCTCGTCCAACTGGGTTGAGTTAGGTTAAGTATGTAGAAGTTAGGTCAATTCTCAAACCTAACTTTTCTCGTCCAACTGGGTTGAGTTAGGTTAAGTATGTAGAAGTTAGGTCAATTCTCAAACCTAACTTTTCTCGTCCAACTGGGTTGAGTTAGGTTAAGTATGTAGAAGTTAGGTCAATTCTCAAACCTAACTTTTCTCGTCCAACTGGGTTGAGTTAGGTTAAGTATGTAGAAGTTAGGTCAATTCTCAAACCTAACTTTTCTCGTCCAACTGGGTTGAGTTAGGTTAAGTATGTAGAAGTTAGGTCAATTCTCAAACCTAACTTTTCTCGTCCAACTGGGTTGAGTTAGGTTAAGTATGTAGAAGTTAGGTCAATTCTCAAACCTAACTTTTCTCGTCCAACTGGGTTGAGTTAGGTTAAGTATGTAGAAGTTAGGTCAATTCTCAAACCTAACTTTTCTCGTCCAACTGGGTTGAGTTAGGTTAAGTATGTAGAAGTTAGGTCAATTCTCAAACCTAACTTTTCTCGTCCAACTGGGTTGAGTTAGGTTAAGTATGTAGAAGTTAGGTCAATTCTCAAACCTAACTTTTCTCGTCCAACTGGGTTGAGTTAGGTTAAGTATGTAGAAGTTAGGTCAATTCTCAAACCTAACTTTTCTCGTCCAACTGGGTTGAGTTAGGTTAAGTATGTAGAAGTTAGGTCAATTCTCAAACCTAACTTTTCTCGTCCAACTGGGTTGAGTTAGGTTAAGTATGTAGAAGTTAGGTCAATTCTCAAACCTAACTTTTCTCGTCCAACTGGGTTGAGTTAGGTTAAGTATGTAGAAGTTAGGTCAATTCTCAAACCTAACTTTTCTCGTCCAACTGGGTTGAGTTAGGTTAAGTATGTAGAAGTTAGGTCAATTCTCAAACCTAACTTTTCTCGTCCAACTGGGTTGAGTTAGGTTAAGTATGTAGAAGTTAGGTCAATTCTCAAACCTAACTTTTCTCGTCCAACTGGGTTGAGTTAGGTTAAGTATGTAGAAGTTAGGTCAATTCTCAAACCTAACTTTTCTCGTCCAACTGGGTTGAGTTAGGTTAAGTATGTAGAAGTTAGGTCAATTCTCAAACCTAACTTTTCTCGTCCAACTGGGTTGAGTTAGGTTAAGTATGTAGAAGTTAGGTCAATTCTCAAACCTAACTTTTCTCGTCCAACTGGGTTGAGTTAGGTTAAGTATGTAGAAGTTAGGTCAATTCTCAAACCTAACTTTTCTCGTCCAACTGGGTTGAGTTAGGTTAAGTATGTAGAAGTTAGGTCAATTCTCAAACCTAACTTTTCTCGTCCAACTGGGTTGAGTTAGGTTAAGTATGTAGAAGTTAGGTCAATTCTCAAACCTAACTTTTCTCGTCCAACTGGGTTGAGTTAGGTTAAGTATGTAGAAGTTAGGTCAATTCTCAAACCTAACTTTTCTCGTCCAACTGGGTTGAGTTAGGTTAAGTATGTAGAAGTTAGGTCAATTCTCAAACCTAACTTTTCTCGTCCAACTGGGTTGAGTTAGGTTAAGTATGTAGAAGTTAGGTCAATTCTCAAACCTAACTTTTCTCGTCCAACTGGGTTGAGTTAGGTTAAGTATGTAGAAGTTAGGTCAATTCTCAAACCTAACTTTTCTCGTCCAACTGGGTTGAGTTAGGTTAAGTATGTAGAAGTTAGGTCAATTCTCAAACCTAACTTTTCTCGTCCAACTGGGTTGAGTTAGGTTAAGTATGTAGAAGTTAGGTCAATTCTCAAACCTAACTTTTCTCGTCCAACTGGGTTGAGTTAGGTTAAGTATGTAGAAGTTAGGTCAATTCTCAAACCTAACTTTTCTCGTCCAACTGGGTTGAGTTAGGTTAAGTATGTAGAAGTTAGGTCAATTCTCAAACCTAACTTTTCTCGTCCAACTGGGTTGAGTTAGGTTAAGTATGTAGAAGTTAGGTCAATTCTCAAACCTAACTTTTCTCGTCCAACTGGGTTGAGTTAGGTTAAGTATGTAGAAGTTAGGTCAATTCTCAAACCTAACTTTTCTCGTCCAACTGGGTTGAGTTAGGTTAAGTATGTAGAAGTTAGGTCAATTCTCAAACCTAACTTTTCTCGTCCAACTGGGTTGAGTTAGGTTAAGTGTGTAGAAGTTAGGTCAATTCTCAAACCTAACTTTTCTCGTCCAACTGGGTTGAGTTAGGTTAAGTGTGTAGAAGTTAGGTCAATTCTCAAACCTAACTTTTCTCGTCCAACTGGGTTGAGTTAGGTTAAGTATGTAGAAGTTAGGTCAATTCTCAAACCTAACTTTTCTCGTCCAACTGGGTTGAGTTAGGTTAAGTATGTAGAAGTTAGGTCAATTCTCAAACCTAACTTTTCTCGTCCAACTGGGTTGAGTTAGGTTAAGTATGTAGAAGTTAGGTCAATTCTCAAACCTAACTTTTCTCGTCCAACTGGGTTGAGTTAGGTTAAGTATGTAGAAGTTAGGTCAATTCTCAAACCTAACTTTTCTCGTCCAACTGGGTTGAGTTAGGTTAAGTATGTAGAAGTTAGGTCAATTCTCAAACCTAACTTTTCTCGTCCAACTGGGTTGAGTTAGGTTAAGTATGTAGAAGTTAGGTCAATTCTCAAACCTAACTTTTCTCGTCCAACTGGGTTGAGTTAGGTTAAGTATGTAGAAGTTAGGTCAATTCTCAAACCTAACTTTTCTCGTCCAACTGGGTTGAGTTAGGTTAAGTATGTAGAAGTTAGGTCAATTCTCAAACCTAACTTTTCTCGTCCAACTGGGTTGAGTTAGGTTAGGTTAGGTTGGGTTAGGTTGGGTTGGGTTTTCTTATGGGTGATTTGAATGCCAAATCGCCCTTGTGGGGAGGTGCCTCTGTTACTCCAGAGCCATGGGGCCGGCTTGTCGAGAACTGGGCCATAAATGCGGGAATGTCGCTCTTAAATAGGGGGCCACAGTACACATGCGTGCGAAGGAATGGGGGGTCCGTGGTGGATCTGTCGTTCGCCACCCCTTCCATCGCACAGCATGTTCAGCACTGGCGGGTGTTGAGCGAGGTGGAGACTCTCTCGGATCATAAATACATCCGATACGAGATCTCCACCTCCCAGAGGTCGGTGGCCCAAACCCATCGACGGGGACATGGAGCCTTCCCTCGCTGGGCTCTCAGCCGGCTGGACAAAGACTTGGCTGAGGAGGCAGCCATTGTGCAGGCCTGGTGTGCGGCTCCCATGTCATCCGGGGTTGACGAGGCGGCATGCGCGTTTCGCAACTCCCTCACGACGGTGTGCGACGCGGCCATGCCACGCGTGAGAGGCACTGCCCCGCGGAAGCAGGTGTACTGGTGGTCGGAGGAGATAGCGGACCTCAGGTGCACCTGCCAGCGGTCGAGGCGCGCCTATGGCCGCAGCCGCCGACGCGCCACAAGAGACGCGGAGGCTGAGGCTCGACTGTATGCGACCTACTGTAGCAACAGAAAGGCGCTGCAGTTGGCCATAAGTCAGGCCAAGGCCAGGGCTAGGGAGGAGCTTTTGGAGGGCCTCGACCAAGATCCATGGGGGCGGCCTTATCGTGCGACAAGAAATAAATTGCGCCACCAAGGCCCCCCTGTCATTGAGACCCTCCAGCCGGAGCTGCTGGTGAGGGTGGTGCAGGAGCTCTTCCCGGCTGCTGAAACGCACACCCCTCCAGTAATGGCGCCTCCTACGAGGCAATGGTTCATTGAAACCCCACCGCCACCCGTCAGCGAGGAGGAGATCGATATGGCGGTGGGTCGGCTAAGATCAAAGAGGAAGGCACCGGGTCCGGACGGCGCACACGGTAAGGTGCTCGGACTGGCCCTAATGCATATGAGGGAACCATTTAAGGAACTGCTCGACGCCTCATTTACAAGCGGGCAGTTCCCTAAAATCTGGAAAGAGGGCCGCTTGTGCCTCCTCCAAAAAGAGGGCCGGTCACCGGACACGTCGGGGGCCTACAGGCCAATTGTCTTGCTGGATGAGTCTGCGAAGCTGTTCGAGCGCATTATAGCTTCGCGGATCATCCAGCACATGACGGAGACCGGACACGACTTGTCCGACAACCAATATGGATTCAGGGCCGGGCGGTCGACTATCGACGCTCTTCAGGCCCTCAAATCCTTGACGGTGGAGGCCTCTAGTCAAGGGGAGGTGTCAATGGCGGTGTCACTAGATATCGCCAATGCGTTTAATAGCCTCCCCTACGGCACAATAGAGGAAGCACTTCGCTTCTTTGAGGTGCCTCCCTACTTGCGGCGCCTCCTGAAAAACTATTTGGTGGACCGTGCAGTTTTGTATGTTGGCCCAAATGGTGACATTGTCCGGCGTGGGATGTCGTGTGGGGTCCCCCAAGGGTCCGTCTTAGGGCCCTTGCTGTGGAATATGGGTTACGACTGGGTGCTGCGAGGCACGCTCCTTCCTCGGGTGCGTGTCCTGTGTTACGCAGATGACACCCTTGTCGTGACCCGGGGGGAGACCTACGCAGAGGCCGCACGACTGGCCGAGGTGGGCACGATCCACATTGTGGAGCGCATTGGGGCGCTAGGGCTCAAGGTTGCCCTCCTTAAGACGGATGCCCTTCTTTTTCATGGGCCACGGAGGGGACCACCACCGGGAGCGAAACTGCGACTCGGGGATGTGGAGGTGAAAGTGGGGGCTCAGATGAAATATCTGGGCCTCCTGCTTGATGGGCGCTGGAAGTTTGGAGGGCACTTCCAAAAACTCGCCCCAAAACTACTCAACGCTGCGGGAGCCCTGAGCCACCTGCTGCCGAACACAGGCAGCCCGGACACCACATGCCGGCGCCTTTACGCCGGTATCGTGAGGTCCATGGCACTGTATGGGGCGCCAATATGGGCCGACGCCCTCTCAGCCTCAAACAAGAGGATACTAAGGAGGGCGCAAAAGACGATGGCGGTACGAGCCGCAAGGGGCTATCGCACCATCTCCATGGGGGCCGCCTGTGTGCTAACGGGCATGCCCCCGTGGGAGCTAGAGGCCGAGGTACTTGCCGCTGTGTACAAGCATCGCTCAGCGGCAAGGGCCAGAGGGGAAAGGCCTACACTTGAGGAGGTGGAACGCGTGAGGCGCGATGCCAAAGAGGCCGTGATACAACGGTGGAAGGAGGAGCTGGCCGACCCCAAGTACGGGGTGCGCACCACTAGCGCAATTAGGCCAGTCCTCAGAAGATGGTGCAGAAGGGGTTTCGGTGTGCTAACCTTCCGGCTGGTGCAGGTCCTTTCCGGGCATGGCTGCTTTGGAAAGTACCTGTACTCAGTAGCCCGGCGGGAACCAACTCCCGAATGCCACGAGTGTGGGGCGGTCGTGGATGACGCCCAACACACGCTCGAGGTGTGCCCGGCCTGGGCGCCCCAGCGACGGACGCTGGTGGCCGCCGTTGGTGGAGACCTCTCCCTCCCGAGTATAGTCAAAGCTATGCTCGGGAGTGAATCGTCCTGGAACGCAATGGTCTCCTTCTGCGAAGAGGTTATTAAGCAGAAGGAGACCGCGGAGAGGGCCAGGGAGGAAGACCCCCAGGCAGAACCTCTCCGACGCAGGCGGGTAGGGGCCCGGAGACGGCGGTTCGCTGCCGCTCTCTCGGTCCCGTAGAAACACCAGTGAGTGAGTGCCGGGGGGCATTCACCCACACCGCTGGGTGTTAACCGACTGGGGGGGAAACTGTCGTGTATCAGGATACCCCCCCCCATGGCGTGAGGAGGCCCGGCGCTTAGACTGGGCCAACCGCTGGGGCGAAGTGGCCGATATTCTCCGGGAATCCCACATCGCCCCGCATAGCGGAGCGGAATACACCGGGGTTATTTTAGTGGGTATTCTCACCTCCGTTAGAGGTGAGCGAGTCCCACACTCCCCCACTGTTCCCCCGAACGGTGGGATAGTGCGCAAAAGCATTTTTTCCCCGATAAAAAAAAAAAAAAAAAAAAAAAGGTTGGGTTGGGTTGGGTTGGGGTATGCCCCAGAAGCGACTTCCCCGTAGTATACCCTGGGCAACGTAGTCTGTGACCACCGTAACGGAGTGGCACAGACGACGGCAACTGCTTCTGTTTTTGCGACTTCGTGCAATTGACTGTGTTCGCAATGTCGTTTGTATCAAAAATTCCTCGTGCGCGCGGGCCCAGTCCTTCACAGGATGGGCCTGCTGCTGCCTCACTGACTTACCAGGTTGTTGGCGGGTCCCGTCCTAAGGACGGGTCCGCCAACAACCTGGCTTCTCCCACGGATTCCGATCCAGCCTGCGATTCGGCTTTCGCTGATCTGGCGGTGGAGGCGTCGACCCCGTTAGTCGGCGTCGCCACCGATGACCCCTGCCTGTCCACGGACTTAGCCGGAAATTCTTTTTCCGGGCTTGAGGTCCATGAGGAACACCCGTCTGCGGAGCCTGATTGCCTGACGTCACGAGCCACGAGGAGCGTTCGTCCCAAGCGACAGGCTGTCTCGCCTCTATTCGCCTCGTGCGATGAGGTATCGGACGAGAACGCGTCTTTTGTTTTGATTTCGCAAAATGAAAAAAAAAAGGGGGCGATGACCAAGAAGGGTAGGAAGGCCAAACGTGGCAAGAAAGGGTCATCGCTCTCACACGCCGAGTTGGTTTCCCGCGTGAATAGGAACAATGACGGGTTCTTGGAACAGGTTGACCTGACGGAGTCTCCCTCTCCGGTGACGGTCCCCCTGCTCCAGGAGATGCCTGGCGAGGTCCCAGCTCTGGATGAGCTGACGGCGGACCTCGACATGCAGCGCCTGCGCGAGCGTGCTATCGAGCTCAAGCGGGGCATCTTTGAGATTGCGCGGAAGTCCGGCAATCTCAAGGGAACCTTCATAAGGGACCTGAAGGCGTACGCTGTGGAGTACCACGAGATCGTCGAGTCGATCTCCGAACGCTCCGTTTCGGACGAGACTCGGCGATTGAGTGTCCAGAACCGGCTGCTGAAGAACCAGGTGGAGGACCTACAGCGCGAGGTCAAGGCCTTGCGCCGCGACTTCGCCAAGAGTAGGTCCGAGCTCCCTGGTCCTTCAACTTCAGTGGCACAGCCAGTTCCGGTGCCGGAAGTCCCGAAGGACGTTGCCGCTCAGGTCGCCGTCGTCGTCGCCGAATATGTCTCCACCTTGTCGTGGTAGGGGGGCTCAGTACCCGGGGCACGTTGCTTCGGGGAAGCGAAGAGAGACAACCCGCGCGGAGGGGAGTCCAGTATGACTGGCCCTCGTCGGGCGGTGCCGCGGGGCTTACCCTCGCCTCTTGTATTAAGAGGCTGAGACGCGTGAGGCTCAGCGGCTGTGGCGGGCAGATTGTTTCTGCGCCTGCGTCGGAGTCCCTTGGACTAGCGGAGCCTAGGCTCGTAGGATGGCAGCCTTCAAGGTTTGCGGCTGGACGGGCCCACCACTCGCGGCTGCGCGACTAGGTGGGTGGCTCAGGCCAACCGTCTGGCAACCTGCTCCCCGTTTGGGTGTCGTGGACATGTCTCGCGGCCCAGCGGGGGTAGGGGTCTTGGCTTAGTCGCCCGGACCGAGAGGAGCCAACCTCACTAAAAAACCCCAAAAGGTCGGACGTTGGGCGCCCTTCAGGGCCTCGCGTGACGTCCGGCCGCCTCGGTCTCGAGGTGGCAGGATGGGTGAACGCCTGCCAGCTAGCGGCCAACTGCACGAGACCACCCGCCCTCGTGCAGTATTAGGGTTACCCAGGTACAGGGGGCACTGCCTGGGTGGACTTTTTATATCCCCCATACTCGTGGGATCTAGTATGGATACTAATTCTTCTTCTAGTTTTAAGGTTAAGTTAGGAAATAGTTTTGCCGCTCTCGGGGATGAGAGCGAGGCGAGGGAGACAGCAGGTAATGCTGTTGTCAAACGGGGAGATTGTCAGCGTCCAGGTTGGTTGGAAGGAAAGGATCGCAAAAATGACAGTCCCCCGACAGACAAAAAAATGATGGATGCCATGTCTCCGCGCGTAGTCGTGGAGTCGTTAGGAGATGTGGTAGTCGGAAAGCACGTGGACGGGAGTAAACTTTCCAAGTGGCTCAAGGCTAAGACGGAGCAGGAGCAAAGGAAGGCTTCAGATAGGGAGGAGAGAGCTCGGAGAAGGAAGATTAGGCAGGAGATTGCCGAAGAGAGGGAGCAGGCCGAAGAGAAGACGACTGATAAGTCTGATCTCTCGGTCATAATGGAGAGAGACGAGAAAGCAGAGGCAGGCAACACATCCGACTCGGATGCCGCCTCGCTTATCTCGGTCTCAGATCTGGAGTCGGATGAGCCTGGACGTTTCTGGGCGAGTCCAGATCAAACCCGGAAGCGACACGGAGAGCCTATGGAGACCGGAGCAGTAAACGCTGCACCACTGCCAAAGCTGTCCACAGCCAAGCGGGGACGGGGGCGGCCCCCGACCACTGGCCAATACGTTGGACATGCTGCGGCGTTAGAGCGGAAGGTAGCTGCTGAACGGGCCGAAATGGAGCTCGAAGCCGAAAAGGAGCTGGCTGAGCAGGTGAGGGTAGACCGGGAAACAAGAGCCAGACGACTGGTCTCACGTCTCTCGGATTCTTCCCCCTGTGAAAGTGAGCACGAGGCGGCCGAAAGATCGATCAATGATCTAATACAACAATTTGTAGATAGTGCGAAGCTGGTTGAAGAAGTTAAGTCTCGCTCAAACAATATTAAGGGTACTTTTGTTAAAGCACTCAACCAGGCGAAAGCAAATATTGCGGACGGAGTGGAGGAGATGAAGCGGATGCCCTTCATCGAGAAAGCCATGGCGCTCGAAGCCGAGAATGCGAGGCTCAGAGCGGAGCTTGAGCGGGCAAGAGCTGCACATAAGGCTTCTGAGGGAGATCAGGCGCCCTCATCAATGATGGAAGAAGTGGAGATGCTGCCACCACCAGAGCAACCGCAGGTCCCTCGGCCGCTGCATCAAACCGCGTCTAACGATGTGGAGAAGCAGCTGATTTCCGAGGACTTTCTGAAGGGCCTCATAGAAGTGGTAGTCGAAAAGGTGTCTAGTGTCGTATCCAAGCAAGTCATGGCCTGGATGGACCTTAAGCTTGAGGCGAAACTAGACGCCTATGAAAAGAAGCCAGAGCAGCAACGGCTAAGGCCTCCACTGGCCCATGAACTGAGGCGAGAAGCTGCGGCTGCTGCGCCAAAGCCGAGCCCAGCAGTGAAACCTGCCCTCGCCCAGAGCAAAGTGGCAGAGCAAAAGAAGGGTAACCCTAGCCCACCCTCAACGTCAGCGAAGGGCAAAAAGACTGAGAAAGGGAAGACCCAAGAGAAGGAGAAAGGGCCTGCTGCCTCTGTCCAAAAGGATAAGAGTGCATCGCAGCAGCCGCGCATGGTGCGTCCTCCGCCCCCAGCCATGGACGAGAAATGGAGCGTCGTGGCTGCGAGAGGCACAAAAAAGCCCAAGGCTCCGCCGACTAAAACCACACCACCGGCGAAGAAAACAGTGAGGAAGAGTAAAATACGTCCCCCTCGCTCTGCAGCCGTGACTATCACGTTGCAGCCTGGAGCAGACGAGAGGGGCATTACATATGAGAAAGTTCTCAAAGAGGCGAAGGCAAAGATTGACCTGGTCGGCCTCGGTCTCCCGCCCCTGCGGATAAAGTGTGCGGCAACCGGTGGCAGAATCCTGGAGGTGTCCGGGGAGGCCAACAATGAGAAGGCGGATACCCTTGCCGGTAAACTACGGGAAATCCTTGACGGAGGAGACGTCAAAATATCCAGACCCGTAAAGACCGTAGATGTGAGAGTTGCGGGTCTGGATGACTCAGCGACGACAGACGAAGTGGTGGCTGCAGTAGCTCGCGTGGGACAGTGTGCTGCGGACAATGTAAAAGCGGGAGAAATCCGACGCAGCCCGTCGAATGGCCTTGGTGTGGTCTGGCTAAGGTGTCCGGTCGCAGCTGCCAAACTTTTGGCTGAAAGCGGTCGACTCTTAGTCGGATGGATGGTAGCGCAGGTAAGGGTGTCCGAACCCAGAGCCTTGCGCTGCTATCGATGTATGGAGACCGGACACGTCAGCGCGCAATGCACGTCCGAAACCGATCGTAGCGGACTATGTTATCGGTGTGCCCAACCAGGTCACAAAGCGGCACAGTGTACCGCTGCACCGAAATGTAGCCTATGCTCAGCTGCAGGAAAACCGTCGGAACACAGGACAGGGAGCAAAGCATGTAAAGCCCCCCAACCCGCACGGAAAAATGTATGGAGTAGGACCACGACTCGCGAAGGCCCCAGGGCCCCCTCGCAGTCGGCTTGCCCCCCAGGAAGGGCTTTGGAGGAACCAATGGCTACGGGTTAGATGGCCCTAACGTTCATTCAGGCGAATCTCAACCACTCCGCCAGAGCTCAGGATCTCCTGACCCAGAGTATGGCGGAGTGGTTGACGCATATTGCGGTTATTGCGGAGCCATATGCAATTCTCCAGAGGGATAACTGGGCGAGCGATCTGGCGGGCGATGTGGCAATTGTCACGCAAACGGCCGCAGGTTCCCCGTCTTTCGAAAGGGTAGCGAAGGGTAGGGGATGCGTGGCAGTGACATTCAATTGCGTAACCGTGATTGCCGCCTATTTCTCGCCGAATCGCCCACTAGTAGAGTTTGAACAGTTCCTCCTGCAAATCACCGCCTTGATAAGTGGGAGTCGGAGTCCTGTGATCGTGGCTGGAGACTTAAATGCCAAGTCCACGACATGGGGCTCCCCAGCGACAGACCCGCGCGGTGAAGCGCTTGAGGACTGGCTCATAATGACCGGATTGACATTACTCAATCGGGGGTCGGTGCACACGTGCGTACGGCAACAGGGCGGTTCGATCGTGGACGTAACGTTCGCACATCCCGCCTTGGCATGCCGTGTGCAGGACTGGGAGGTTATGGAGGGTGTAGAGACGCTATCGGATCACCGGTACATCCGGTACCAGGTCTCCGCCCCTCTTAATACTCAGACCAGTCCAAGCCGCCCTCTCGAGGGAGAGCGCCCTAGGTGGGCCCTCAAACGACTGGACAGGGAGTTGTTTGTAGAGGCGGCCGTGGTACAAACGTGGTTGCCAATACCAGACGGACCCATTGACGTCGACGAGGAGGCCACCTGGCACTACGACGCGATGACCCAGACGTGCGATGCGGCTATGCCTCGTGCCCGGCCATTCCCGCCCAAAAGACAGGTGTACTGGTGGTCCGCGGAACTCACGCGGCTACGTCAAGCTTGCGTGAGGGCGAGACGCCAGTACACCAGGTCCCGCAGAAGGCGCCAACGGGACGAGGATAGAGAGGTGGATCTATACGCCGCATACAGAAACTGCGCAAAAAACCTGCAGATTGCGATAGCGAAGGCCAAGGCCGACGCGTGGGAGGAGTTAGTGGAGACCCTGAACAGTGATCCTTGGGGAAGGCCCTACAAGCTCGTGCGGCAAAAGCTTCGCTCCTGGGCCCCTCCACTAACTACCACTCTGGAACCACAGCTTTTAGAGCGGGTAGTGGAATCCCTATTCCCATCGCAAGGGGATCATTCACCTCCACCTATGGCTCCGCCGACTGTACATAATTATGCGGACATAGGTGAAGACATACCGGAAGTGACGGAAGCTGAAATTGGCGCAGCAGTCCAAAGGCTTCAAGCCAAGAACACTGCTCCGGGCCCGGATAACATCCCGGGTAAGGCTTGGGTGCTAGCGCTCAAGCACGGAGGCTGGGAGCCGCGGCTCAGGCGTCTTTTCGCAGCCTGCTTCGAACAGGGCCGGTACCCACAGCAGTGGAAAACCGGCAAACTTGTTCTGCTGCGGAAAGACAATCGTCCTCCTGACTCACCGTCGGCATACCGACCCATCGTCCTTCTTGACGAGGCTAACAAGCTCTTCGAGCGGGTTATAGCCGCTCGCCTCGTCAAGCACCTAGGGGACGGTGGTCCGGATTTGAGTGCGAAGCAGTTCGGCTTCCGAAGAGGCCGATCGACGGTCGATGCGATCGAGCGCGTCAAAGTCGCAGCGCAAGAGGCAGTCTCCCAGGGTGACGTGGTATTGGCGGTATCCTTAGATATCGCCAACGCGTTTAATACCCTCCCCTGGGGCTGTATACTGGCGGCACTAGAGTACCACATGGTACCTAGATATCTCCGGCGAATAGTGTCGGCGTACTTGTCGGACCGGGCGGTGACCTTTCCAACTGGCACCAACTGGAAGCGGAGGGAAATGGCGTGCGGTGTTCCACAGGGGTCAGTCCTCGGACCTCTCCTGTGGAACATCGGCTATGACTGGGTGCTGCGCGGCGCCAATCTCCGGGGGGTCGACGTAACATGTTACGCCGACGACACCCTCGTGACCGCCCGCGGCTCCTCCCACAGAGAGGCGAAAATCCTCGCCACTGCCGGTGTGGCCCACGTGGTTCACCGGATCAGGATGTTGGGCTTGGAGGTGGCCCTTAACAAGACGGAGGTGATTTGCTTCCACGGCCCCCGAAAAGCACCACCAGAGGGAGCGCACCTCATAATTGGCGGAGTGACCATCGGCATCAAGTCGACGATGCGGTATCTTGGCATTGTCCTTGATAGCCGGTGGTCCTTCAAGGAGCACTTCCGGCTGTTGGCTCCGAAACTGCTCAGGGCGGCTGGAGGCCTATCCAGATTGCTGCCGAACATCGGTGGACCAGATGTGGCGTGCCGTCGCCTGTACACCGGGGTGGTGCGGTCCATGGCTCTGTATGGTGCCCCGATTTGGGTTGACGCGCTTGGTCCCCAAAACCGGGCCCTACTGCGGAGACCGCAGAGAGTCTTGGCCATCCGGGTAGTAAGAGGATACCGCACCATATCCTGGGAGGCGGCGTGTTTGCTAGCGGCAATCCCTCCCTGGGAACTGGACGCAGTGGTCCAAGCGGACGTCTATCGGCAGAGTGCCGCAGTCCGGGCCCGCGGAGAGTTCCCTGCGGCTGAGGAGATAAAGGGGTGGAGACGGGACGCCCAAAACACTCTCCTGGAGTGTTGGCGTCAAAAACTGGCGCAGCCGGCCTACGGCCTAAAAACCATAGCGGCGATACGTCCGCATATGGACGTATGGATAAGGCGGAGACATGGGGCACTGTCCTTCCGGATCACCCAAATGCTCACTGGGCACGGGTGTTTCGGGAGGTATTTGTGCCTCGTGGCAAGACGGGAGCAGTCCACCATCTGCCACCAGTGCGGTGATGCCAACGACACGGCGGAGCACACAGTGGCCCACTGCTCCCACTGGCTTGCACAAAGGGCTGAATTGATAGGGTGCATAGGCCCCGATCTGGAGCTGACATCCATTGTTGGCAACATAGCCAACAGTGAAGCCGCCTGGGACAAATTCGCAGAGTTATGTGAAAGCGTCCTAGGCGAGAAAGAGACGGCGGAGCGAAGTAGAGAGGAGGACCCAGAGTCCCAGCCGCTCCGTCGTAGGCGTATCGGCCGCAGAAGGCGTGAGTACGTCACGCAAACGCTGCAGGCGTGAAGACTTTCTGCGGGTGACAGCAACGGGGGTTGCTCGTTGCCCGTAATGGGTCATAGAGTTGAAGGGCGTGCCGAGTGCTCCTCGCACGCCCTGACCACGATGTGGATGTTGGTGCCACAAACACCGAAAGATGGGTCCGGATGCGGACGGCCGTTGCCCGTAGTCGTGGATGCGCAAAGCGATCCCATGGCCACGTACAACAGAAATGGCAATGTTGGAGCACCGGGGGGTTTACTCGGTATTCCTGTCGCTTCACG
Organism: Udea ferrugalis; assembly: GCA_950022985.1. Classification (NCBI taxonomy): domain Eukaryota; kingdom Metazoa; phylum Arthropoda; class Insecta; order Lepidoptera; family Crambidae; genus Udea; species Udea ferrugalis. The sequence goes on from OX465542.1 coordinate 8,812,835, forward strand.
GCAGGCGAGTCCGAGACACCCCCGCCCTTCCCCCGAGGGGCGGGATGTCCGTAAATGGATTCCCCTCGAAAAAAAAAAAAAAAAAAAAAAAAAAAAGGTTAGGTCGGTGACGGGGGTTGACGAGGCGGCAAGCAGATTCCGCGACACTATGTCTGGGGTCTGCAGCGCCGCCATGCCCAAGGTAATTGGGCCACCGTCGCGGCGTCACCAAGTCTACTGGTGGAGCGAGGAGATCGCCCTTCTTCGGCAGCAGTGCTCGCTGTCGAGGAGGGCTTTCACCCGGGCGCTCCGCCGTAGACGCCGTGACACAGGGAGGGAAAGCCAGCTGTATGCCACTTATATCGAGCATAAGAAGGCACTACAGCTTGCCATATGCCAGGCGAAGAGCAGGGCACGAGAAGAGATGCTGGAGGATCTCAATAGGGACCCATGGGGGAGACCATATAAGGCGGCGCGTAATAAGCTCCGCAATAATGGTCCCCCCGTGATTGAGACCCTCCAGACGGAGGTGTTGGAGCGGGTCGTGCGGGAGCTCTTCCCAGAGCCCCCAATGCACACCCCTCCGACTATGGCTCCTCCCGTGCCTGCCTTGGCCGACGAGTCGATTCCACCTGTCACCGACGAGGAGATGGCGGCAGTGGTGGATCGACTCAAGGCACGGAAGAAGGCCCCGGGGCCTGATGGGGTGCCGGGCAAGGTCTTGGCCCTGGCCTTGGCCCATCTGGGGGGACAACTTCGGGAATTGTTCGACGCAGCGCTCGCGTCGGCACGATTCCCGAAGTTGTGGAAAGAGGGGCGTCTGTGCCTTCTCCCGAAGGAGGGGAGGCCTCCGGGTGAAGCCAGCGCGTACCGGCCAATCGTCTTGTTGGATGAGACGGGGAAATCTTTCGAACGAATCATTTCCTTCCGTCTCATCCAACACCTGAAGGAGGTGGGGCCCGATCTGTCGCCGGTGCAGTTCGGGTTCAGGGCGGGTCACTCGACCCTCGATGCCCTGACCCTCCTAAAGGACGAGACGGTTGCTGCCTCTGGTCGCGGGGAGAGGTCGTTGGCGATATCTCTGGATATCGCCAACGCCTTCAACAGCCTGCCCTTCGGGGTGATTAGGGAGGCACTCCGTTATTTCGGAGTGCCCCTCTACTTACAAAGGCTGTTGGAGGATTACCTCCGCGGCCGGGAGGTGTTATTTGAGGGGGCCGACGGCGTCTTGGTTCGCCGGCCTGTAACTTGTGGGGTTCCCCAGGGGTCCGTTCTCGGGCCCCTGTTGTGGAACATCGGCTACGACTGGGTGCTCCGCGGCACGCTCCCACCTAGGGTGCGTGTCATTTGCTACGCGGATGACACCCTAGTCGTAGCCACGGGGGGGGATTTTGCCGATGCAAAAAGGCTGGCGGAGGTAAGCGCCAGCCTTGTCATCGGCCGAATCGAGGCGCTGGGCTTGAAGGTGGCTCGCAGTAAGACCGAGGTCCTCCTTTTTCATGGACCTCGGCAGGGACCACCGCCCGGCGCCTCGGTTCGAATAGATGGCGCGGAGATAAAGGTGATGGCCCAGATGAAATATCTGGGCCTGATTCTGGACGGGCGCTGGCGGTTCGAAGAGCACTTCAGCCGCCTCGCGCCCCGTCTAATTCGCGCTGCGGGAGCTCTGGGTCGCCTTCTGCCTAACGAACGCGGCCCAGACACGACGTGCCGGCGCCTATACGCAGGAATAATCCGTAGTATGGCGCTATACGGGGCGCCTATCTGGGTGGATGCTCTCACCGCCCGCAACAGACGGCTGTTGCGTGGTCCTCAGAGGACCATGGCGGTGAGAGCGATCCGTGGATATCGGACGATATCCGCGGGGGCTGCTTGCCTTCTCGCAGGCATGCCCCCGTGGGAGTTGGAGGCGGAAGTTCTCGCGTCTGTTCACAGGTACAGAGCAGACGCGAGAACAAGAGGTGAGCGCCCCTGCCTCGAAGAGGTGGAGGCGGTGAGACGACGTGCAGAGGAGGAGGTCCTGCGTCGTTGGGAGGAGGACTTGGCGGATCCGCCCTTCGGCCAATGGCCGATAGACGCGATCCGCCCGGTCCTCCGGTCGTGGGTCCGGCGTGACAGAGGGCCGATGGGATATCGGCTGGTGCAGGTACTTTCCGGCCATGGGTGCTTCGGAAAGTACCTGCACAGGATCGCGAGACGCGAGCCGACACCTCGGTGTCACGAGTGCGGCGCGCCAGAGGATACCGCCCAGCACACACTTCAAGTGTGTCCTGCATGGGCGGTACAGCGCCGCGCTCTAACGGCCAAGGTGGGCCAAGACCTCTCGCTGCCGAGGATCATCGACAGGATGTTAGGCAGCGATGAGGCATGGGGGGGGGTGGTCACCTTCTGTGACGACGTTATGTCACAGAAGGAGGCCGCGGAGAGGGCCCGTGAGGATGATCCTCTAGCGGCGCCTCTCCGGCGTAGACGGCGGGGGGCGGGAATGCGGCGGTTTAACCGTTATGTCATTCCTGCTCCCTAAAAGTGACACCAGGGGTGCGGGCTGGGGAGCCCAATCCCCATTGCACGGTGTCCTCGTCTGGGGGTGTCCTCGTATACCAGGATGCCCCCCGTGGCGTGAGGAGGCCCGGTGTGGAGGCCGGGCCGCCGCAGGGACGATGTGGCAATCGATCAGAGCCATGCCGTCCCGTAAGCGGCGTAGGTATACCGGTGTATTTTTTTTTAGTGCGGTATTCCCACCTCCTTCAGAGGTGGGCGAGTCCCACACACCCCCACCCCTTCCCCGGGGGGTGGGATAGTGCGTAAATGCATTTTTCTGACACCGAGAAAAAAAAAAAAAAAAAAAAGGTTAGGTCGGTGAGGTCAAGGCCCTGCGCCGAGACTTCGCCAAGAGTAGGTCCGAGCTCCCTGGTCCTTCAACTTCAGCTGCACAGCCAGCTCAGGTGCCTGAAGTCCCGAAGGACGTTGCTGCTCAAGTCGCCGTCGTCGTCGCCGACATGATGGAGGACTTGAAGGCCTCCATGTGTCGCACCGTCGGCGACATGATCTCCGCGCGCATCGCGGGGTTGGAGATGCGCCTCCCACCTGCGCCTACTCTCCGCCCCCCGCTTGCGGCGGACAAGAGGAGGGAGGAGGCCGCTGCCAGGGAGGCTGCCGCTGCCGAGGAGGCTGCGGCCGCGACCAGGGAGGCTGCCTTGGCTGCTCCAGCCGCAGCCCGCCCGGCCCAGGTCAAGGCCAAAGCCAAGAAGTCGAAGGCGAAGAAGGTGAAGAAGGCACCTCAATCTGCCCGAGTGACTACTGTTGCAGGTCCTTCCACAAAAGTTCCGGCCGCTGCTCTAACCCCAGCTGCTGTTGCCGCTACCCCAGCCTCTGATGTAGCAGAGACTTGGAGTGTAGTGGCCAGCAGAAAGGGGAAGGGGAAGGGGAAGAGCTCTAAGCCCGCCCCCGTAGCCCCAGCAGCCCCGAAACCACCGACTGCGCCCAAGGCCAAGCCCAAGGCCAAGCTGACGCCGCCGCGCTCCTCCGCTGTGGTGTTCACACTGCAGCCCGAGGCGGTGGCGCGCGGTGTCTCGTATAAGATGGCCCTCCTGAAAGCCAAGGAGGCTATCGCGCTCCCTGAACTGGGCATTCAGGGAGTGACATCCAGGCAGACGGCAACAGGAGCGAGAATGCTCGAGTTGCCGGGTGCCAAAAGCGCCGAGGCTGCCGACCGTCTGGCAGCCAAGCTATCGGAGGCGCTCGCGGGGATCGCCACTGTCACGAGGCCCACGAAATGCGCAGATTTGCGTATTTCGGGCCTCGAGGAGTCCGTGACCCGCGAGGACGTTGTGGCTGCCGTAGCGGCCAAAGGGGGTTGCGACGCAGCGCAAATCAAGGCCGCGGACATTCGGCTTGGTCGCTCCGGGACAGGTTCAGTGACACTGAAATGCCCCGTGGCTGCGGCCAAGGCCGTTCTGGCCGGCGGCCGTTTGTTGGTTGGGTGGAGCTGTGCGCAGGTCCGGGCCCTTGAGGCACTTCCCTTGAGGTGCTTCAAGTGCATGGGCATCGGGCACACTCGGCAGCTCTGCCCGTCCGACAAGCAGCGGGACGAGCTGTGCTTCCGGTGTGGTGAGCCGGGCCACAAAGCCGCCGGATGCACGGCGAAGGCTCGCTGCGCGGTCTGCGCAGATGCGGGCAAGCCCTCTGGGCACACGATGGGTGGGAGGAGCTGTTGTCCTCCCGCCATCAAATCGAGGGCGGCCAATCGGACCCAGGCCACTACCCACACTAGCGGGACGCGCACGTCAGCGTCAGAGGAAACTGCCATGCAACTATGAGTTACACTCAGCATAGCAGTTTCCTCCAGACGAACCTCAACCACTGCGCCGCGGCCCAGGATTTATTAATCCAGTCCATGGCGCAGTGGGAGATCGACGTGGCGGTAGTCGCAGAGCCGTATTTTGTGCCCTCTCAGCCCTTATGGGTGGGAGACACAGACGGCTCTGTGGCAATCGTGGCGGCGGCAAGCCGGAATATCCTTGTTCCAAAAGAACGGGGTGCCGGTTATGTTGCTGCCACATGGGGAGGCATTGCCATCGTTGGTGTGTATGTCTCCCCAAACAGAGGTCTGGCCCATCTAGAGGCCTTCCTGAGGAACCTTGGGCCCGTTATCGGGCGGTTGGCACCTCTCCCAGTTTTGGTCATGGGCGACCTCAATTCGTGGTCGACCCTCTGGGGGAGCGTGTCGACGAGTCCGTGGGGCCTGGCCGTTGAGGACTGGGCCGTCGGTTCTGGGCTGTCCCTCCTTAACAGGGGGACATCACTCACGTGTGTGCGTAGAGGAGGGGGGTCCGTGGTGGACCTAACGTTCGCCACCCCTTCTCTAGCACACCGTGTCCAGAACTGGCGGGTGCTGAGTGAGGTGGAGACAATGTCGGACCATAAATATATAAGGTTCGACGTCTCCACCTCCAGCGGCTCCACGGCGCCGCCTAGACAGACGGGGCACTCCTCCTTCCCCCGGTGGGCAATGACCAAGCTCGACCGGGAACTTGCGGAGGAGGCCGCCATAGTGGCGGCGTGGTGTGCCCCCCCTGTCACCACGGGGGTTGACGAGGCGGCAAGCAGATTCCGCGACATCATGTCCGGGGTCTGCAACGCCGCCATGCCCAAGGTAATTGGGCCACCGCCGCGGCGTCACCAAGTCTACTGGTGGAGCGACGAGATCGCCCTTCTTCGGCAGCAGTGCTCGCTGTCGAGGAGGGCTTTCACCCGGGCCCTCCGCCGTAGACGCCGTGACACACTGAGGGAAGGCCAGCTGTATGCCACTTATATCGAGGATAAGAAGGCATTACAGCTGGCCATATGCCAGGCGAAGAGCAGGGCACGAGAGGAAATGCTGGAGGATCTCAATAGGGACCCATGGGGGAGACCATACAAGGCGGCGCGAAACAAGCTCCGCAATAATGGTCCCCCCGTGATTGAGACCCTCCAGACGGAGGTGTTGGAGCGGGTCGTGCGGGAGCTCTTCCCAGAGCCCCCAATGCACACCCCTCCGACTATGGCTCCTCCCGTGCCTGCCTTGGCTGACGAGTCGATTCCACCTGTCACCGACGAGGAGATGGCGGCAGTGGTGGATCGACTTAAGGCTCGGAAGAAGGCCCCGGGGCCTGATGGGGTGCCGGGCAAGGTCTTGGCCCTGGCCTTGGCCCATCTTGGGGGACAACTTCGGGAATTGTACGACGCAGCGCTCGCGTCGGCACGATTCCCGAAGTTGTGGAAGGAAGGGCGTCTGTGTCTTCTCCCGAAGGAGGGGAGGCCTCCGGGTGAAGCCGGCGCGTACCGGCCAATCGTCTTGTTGGATGAGACGGGGAAATCTTTCGAACGAATCATTTCCTTCCGTCTCATCCAACACCTGAAGGAGGTGGGGCCCGATCTGTCGCCGGTGCAGTTCGGGTTCAGGGCGGGTCACTCGACCCTCGACGCCCTGACCCTCCTAAAGGAAGAGACGGTTGCTGCCTCTGGTCGCGGGGAGAGGTCGTTGGCGATATCTCTGGATATCGCCAACGCCTTCAACAGCCTACCCTTCGGGGTGATTAGGGAGGCACTCCGTTATTTTGGAGTGCCCCTCTACTTACAAAGGTTGTTGGAGGACTACCTCCGCGGCCGGGAGGTGTTATTTGAGGGGGCCGACGGCATCTTGGTTCGTCGGCCGGTAACTTGCGGGGTTCCCCAGGGGTCCGTGCTCGGGCCCCTGTTGTGGAACATCGGCTATGACTGGGTGCTCCGCGGCACGCTCCCACCTAGGGTGCGTGTCATTTGTTACGCGGATGACACCCTAGTCGTAGCCACAGGGGGGGACTTTGCCGAGGTGAAAAGGCTGGCGGAGGTAAGCGCCAGCCTTGTCATCGGCCGAATCGAGGCGCTGGGCTTAAAGGTGGCTCGCAGTAAGACCGAGGTCCTCCTTTTTCATGGACCTCGGCAGGGACCACCGCCCGGCGCCTCGGTCCGCATAGATGGCGCGGAGATTAAGGTGATGGCCCAGATGAAATATCTGGGCCTGATCCTGGACGGGCGCTGGCGGTTTGAAGAGCACTTCAGCCGCCTCGCGCCCCGTCTTATTCGCGCTGCGGGGGCTCTGGGTCGCCTTCTGCCTAACGAACGCGGCCCAGACCAGACGTGCCGGCGCCTATACGCCGGAATCATCAGGAGTATGGCGCTATACGGGGCGCCTATCTGGGTGGATGCTCTCACCGCCCGCAACAGACGGCTGTTGCGTGGTCCTCAGAGGACCATGGCGGTGAGAGCGATCCGTGGATATCGGACGATATCCGCGGGGGCTGCTTGCCTTCTCGCAGGCATGCCCCCGTGGGAGTTGGAGGCGGAAGTTCTCGCGTCTGTTCACAGGTACAGAGCAGACGCGAGAGCAAGAGGTGAGCGCCCCTGCCTCGAAGAGGTGGAGGCGGTGAGACGGCGTGCAGACGAGGAGGTCCTGCGTCGTTGGGAGGAGGACTTGGCGGATCCGCCCTTCGGCCAATGGCCGATAGACGCGATCCGCCCGGTCCTCCGGTCGTGGGTCCGGCGTGACAAAGGGCCGATGGGATATCGGCTGGTGCAGGTACTTTCCGGCCATGGGTGCTTCGGAAAGTACCTGCACAGGATCGCGAGACGCGAGCCGACACCTCGGTGTCACGAGTGCGGCGCGCCAGAGGATACCGCCCAGCACACACTTCAAGTGTGTCCTGCATGGGCGGTACAGCGCCGCGCTCTAACGGCCAAGGTGGGCCAAGACCTCTCGCTGCCGAGGATCATCGACAGGATGTTAGGCAGCGATGAGGCATGGGGGGGGGTGGTCACCTTCTGTGACGACGTTATGTCACAGAAGGAGGCCGCGGAGAGGGCCCGTGAGGATGATCCTCTAGCGGCGCCTCTCCGGCGTAGACGGCGGGGGGCGGGAATGCGGCGGTTTAACCGTTATGTCATTCCTGCTCCCTAAAAGTGACACCAGGGGTGCGGGCTGGGGAGCCCAATCCCCATTGCACGGTGTCCTCGTCTGGGGGTGTCCTCGTATACCAGGATGCCCCCCGTGGCGTGAGGAGGCCCGGCGTGGAGGCCGGGCCGCCGCAGGGACGATGTGGCAATCGATCAGAGCCATGCCGTCCCGTAAGCGGCGTAGGTATACCGGTGTATTTTTTTAGTGCGGTATTCCCACCTCCTTCAGAGGTGGGCGAGTCCCACACACCCCCACCCCTTCCCCGAGGGGTGGGATAGTGCGTAAATGCATTTTTCTGACACCGTAAAAAAAAAAAAAAAAAAAAAAAAAAGGTTAGGTTAGGTTAGGTTAGGTTAGGTTAGGTTAGGTTAGGTTTTTTTTTTTTTTTTTTTTTTTTTTTTTTGGGGGTTTACCCCTTCTGCTTCTCCCCTGACGTGGGTGACCAGGGTTTTTGTCTACTCTTTATTGTTTTTTGCGTGGATTTTACTTACAATTTTAAAATTTTGGCGTTATATAAACGTCCTCAGAATCTTCCTATACGTACATTTTTGTTGCACTTTTTTGTGCCCTACCCTTATTTTATCTCTACATTTTATGCTAATGGAGTCCTAACCTATTTTCATTTTTATGGCATATTTTCAGTGCCTTTGTCGTACTTAAACTAATTTTATATAAGCTTATTGTCATTTCTTTTGCCTGTCGTACATTTTCTTTGCCACTTTTTCAGTGCTCTATCATATCTTATGCTAAGCTTATTCTAGTTTAAGATTAATATACATTCTTCATTATTTATAATATACAGCGATATAAAATTGCATGTTATATAATCAATAATAATTTCCATATTTGCATAAATAATTCGTTAAAAACAGGTTAAAATTGTATAAGTTGTAAAAATTATATAAAATAAAAGGGTTTAAAATTACAGTTAAAACAAAATCCACAATAACAACATTAAGGTTCTCACGTAATACAATAAAATTACAGCACACATTTTAAAATCAATAAGATCATCGAGGTACAAGAAATTGGCACATTCACAAGAATTAGCTTAACAACAATTACAATTCAATATCACAGTTTCGTTATCGAGGTTTAACCTTTATACTTGTTTACAATGTATTTTATCGCTGGATACTTTAATTTCTATAAATTGAGGTAGCAGCGAAGGGTTATTTATTCCTCTTGTTAACGCTAGCAATGGTTTTCAAGCAAAATTCCATGAAAGGTGCCCTAGTGGTCTTGTCTTTTACGAGGGGACCTAGGTTTTCGAGTTTGAGCACGGTACCCAGTCTGGCTTCGGTGTCAAACCGACTGGTCTGATAAACCGGACACTCCAAAATGACATGGGTCACCGTCTCTTCTATTTGGGGATCACAGACGCATGATGGACTATCCTTGCACTTAAAGCGGTGCAGGTATTGGGCTAGTCCACCGTGCCCGGTCATCAGCTGAGTGGTGAGGCCTGTTGGTTGTAAACTCCTTACAACCTTGTACGCGCCGTGCACATCCTCGAAGAAGAGCTTGGTTACAGAAGCGGTATCGGCCGACTGGTATCGACGGTTCCATGTGTCTAGCGTTTCCAAACGGATCTGACGCTTGACATAGGAGACCGGACACAGGTCGTAGTCGGGCGTCCTGCGTAGGTGCAGGGCTGCTTCTTTGGCCAAGTCGTCTGCACGCTCGTTCCCTGGCAGTCCCGCATGTGCTTTTATCCAGAAGAAAGACACAGCTTTCTTCTGGAGAGAAGCTGCTGCGAGGTTGCGTCGGGTCTCGACGGCAAGTGGATGGGGAGAGCTTTGGCATGCGATCGTCTCCAGCGCTGCCCTCGAATCGCTGTATAGGCCGTAGCTCTCCTCCTTCCGTCGGAGGACTTCCTTAGTGGCCCTACATATGGCCAGTAGTTCCGCCTGGTAAACCGTGCAGTATGATGGCAAGCAAAGTTTGATCGCTTTGATCTCTGCGTCTCCATCCCACAAGGATAGAGCTGCACCGACCTTGCCGTCAATTTTGCTGCCATCCGTGAAGATCCTCACAGACTGCGCGTTTCGGCTATCAACCTGTTCCTGGTTTACCAAACACTCGAACCCTATCTCCATATGCTTGGCCGGATGCGGAAGCTCTGCAAAGGCCACCGGTACCTCCATCTCCCGATCTCCTAACTCGTCAGGCGACAGTCCCCTCTTGGCGGCGTACAAGGACGCCACCTCCTGTATACGCAGGTCGAGGGGTAACAGGCCGGACAATGTTAGTGCCGAGTTCAGGGAGACAGTGCGGTAGGCCTTGCACAGCTTTTGCGCGAAGCCTCGTTGCACCGTGTTGAGCTGCTTCTGGACGCATATCTTCTCCGCGGCTTGTGCCCACACGCTGGCTGCGTACAATACTACAGGCTCCACCGCCGCGTTGTAGATGATCCTGATGATCTCGGGGTGAAGTCCCCACGAGGCCTTGGCGGCCTTTGCCAACTGCTTATATATATTTAAGGCCTTCCTACACGCATTCGCGACGTGGGTGTTGAAAGTGAGTTTATTGTCGATGGTGAGTCCTAATATCTTTATTTCTCGCGACACCGCAATATCTACTCCGCCCATGTTCAGGCGTGGTGTGTCGTACTTTAGCTTCCTGGTTAGCACCATTGCACAGGTCTTGTGCGGCGCAAACCGGAGTCTATTTCGGACCCCCCACGCCTGGACGTGGTCGAGTATGGGGTTGGCAATACGCTCAATCCCCATTGCGGTGTCGGAGTCAAAGACCAGGACGACGTCGTCCGCGAACGCTTGGCAGAAGATGCCTTTGCCTTCTATCTCTCTGAGGAGAGGATCGAGGAGCAGGTTCCATAGAATGGGTCCGCCAATTGACCCCTGCACGCAGCCCTGTGTTGTGTCCCTGGTAACCTCCTCCCCGGCGTACCTTAAGCTCACCTTCCTGCTTGACAAGTAGCTGTCAATCAGCCTCCTGATGTTCACCGGACACTTTTCCTCAGCCAAACGGACTCTGATTGCCGGCCACCAGGCGCTATCAAAGGCGCCCTCTATATCTAGGGACACCAGTGTGACTATCTTTTTACAATCCAACTTGGATCTGATGTGCTTCACTAGATTATAGAGTGCGTCCTCTGTGCTCCTCTGTGGCATGAATCCGTATTGGCGAGTACTAGTCCGGGGAACCAGGTGCCACTTCAATCGAGCTACAAGCATCTTCTCCAGGATCTTACCAAGGACGGGTAATAGGCCAATAGGCCTATAGGATTTGGGTTGGAGGTAGCTATCTTTGCCGGGTTTTCTCAAAACTACTACCGTGGCTTCTTTCCACATGGTGGGAAAGTGGGATAGCTCAAGGGCTTTGTTGGAGAGGGAAAGGAAAGTTGTAGGATCCTGAAGAATAGCCTGCTTACAAATGTCCGCAGTGAAACCATCCGCCCCGGGAGCTTTCTTGGGATTGAACCCGTCCACGGCGGTCTTCAGCTCTAGCAGTGTGAACGGCGGGTCATGTACCTCTTCATGCATTTGCACGTTCACTCTGTCAGCAGCTTCACGTGTCCGCCGATGGTCAGCGTTGTCCATGCTCACCAGGTCTGCCGGATAGAAGGTTTCGGCAAGTAAAGTAGCCGACTCTCTTGGGTTCAGCGGAGTATCGTTCTTTACCAGTGGCAGGTCCTCCTCCCTCTTCTTCGTTCGGCCAATTACTCGGTAGATCCCCTCCCATACTCCTTCGCGGTCCTGCTTCTCGCAGAACTCCTTCCAGCTGCAGGTCTGGGCGGCTTTTGCTTTGCACTCATACAACGTCTTCATTTCCAGGTACTCTTCGACGACCTTCGCTCTTCGGACCGGTGCTGCGCATCGAATTCGACGCTTCCTGGTTTTGACTGCCTTCTTCAACGCTGCGAGTTCTTCGGACCACCATGATGGGATGGTGAGTTTTGATCCAGTCTTAATTTTTGGAATATTTTCTTCCGAGGCTATCTTAATGTTTACTGTAAACTGGTTTATTGCATTTTCTAAATTTGTTATATTGTCTATGGTATTTATGGCCTCAGAGTTGAGATTATTACTGTCGTTTAATTGTGCCAGTTTCACACGAAACTGGGCCCAATTAGATTTTTTGGTGTTGTAAATTCGTGTTGTTCTTACTGTATCCAAACCTTTTGATTTAGTTAATTTTAATTTGAAAAGGATCGCGTTGTGGTCCGAACTCGTGAGTCCGCGTTCTACCCTCCAGTCGTCTACCAGGTCGAGCACGTCCAGCGAACAAGCGGTAACGTCCACGTGGCTGCTGATCGCCACATTACCCCTAACGGTGTCGAAGGTAGGGGTGTCTCCCTGATTAAGTACCTGGAGGTCCAACTCTTCCAGGATCCCTGACATTTCGTCTCCCCTGTGGTCGACCTTGGTGCTTCCCCACCAGGTGCTCTTTGCATTCGCATCACCGCCGATGACAATCTTTGTATGTTGCAGGTTTCTGCGTACGCTCCTCAGCTGCTCCAAGTATGGCTCTATGGGCTGGTCTGGCTCAAAGTAGTAAGAGACTACTGCGATTTCCCAGGCGCTGGTCCGGATCCTCACCACTACGATGTTGTTCGTGGTGAGTTCTGGGCACTGTATAACGTCAAGGTCGGCGTCGTGTACTACAACGGCCGCCTTGACAGTCCCGCTTCCTTGGTCCGCGCACTGGTAGACTCTCGCACCACGGTAGCTCTTCATACGTCGAGCTCCACCCACATAGGGCTCCTGGAGCAGCGAGAAGGCGATCCTACGCTCGCTGGCTTCGATCATCAGCTCGGTGGTCGCCAGGTCCTTGCGCTGAAGGTTCGCCTGGGCCACGGTGTATGCTGCCTCGCTGGTTGGGGTGCCTGCCCTGTTGTTGCGTGGGGGGCCCTTAGCAATATGCGATCTTTGCTCTGGCTAAGGCCTCCCATTTTCTACGGATCGGACAATCAGTGCTAAAGGCACTGTGGTCGGTCCTGTCCAGTTTTGCGGCCACGCAATTGCAACAACTTTGTGCCTCCCGGGCCATCCACTTCTCGCAGTTGCTCTTCATGTGCTCACCCCCGCAGTGACTGCACTTTATCTGCGTCTCTGTGCAGAATCGCCTGCCATGTCCGTAACCCAGACACATCGAACACTGGACCAATGGCGATTGGTCAGCAACTCTGACCCTTTGAATGTCGATGTGTAGGGTCACTCTGTCCAGCATGGCTTTGTAGATGGCCGGGGACACTCTCATTACTACGTCATTGGTGTGGGGGTTTCTTGTAGGTTTTCTGAACCTAATCTCCACTCTGTCGTCTTCCGTTTTCAGGGCCCGGAAAAGGTCCGCATTCTGATTCCTGAGGGCCTTCATGACGTCATCATTGCTGACGACCTTCATGACCCCCCTCAGGACCACGAGCGGATCCCTATTCCGGATCTCTTCCACCGAAAGACGGTCCCCCGCTTCCCGTAGTCTCTCTGATACCTTCTGGGTGTCGCTTTTGGACCTGCAGCTCAAAATGATCTTGCGGTTCTTCGCCTTGCGGACGTTGTCGACGGTGACCCATCCGTCGGTCGCTTTCACAGCGGTCCTTACACGCTCGAGAACCTCTTCGCCGGTGTCGGTCTCGTCCTGCGATGTGATGACGACCGAGTGCAAGGCAGTCCTTTCTGCGTCCTTGGGCTTGGGCTGTGTGATGAGCGCGTCTGCATATGACATGCGGATGGTTATCGCTTCGTTTGTTTTTTCGAGCGCCTCGTTAAGTGCGGCCATTTTGGCCTCGTGGTCCTTGAGACTCTTCGTGTGCTGTTGGAGCATTGTTTTAATGTTGGCCTCGATGTCGATGTTTGTCTCTGGGACTTGTATTGGAATGTCCGTGGCTGGTTGTGGCGTTGTGTTATTTTTCACTTCAGCCTCGGCTTGCTGAAATAGCGTCCAGAGCCTATCTGCTGACTTCTGAATTTCGTTCTTTATGTCCGTCTTGGTGTTTCTGGTACGCTCCAGCTGCTCGATGATGTTTGTGTGGCAGGCATGGGCTTCCGTTCTCCGGCTTTTGTACTGTTTGGCTGATGTTGTTGCCTTGGGGATGTTTGTGTGGGCTTCGATTGATGCCCTTTTTCCGTTTACGTTGGTCTTTTGGGACGCGCTTTGGGGCTTTGTTGGTGGTGTTGGTGTTGGTGTTGGGGCTTTCTGTTTACTTTCAGGTTTTCCTGCCTCCCACTCCCCAATGCTGCGTCTTACAGAGGATGGGCCTGCCTTGGCCATATCTTTTGGAGGCGAGTGTTTAACCACTTTAGCTTCTGTCGGCTTTATGGGTGTGCGGTGACCAAACATTTTTAAAATGGGGGAGAATGCGTCAATTTAAATAAATATAATATTGTCAAGAGGGAATGATTGAATAAATTGGAATAAAATTTAAATAGAGTTAAAATAAAATTGAGATAAAATTGAATCGAAAATTGAAGTAAAATTAATAAATTGAAATTAAATTGAATAGTACGCTAAAATATTTGTATAAGTTTTATAAGTTTTAATAAGGTTAAAATTTTTTATTAAGTTTGGTCTTACAATATGCCCTCTATGAAAATTTTCAGAAATTGAAAATTTGTCTACTAAAAAAAAAAAATTTTTTTTTTCTCTATGTAGAGAGTCTTAACCTAACTTATTTGCAATAGCCTACTTATCCTACGTTAAAATAATGTCAAATTTAAAAAATACAAAAATCAAAAATCAAAAACCCAACTTTTTTGCCGCTCTACCTAGAGTCGCGGGTTTGAGACAGGTAGGTAGCGCAGTTCGGGGGACGGTTACTGAAGAAAACCGCGTCGCTCTGGCTGTCTCGGTTGCCGAGATATCGCGGTTTCCCCAAAAGCTGTTTTTCCCGTTTGCGTAAAAAATTTCCGAAAAGCGAAAACTCTATTTTTGAAAAATTTTGAAAATTTTTGGTGGCGGTCACTGGCTCTACTTCCAAAAATGATTTTACTAAAAACCGCGTCTTTGTCCGTCTGTCCTGTCAAAAGTTATGTCCAATTAATTAAAAATCTAAAATTTGGGGTAGTTTTGGGGTTGGGGGTAGTTTTGGGGTGGGGGCGGGGAGGGTTGGTCGAGGACTCCTGCTTCGTTACCAACGAAGTTGGTAACGAAAATTTCGTCCTTTTTGGCGTGGGACGCACCGTTTGGGAGATAAAGGGAGGGGGATTTTTTAAGAAAGTGTCAAGGGTGATCGGGCTGGGACTTGGATTTTTGGGGTGTGGGATGTGGGATTTGCCAAAAAGGGGGAATTTGGAAATTTTGTTCGGGATTCTTGTGGGGGGGACTTGTGGGATTAGGTTTTGTTTGGGACTTTTTGGAGTAGGATGCCTAGGGGGGTGGGGAGGGGTGGTTTTTGGGGGGGGGCGTGGGATTCCGGGAAAAATGGGTTTTGGGCGAAGGGGAGGGCGGGGGTCACTTCTTGCTCACCTTCGGTGAGCAAAATTCTTGTGTTTTCCGCCTTGGACCTCTGGTTTCCGAGATATGACCCTCGAAAACTTTCAGTCAATCAAATGGGGGGGTTGGGAGTGAGTTTTGGGGTTGGGGAAAATGGGGTTGGAAGCTGCTAGGGACAGGGATTTTTGGAGGTGGTGAAGAGTTTTGGTCTGGGGTGCGTGGGGGCTGGGCTATAGGGGTTCTAGGGGTTGGGCTTGATGGCCTGGGGGACTGGAGGGGGCCTCGCGGGTTTTTCCTTGGGATCTTGTTGGTGGAGTGGCAGACGCTTGGTACGGTGGAGTTTTATGTTGCCCAGCTGCTCTGGTGTAGTCTCCACGGGGGTTTTTGTATCCTCGCGAGGGTTCTCAGGATCGAGTGGAGGGGGGTTGGCTAGGTAGCGGAAAGTTGACTTCTAAATGTTTTTACAGAAATCCTCTAGGAGGCACCGTTTCCACGCAAACGGGAGAAACAAAAAAGGTAACTTACAAATTCTAAGGGCTAGTTATAGTTGAGTTTCCGTCTCCTGATTAAGATTAATTAAGTTGGATTAATGCCAATATCTTTGCAACTATGCTGATATTTGCAGTGAAGCTGCTGACAACAATTTTTTCTTATCTTATTCTACTTCCGCTTTTGCAGGTTCCTGGATGCTGGCGCTGGGTTTGCTGGGAGAACTTCACAGCCGTGGACGGCAGGCCGGCCGCGCTGACAGGGTTCTGTAAAGGGGAGTCCTGTAGGCTGCCTGGCTGCACGCAGTGGGCACAGCTGGTGAAGTTCTCGTGCAGGAGTTCCCGCAAACACGAAGTACGCTGTCTCTCCGTTCGCTGGTGAGGTAGCCTCCAGGTCTTGGTAGAGGTGGTTGTGTCGTGGTTTTTTCTACCTTTTGCTGGTAGAATGGTGTTCCTGCCGTTCCTGGATCCCCTGGTTCCGATCTCGAAAATCCCGAAATCGAGGAGTTCGAGAGTGGGGTTTCTTTCTAGGTGTTGTTGGGGCGACAGGGAACACGATTAGGCCAACGAACGGTGGTCAGCTGGTGTGGGTGCCGCGCACTGAATTTAATTTTTGAGGTTAAAATTAATTTTTAACCTCAAATTTGCTAGTTTTCTTTCACGCACTGTAATTTAAATAACTTTTGTTTGCCTTGTCCGAAAAATCTGAAATTTGGCACAGTTGTTGTAAAAGAGTGTCACTGCAGGTGGCGTGAGTTGCGCTCGGGGTCGTCACTGAAAATCCGTTTTCCTGGATTTTCAAAGTTTGTTTACTTTTTGCTGCTTTTTTAAAATCCTCTATCTTCGGTTCGGAGACTGCTAAAAATTTTTTGAAAACGGATTTTGGTTGCTCCTGCCGAGGCGCTTGCGGGCCCGATGTCAGGCGTCCACTTCTAGACTCCTGAACCAGACCACGTTCCACGTGGTTTTTGGATTAATTGGCTCCCTGAAGCCAATTTTCACGGGAAAAATCCCGGGACGGTGTCAGACGTTGCAGGGGGCGACAGCGCTGCTGGGCACAGTCCAAAAAGTGGGGGTCGTAGATCTTGTTGACCCAGGGTGAATTTTTGAAGCTTTCACTTTCTAGTTTTTTGGCCGTAACTTTTTGTCACTTTCACCGATCACGAAAATTTTTGCACTGGTATGTGTGGCTCGCCAGCGCGCACACACTGATACCAAATTCGATGTAATTATCACAAAAAATACCACCACTTTGGATTTTTGAGCGCGGAGCGACTTAAAAACGTGACGCTCACGGGTGCGGTTGGCGCGGTACTGGTTAGGTTAGGTTAGGTTAGGTTAGGTTAGGTTAGGTTAGGTTAGGTTAGGTTAGGTTAGGTTAGGTTAGGTTAGGTTAGGTTAGGTTAGGTTAGGTTAGGTTAGGTTAGGTTAGGTTAGGTTAGGTTAGGTTAGGTTAGGTTAGGTTAGGTTAGGTTTTTTTTTTTTTTTTTTTTTTGGGATAATCGAGGTCAAACTGGACCCTGCTAGTGGATACAGGTGTCCGGTTTGCCTTTTCAAATTCTAGTTTTTATGTTTGAAGTACGAGTTTTATGTTTGAAGTACGAGTTTGAAATAGAGATGAGTTTATATGAGGAAATTATGTGCCATTTATGCGTTTTAATCGACTAACTATGTTTTTAGCGAGGTTAGCGAATGCCTCGGTTGCGGATTCTGATTTCAAAGTTTCTATAAGATTAAATGGTTGTATTTTTCTGTCGTTACAGATGTTAATATAGTCGTATCGGTTATTGTTGAAAATTGAGCAGTGGTTCAAGAGATGGGAAATAGACTGAGTAGAAGTTTGGTCGCAAGGACATCGGTCGTCAGCGGTGATTTTGAAGCGGTGAAGATATTCTTTGTGGTAGCCGTGGCCAGTTAGGATTTGGGTTAGGTGAAAATTTAGTGTAATGGTTTTCCGGAAGTTAATGATATCTGATACATTTTTGAAAAAGAATTTAGTGCCAGAACCCTGGGTCGTTGACGTGTATTCCTCCTCCCACAGGTCGGCTGTTCTTTTGCGGAGAAGTTTCTTGACGTATGAAATTGGAAAGAAGTTGAGGACTGATTCCGATTTTTTGCTCGCGGCTTCCTTGGCCGCCATGTCGGCCAATTCATTGCCAACAATACCTATGTGGGCTTTAGTCCAGACGAACTGGATGTCGGTATTGAGGTTTCGGAGGGCAAGGAGGGAGATGTGGATGCTGTTGATGGTAGGGTCTGGGTTGCTGCGATCTTGTATCGCCTTTAAGGAGGAGAGGGAGTCTGTGAAAATTATGGTTTTGCTGATGTTAAATTTGCGGGATAAGACCCAGTGGAGGGCTCGGTCAATGGCGAAGGCCTCCGCCATGAAGACGGAGGCAGTGCTTCCTATTTTGAACTTCCTGTTGACCAGGGCACGCCCCGACTGTAATACTACGAAAGCCGCGCCAGTGTCGCCGTTATCTAATTTGCTGGCGTCAGTATAGATGTTTGGACAGTCGGGGTCCATGAGATCATCCGCCTCTTCTTGGGTACACGCCAATTGATACTTAATAGTTATTCGTTGGGCAGGGTGCAAGAGCTTGTTGATAGGAAGCTTTTTGTGTAGGGTTATGTCACTGGGTAAGGAGTCGGCTGTGCCACCCCGCTTGATGTTGTGGATGTCCCTCACTTCGTTCACCACTAGGTGAAGAGGAGGGAACTGCGCCAATGCGTTGGCAGCGACAGCCGATATGGTGCGAAACCCCCGGATTGCTTTGATAGCAAACGTCCTTTGAAAGGATCTGAGGGCCCTCCGCACAGAGTCGAACTTAGTGGCGGAGCCCCAGATACCGGCTGCGTAGGTGATGATGGGTGTAATAACTTGCTTGTAGATGGTCTCAACATTTTCCGAGTGAACTCCCCACGTCGGTCTTATAAATTTACACAGATTTTTGAAGATTTTAGTTGCTTTGTTAATGATGAAGTGAGCGTGATTGATGAAGCTTAAATTTTTGTCAATTACGACACCAAGAAGTTTGATGTCGTCGGAGAGAGGGATGGAAATGTCGTTCATTTTGATTGAGGCGGTTTGTGTTTTCTTAGTGAAGGAGATGGCTTGTGTCTTTTCTGGGCCAAAGGCTAGCTTAACACTCCTCCCCCAGGAGTCTATTCTTGACAGAGCGTCAGTGGTGGAAGTTTCAAGGCTCTCGACGGACGAGCCCTCCACGATGAGGAGGACGTCATCCGCGAAGGCCTGTATGTGTGTACCTTGGGGAAGTTGCAGTGTGAGCAGCTCGTCTAAGATGATGTTCCAAAAGACTGGTCCGCAGGCAGAGCCCTGGACACAGCCCTTGGACATCACCTTTTTTGCCACCGAGTTTCCGTATTCCAGCTTAACCGTTCTGTTATTGATGTAATTCTGGATGAGTTTGTAAATGTTGGATGGGCATTTTATGAATCTCAGTCGTTTTAAGAGAGCGGGCCACCAGGCGTTGTCAAAAGCGGCCTTGATGTCCAGTGACACCGCAACGACCTGTTGACCCGCTGCCTTAGCGGATTTGATTTTATTTAGAGCGGTTTCAAGAGCATCTGTGGTAGAAGTTTGCTCTCGAAAGCCATATTGGTTTGCGTTGAGTGTGTTCTCGCATTCTGCCTTATAGGCGATGCGCTTTACAATAAGTTTTTCTAGAACTTTGCCGAATACGGGGATCAAGCCGATGGGGCGGAAGGAGCTGATAGAGTTAGTATCTGTTTTGTTATGTTTAGGCAGGATTCTAACGCAGGCCTCTTTCCAGGAGTTGGGAAAGTGACCCGAGGAGAGGCATTTGTTCAAGAGTGATGTGAAAAAGATGGGGAAGATGTCGAAGGTTTCTAGGCAGATGTCTGATGTGAGATTATCTAGGCCAGGAGCTTTTTTGGGGCTTATGCTGTTGAGGCATTCACGGACTTCCTCGGCTGTGAAAGGTTGGTCGTCTCTCGAGTCTGGTGTTTCGTCCATGGATGCGCGTAGTTCACGGTGGTGGTCAAGAGTGTCGGGTGTGTCGTCGGGATAGAAGTGATTGAGTAATGCTTCGGCTGTGTTGTTACTATTAGTTGTAAAGATGTTGTTACAGTTTAATGTCTGTGGTGGTCTGCGAAGGGGGGAGTCTTTAATTATTCTGTTTGTGATAGACCAGACGTCTTCCTTACCCTGAGCATTACAGAACTCTCTGAAGTGCTCAGTGGAGGCTTTTGAAATGGCTTTAGCGTAGGTGGTTTTAGCTTCTTCATATTCTTTTAGGGTGTCATTTAAGGGTCTATTACCTTTTTTAAGTGTGTGCAGACGGTGGTGCAAGCGTATGCACAGCTTCTTCATGGTCTCCAGTGTGTCAGACCACCATGGATTGTACTGGTTTTGACCCGACTTTTTGGGGAATGTGGAGCTGCAGACACCTTGGATTATGGTGGTTGTCTGGTCCACGATAAAGTCTATTTCCCCGTTGTTCAGTGTCTCCAGGTTAACGTTGGCTACGTCCTCTAGCGCTTCTTTGACGTTCTCGCGAAAGACTGGCCAGTTTGCCTTGTGCGTGCTGTATTTAAAGGTTGAGGTGCTTTTTGATTTTATTATTTTGTGTCGGGAGGCGATGTTAAATTTAATAGCGTTGTGATCAGATGTTGGGCACGCATCGAGGCTAACATGCCAGTCAGTCACTAGGTCCACAACGGTGTCAGACGCATATGTCACATCCGGGATCGATGAGCATTGCGCGTTATGTCTGACGGCCTCGAAGGTGGGAACTGTGCCTTGGTTGCACACCACCATATCTGCTGAGGCCATTAGTACTGAGATGTCTTCTCCGCGTTGGTCGGGATTTGGCATTCCCCACTCCTGATGTTTCCCGTTTAGGTCCCCTCCCACAAGACGTAGAGAGGTCCGGGTATTATGGAGGAAGGAGTCGAGGGCGATCATTGTTTGGTTGATGTCAACATCAGGTTCCACGTATGCAGAGCCGATGTAAAGTGACCGCTGGCCGAGCTCCACGCGGATGACCGCCAAGTTGGTGGACGAGTATTGAGACATGCCTAGACCCGTCAGTGAGGATTTAGTGATGATGCAGGCCTTGACTCTTGTCCCGTTGGCCCCGTTGGTGTATTGGTACACGTTCATGCCGGGTAGAGGTTTGAGCCAGTTCGTGTTGCCAACATATGGTTCAGTAATTAATCCAATGTCGTATTTATTAGTAATGAATTCATGAAAGAACTCTTGTTGGGCAGCGGAGCTGCGCTGTAAGTTACATTGAATAAATTTAAGGTTGTTATTGACCATAATCTGTGTTTGATTCTAGGGATTGTATAGTTTTAATAATTTTTGGGCAAAGTTTGGTATCAGTGGCTGAATGATTAGTGTTCGCGTTATTGTTTGTTTCGGATCTATTGCGGGAGTGAGTGCAGTTGAAGCACCTTTTCTTGGAGGGGTCGTTTTTGACGGGACAGTCCGTGATGCGGTGGGCTTCGGAGCCGCAGTGGGCGCACGGATAGAAATCTGCAGTGCATTTGTTGTTGGTGTGCCCAAATTGTAGGCACTTGTAGCATTGTATGAACCTGCTGAAGTCATCCACGTGCACCCTCTGCTGCTCCACGTTCACCCTGCCGGCCTCTACTAGTTTGCGACGGATGGTGGGGGCGACTTCTAGGACAACATTGTACAGGTGGTCATTTCGGTTTTTGAGGAGGAAGCAGAGGCGTATTTCCTCGACAGGGAGCTCGTTCTGCTGTGCGACAACTTCGACGAGTTCCCTTTTGGGGACGTCCTTGCTGACGCCCTTCAAGATGATGAGCGGGCGGCGGAGTTTAGCCTCTTGTGCTATAATTTTAGGATTCTCATTGACCCTTTTCATGGTGGCGTCGCGCTGTTCGGCCGTATCAAACTCTACCTTTAGAGTGTTGCCCCGAAGAGACTTGACGCTTGTGGGGGCAAATTTAGTTTCTCTAAATTTGACGTTTTGGCGCCATTCCTCGTAGGTGTTGGTTTGACCGTTCTCCGGGGCGTCATCCCTGGGGCGAATTATGATTGCCGGGAGAGAGCGCGGCTTTGTCTTTCTAGCAGGGGGGGGTTTTGCCGCAAGCACCGCTGCGAAGGATTTAGGTGGGGTTGGAGTTTGGGTGAAAAAAGTGGGAGGGGGGGCGGCAGCCGGCATGGCCAGCTTCACCTCCTCACGCACTGCTGCCCGAATCGCGCTTATGATGGAGCTTGGTGTGGACATTGTCAAATCAGGTGGTGGGCCTTGGTTCGGGGCCAAGGGGGTTTGCGAGTTTGCGGTATTCACGGCAGCGATGATGTTCTTGGCTAGCTCGTGAATCCGCTTCTTGGTCTCGCCTCGTACACTCTTGTCTCTATTAATTATAGTAGCAATTTCTTTGGCGGAGTCAGTAATTTTACCAAAGGCAATCTGGTAAATACGTAGGGCGTCGACTGCACTCTGCTCGCTAAGTGAGGGCTCCGAGTTGTTTTCGGGGCGGATAGCGTCTTCGGGGGGAGGTGCGGGGGCTTCCGTAGTTGTTGGGGTAGCCTTTTGTGTCGTAGGTGTCGACGACTGTGCGGCATCCGCGATGAATGCGCGGGAATGTGATGGGGGGCTGTGTGTGAGAGGGACGCGAGAGGTTTCAAGAGTGCTGATTGCACTGTGTACGGCGAGTGTATTTGCTATAATAGCGGTTGCCGATCTGTCGTCTCTCTCACTTTCCACTTCCACGTGGACACAAGGATGTTGGGAGGACGGTGGGGAGGGCGCCGAGGGAGCGGTGGCCCGCGAAGCATGTGTTTGGGCCCTAGTGGTCATTTTAGGTGCGGTGGTTGACACTGGCGTTAAGGGATGTATGTCAAGTTTTTTCACTATAACTTTAGCCTGTAGGGCTGGCACAGTTTTGTCGGGCTGTGCCGAGGGGTTGTCCGATGTTCTGGCCTTTTTAGGGGGCGTGCGTGGCATCATTTTAAAAGATTGGTGTTAAAATAAGGAATATGAATAAAGTAAATGAATTAATTTCTCGGGATGGGGGGGTCGGAGAGTGTGCTGGAAAGCAGCAACAGAATCGGAAAAATATGTATAATTTATTAGGAATTTAAAAAATTTTTGCAACTTTTCCCAAATTATACCCCTTGGCTATAGGACAGCTCTAGATTTGACTATCGGGAGGGTGGGCGATTTTTTGCCGAAATGACGTCTGAGGGTGGCAAGAGTGGTGTCGTTGGATCCGTGGCGGTGATACGGACAGCTTTGCCGAACAACGCAACAGGGTGTTCCTTAGTAAAAACTAAAGAAAAACACGAAAAACTGAAAAGTTGGATTTCACCAAATTCCAGAAAAGTTGAAAAATCTACAAAAAATTCAATTTTAATCTAATCGCTACAAAAACAACAGCGGGACGCCTATTTGGCTTCCTGAGTATACCTAAGTGAAAACATTTTGAAAAAGTAATGAAATTTAAGAGAAATTTTGAAAAAAATGAAAACAATTTTGCACAGAGACAAAACTGGACTTTAACTCGACTTTAAACAGTGGGAACGTGCCTGAAACGCTGAAATCGTCTTAGTCTAGTCCTATTGCAACTATTCGAATCGAAATAGAATACAATTTGGGTCAAATCCGAGAAAAAATTATTTTTCGTATGAAAATAATTAAGTGAAATCTCAATAACTTCAAAAGACACAAAAGTCGAAGAAATTATGCTTTCAGGTTGCTTCTTTCGCTGAAACTACACTAATGCAAGCCAGCTGGAACTTTAGAAACATATTTGGGCACAATACGATGAAATTTGAAGAATTTAAAAGTTGCTTTGTATGGAGACACCGATTTACCACATCGACTCGGTTGATAAACAAACAAGTAGTTATTTCGCGATTTTTTGCCGAAATGACGTCTGAGGGTGGCAAGAGTGGTGTCGTTGGATCCGTGGCGGTGATACGGACAGCTTTGCCGAACAACGCAACAGGGTGTTCCTTAGTAAAAACTAAAGAAAAACACGAAAAACTGAAAAGTTGGATTTCACCAAATTCCAGAAAAGTTGAAAAATCTACAAAAAATTCAATTTTAATCTAATCGCTACAAAAACAACAGCGGGACGCCTATTTGGCTTCCTGAGTATACCTAAGTGAAAACATTTTGAAAAAGTAATGAAATTTAAGAGAAATTTTGAAAAAAATGAAAACAATTTTGCACAGAGACAAAACTGGACTTTAACTCGACTTTAAACAGTGGGAACGTGCCTGAAACGCTGAAATCGTCTTAGTCTAGTCCTATTGCAACTATTCGAATCGAAATAGAATACAATTTGGGTCAAATCCGAGAAAAAATTATTTTTCGTATGAAAATAATTAAGTGAAATCTCAATAACTTCAAAAGACACAAAAGTCGAAGAAATTATGCTTTCAGGTTGCTTCTTTCGCTGAAACTACACTAATGCAAGCCAGCTGGAACTTTAGAAACATATTTGGGCACAATACGATGAAATTTGAAGAATTTAAAAGTTGCTTTGTATGGAGACACCGATTTACCACATCGACTCGGTTGATAAACAAACAAGTAGTTATTTCGCGATTTTTTGCCGAAATGACGTCTGAGGGTGGCAAGAGTGGTGTCGTTGGATCCGTGGCGGTGATACGGACAGCTTTGCCGAACAACGCAACAGGGTGTTCCTTAGTAAAAACTAAAGAAAAACACGAAAAACTGAAAAGTTGGATTTCACCAAATTCCAGAAAAGTTGAAAAATCTACAAAAAATTCAATTTTAATCTAATCGCTACAAAAACAACAGCGGGACGCCTATTTGGCTTCCTGAGTATACCTAAGTGAAAACATTTTGAAAAAGTAATGAAATTTAAGAGAAATTTTGAAAAAAATGAAAACAATTTTGCACAGAGACAAAACTGGACTTTAACTCGACTTTAAACAGTGGGAACGTGCCTGAAACGCTGAAATCGTCTTAGTCTAGTCCTATTGCAACTATTCGAATCGAAATAGAATACAATTTGGGTCAAATCCGAGAAAAAATTATTTTTCGTATGAAAATAATTAAGTGAAATCTCAATAACTTCAAAAGACACAAAAGTCGAAGAAATTATGCTTTCAGGTTGCTTCTTTCGCTGAAACTACACTAATGCAAGCCAGCTGGAACTTTAGAAACATATTTGGGCACAATACGATGAAATTTGAAGAATTTAAAAGTTGGTTAGGTTAGGTTAGGTTAGGTTAGGTTAGGTTAGGTTAGGTTAGGTTAGGTTAGGTTAGGTTAGGTTAGGTTAGGTTAGGTTAGGTTAGGTTAGGTTTTTTTTTTTTTTTTTTTTTTTTTTTTTTTTTTTTTTTATGGGGGTTTTACCCCTTCTGCTTCTCCCCCTGACATGGGTGACCAGGGATTTTGTCTACTCTTTTTTCTTTTTATTGCCTGCGTGAGTTTAATAACAATTTTAAAAGGTTTACGCAGTAGCGTCGTTTTATATTTTACCCTAACTTACATTTTTATTGCACTTTTTTGTGCCCTACGCCTTATATTCTATCTCTACATTTTAATCTAAACTATACCTAACCTACGTGCATTTTTATGGCAGCTTTTTAGTGCCTCAGTCTTAAATCTAATTTTATATAAGCATAAGCTATGTCTTTGTCCTAACAACATTTTCTTTGCCACATATTTATGTGCTCTATTCGGTCTTATCGCTATGCTTATTCTAGTTAAATTAACATTACATTTTTAAAAATAAAAATTTGTCATTGTTTAAATTCACAATTATAAAATTGATTGCACGTTGTATAATTATTTAAAAACAAATTTGGGTAATAAAATCACAAAAACAAAGTTGGCACAGTACAATATCAAAAATTCAGAGTTATGTATACAGTAAAAAGGAGTAAAATCAAAATTAAATAAATATCATTAAAATCATTACATTAAAATTACAGAGTTACAAATATCACAGCATTATTACATACAAGGTATCACATTACATTGGTATATCACAGTGGTTAAAGGTTTAAGCCCTTTTTATTGCTTACACATTTTATATTTTATCGCTAAATATTTAAAATTTTTACAAATTCCAATAATAGCGAAAGGCTATTTATTCCTTTTGTTGACCACTTTAAGTGCTTCGATACAGAACGCAACAAAATGTTTTCTAGAGGACTTATCCTTGATGAGGGTGCTCAGACTTTCTTTTTTGAGATCGGTCCCCAGCCTGTTCTCGAGGTCATGCCGGCTGGTCTGGTGTATCGGACACTCGAGAATGACATGAGTGACCGTCTCCTCTACTTCAGGGTCGCACAAACAAGAGGGGCTGTCCCTACATTTGAACCGGTGCAGGTACTGGGCTATGCCCCCATGCCCGGTCAGCAGCTGGGTTATTAACCCTGTGGGTTGTAGTTCCCTGACGATCTTGTATGCGCCATGCACGTCCTCGAGGAAAAGTTTGGTTACGGAGGCAGTATCGGCCGACTGGTATCGACGGTTCCATTCGTCCAGCGATTCCGTACGGATCTGTCGCTTAACAAATGAGACCGGACACAGATCGTAGTCGGGCGTCCTGCGTAAATTCAGGGCTGCCTCCTTGGCCAATTCGTCTGCCCGCTCATTCCCTGGCAATCCCGCATGTGCTTTTATCCAGAAGAAAGACACAACTTTCTTCTGGAGAGAAGCTGCTGCAAGGTTGCGTCGGGTTTCGACGGCTAGTGGATGGGGAGCACTATGGCATGCGATCGTCTCCAGCGCTGCCCTCGAATCGCTGTATAGGCCGTAGCTCTCCTCCTTCCGCCGGAGGACTTCCTTAGAGGCCCTACATATGGCCAGTAGTTCTGCTTGGTAAACCGTGCAGTATGATGGCAAGCAAAGTTTGATCGCTTTGATCTCTGCGTCTCTATCCCACAAGGATAGAGCTGCACCGACCTTGCCGTCAATTTTGCTGCCATCCGTGAAGATCCTCACAGACTGCGCGTTTCGGCTATCGACCTGTTCCTGGTTTACCAAACACTCGAACCCTATCTCCATATGCTTGGCCGGATGCGGAAGCTCTGCAAAGGCTACCGGTACCTCCATCTCCCGATCTCCTAACTCGTCAGGCGGCAATCCCCTCTTGGCGGCGTACAAGGACGCCGCCTCCTGTATACGCAGGTCGAGGGGTAACAGGCCGGACAGGGTCAGTGCCGAGTTCAGGGAGACAGTGCGGTAGGCCTTGCATAACTTTTGCGCGAAGCCTCTTTGCACCGTGTTGAGCTGCTTTCTGACGCTTATCTTTTCCGAGGCCGGTGCCCATACGCTGGCAGCATACAAGATTACGGGCTCCACTGCTGCATTATAGATGACTCGAATTATATCGGGATGAAGTCCCCAACTGGCCTTGGCGGCCTTTGCTAGCTGTTTGTAGATGTTCAGGGCTTTCCTACATACATTCGCGACGTGGGTATTAAAAGTGAGCTTGTCGTCTATGGTTAGTCCCAGTATCTTTGTTTCTCGCGACACCGCAATATCTACTCTGCCCATGTTCAGGCGTGGTGTGTCGTACTTTAGCTTCCTGGTTAGCACCATTGCACAGGTCTTGTGCGGTGCAAACCGGAGTCTATTTCGGACCCCCCACGCCTGGACATGGTCGAGTATGGGGTTGGCGATACGCTCAATCCCCATTGCAGTGTCGGAGTCAAAGACCAGGACGACGTCGTCCGCGAACGCTTGGCAGAAAATGCCTTTGCCTTCTATCTCTCTAAGGAGAGGGTCGAGCAGCAAGTTCCACAAAATGGGTCCGCCAATTGACCCCTGCACACAACCCTGCGTTGTGTCTCTGGTAACCTCCTCCCCAGCGTACCTTAAGCTCACCTTCCTGCGGGACAAGTAGCTGTCAATCAGCCTCCTGATGTTCACCGGGCACTTTTCCTCAGCCAAACGGACTCTGATTGCCGGCCACCAGGCGCTGTCGAAGGCGCCCTCTATATCTAGGGACACCAGTGTGACTATCTTTTTACAATCCAACTTGGATCTGATGTGCTTCACTAGATTATAGAGTGCGTCCTCCGTGCTCCTCTGTGGCATGAATCCGTATTGGCGAGTACTAGTCCGGGGAACCAGGTGCCACTTCAATCGAGCTACAAGCATCTTCTCCAGGATCTTACCTAGGACGGGTAATAAGCCAATAGGCCTATAGGATTTGGGTTGGAGGTAGCTATCTTTGCCGGGTTTTCTCAGAACTACTACCGTGGCTTCTTTCCACATGGTGGGAAAGTAGGATAGCTCGAGGGCTTTGTTGGAGAGGGAAAGGAAGGTTGTAGGATCCTGAAGAATAGCCTGCTTGCAAATGTCCGCGGTGAAACCATCCGCCCCGGGAGCTTTCTTGGGATTGAACCCGTCCACGGCGGTCTTCAGCTCTAGCAGTGTGAACGGCGGGTCATGTACCTCTCCATGCATTTGCACGTTCACTCTGTCAGCAGCTTCACGTGTCCGCCGATGGTCAGCGTTGTCCATGCTCACCAGGTCTGCCGGATAGAAGGTTTCAGCGAGTAAGGTAGCCGACTCTCTTGGGTTCAGTGGAGTATCGTTCTTTACCAGAGGCAAGTCCTCTTCTCTCTTCTTCGTGCGAGCAATGACCCTATATATGCCCTCCCATACCCCTTCACGGTCCTGCTTCTCGCAGAACTCCTTCCAGCTGCAGGTCTGGGCGGCTTTTGTTTTGCACTCGTATAACGTCTTCATTTCCAGGTACTCTTCGACGACTTTCGCTCTTCGGACCGGTGCTGCGCATCGAATTCGACGCTTCCTGGTTTTGACTGCCTTCTTCAGCGCTGCGAGTTCTTCGGACCACCATGGGATGGTGAGTTTTGATCCAGTCTTAATTTTTGGAATATTTTCCTCCGAGGCTATCTTAATATTGACTGTAAACTGGTTTATTGCATTTTCTAAATTTGTTGTGTTGTCTATGGTATTTATGGCCTCAGAGTTAAGATTACTATTATTATTTAATTGCGCCAGTTTCACACGAAACTGGGCCCAATTAGACTTTTTGGTGTTGTAGATGCGCGTTGTCCTTACTATGTCCAAACCTTTTGATTTTGCCAGTTTTAATTTAAAAAGGATCGCGTTGTGGTCCGAACTCGTGAGCCCGCATTCTACCCTCCAGTCGTCTACCAGGTCGAGCACGTCCAGCGAACAGGCGGTAACGTCCACGTGGCTGCTAATCGCCACGTTACCCCTAACGGTGTCGAAAGTAGGGGTGTTTCCCTGATTTAGTACCTGGAGGTCCAACTCTTCCAGGATCCCTGACATTTCGTCTCCCCTGTGGTCGACCTTGGTGCTTCCCCACCAGGTGCTCTTTGCATTCGCATCACCGCCGATGACAATCTTTGTGTTTTTCAGGTTTCTGCGTACGCTTCTCAGCTGCTCCAAGTATGGCTCTATGGGCTGGTCTGGCTCAAAGTAGTAAGAGACTACTGCGATTTCCCAGGCGCTGGTCCGGATCCTCACCACTACGATGTTGTTCGTGGTGAGTTCTGGGCACTGTATAACGTCAAGGTCGGCGTCGTGTACTACGACAGCCGCCTTGACAGTCCCGCTTCCTTGGTCCGCGCACTGGTAGACTCTCGCACCACGGTAGCTCTTCATACGTCGAGCTCCACCCACATAGGGCTCCTGGAGCAGCGAGAAGGCGATCCTACGCTCGCTGGCTTCGATCATCAGCTCGGTGGTCGCCAGGTCCTTGCGCTGAAGGTTAGCCTGGGCCACGGTGTATGCTGCCTCGCTGGTTGGGGTGCCTGCCCTGTTGTTGCTTGGGGGGCCCTTAGCAGTACGCGATCTTTGCTCTAGCTAAGGCGTCCCATTTACTGCGTATCGGACAGTCCGTGCTGAAGGCACTGTGACCTACGTTGTCCATATTCGCGGCCATGCAGTTGCAACAACTCGGTTTATCCCGCGCCATCCACTTTTCGCAGTTTGCTTTGAGGTGAGCTTCCCCGCAGTGACTGCACTTTACTTGGGTTTCTGTGCAGAAACGCCTCCCATGTCCGTAACCCAGACACATCGAGCACTGAACCAGTGGTGACTGGTCAGCAACTCTGACCCTTTGAATGTCGATGTGTAGGGTCACTCTGTCCAGCATGGCTTTGTAGATGGCCGGGGACACTCTCAGTACTACGTCATTGGTGTGGGGGTTTCTTGTAGGTTTTCTGAACCTAATCTCCACTCTATCGTCTTCCGTTTTCAGGGCCCGGAAAAGGTCCGCATTCTGATTCCTGAGGGCCTTCATGACGTTATCATTGCTGACGACCTTCATGACCCCCCCCAGGACCACAAGCGGATCCCTGTTCCGGATCTCTTCCACCGAAAGACGATCCCCCGCTTCCCGTAGTCTCTCTGTTACCTTGTGGGTGTCGTTTTTGGACCTGCAGCTTAAAATAATTTTGCGATTCTTCGCTTTGCGGACGTTGTCTACTGTTATCCAGCCGTCTGTAGCCTTGACGGCGGTCCGCACCCTCTCCAGGACGTCTTCTCCCGTGTCGGTCTCGACTTGGGACGAGATGATGACTGAGTGTAGGGTCTTTGTCACTTTTTCGTCTTCTGTGCTGCGTTGGGATTGGGTGGCCAGCGCGTCGGCATACGTCATTCGGCTTTTAATTGTCTCTTGGGTCTTGTCGAGGGCCTCATTCAAGGCTTGCATCTTGATCTCATGTTCCTTCAGCCTTTCGGCGTGTTGCTGCATAATTTTATTTATGTTGGCCTCAAGATCGGTTTGCGCTGTTGCTGCCTTTTGCTGTGTTGCGGCCGTCTTTATTGCAGTAGGTGGTGTCGGTGTTGCTGTTGTGCCGGTGCGTATTTGTGTCTCGGCTTCTTTCACCATATCGTATAGTCTTTTTATAGCCTGGGTAACTCCGTCCTTGATTTCGGTTTTAATGTTCCGCGAGCTACCCAGAAGACGATTTGCGTCATTGAAGCGGGCCTTGGCTTCCGTCAGCCGGTCCTTGTATTTTGTGGGACCTTGGGTCTTCGGGGAGTTTGTCGAGGCCTCTGTGGAGGTCCGTCTCCCAGTTGTTTGGCCTTCTTGTGGGCCAGTTTTTGGTTTGGCGAGTGCGCTTGGGGGCTTGTTCGGTGGCGTCGGGGGTTTTTGGGTGGTTTCCCCTTTGCCCGCCTCCCATTCTCCGATACTGCGCCTCACTTTTGAGCCCTGTGTTGAGCTCATCTCGGTGCTAGGTGGTTCAGCCTTGTCCTGCTCAATATGCGGTGGTGGTGAGTGTCTCATCACTCTTACTGCAACTTTCTTTGGTGTGTGGTGCCCGAACATTTTGAAATTTGGGGGAGAATGCGTCGCAAAATAAAATTAATAATAAAATTGTAAAGGGGACACGAATTGAAAATTGGATTATTAATTAAAGTGGTTAGGTTAGGTTAGGTTAGGTTAGGTTAGGTTAGGTTAGGTTCCCCCCTGAATATGTCTCCACCTTGTCGTGGTAGGGGGGCTCAGTACCCGGGGCACGTTGCTTCGGGGAAGCGAAGAGAGACAACCCGCGCGGAGGGGAGTCCAGTATGACTGGCCCTCGTCGGGCGGTGCCGCGGGGCTTACCCTCGCCTCTTGTATTAAGAGGCTGAGACGCGTGAGGCTCAGCGGCTGTGGCGGGCAGATTGTTTCTGCGCCTGCGTCGGAGTCCCTTGGACTAGCGGAGCCTAGGCTCGTAGGATGGCAGCCTTCAAGGTTTGCGGCTGGACGGGCCCACCACTCGCGGTTGCGCGACTAGGTGGGTGGCTCAGGCCAACCGTCTGGCAACCTGCTCCCCGTTTGGGTGTCGTGGACATGTCTCGCGGCCCAGCGGGGGTAGGGGTCTTGGCTTAGTCGCCCGGACCGATAGGAGCCAACCTCACTAAAAAACCCCAAAAGGTCGGACGTTGGGCGCCCTTCAGGGCCTCGCGTGACGTCCGGCCGCCTCGGTCTCGAGGTGGCAGGATGGGTGAACGCCTGCCAGCTAGCGGCCAACTGCACGAGACCACCCGCCCTCGTGCAGTATTAGGGTTACCCAGGTACAGGGGGCACTGCCTGGGTGGACTTTTTATATCCCCCATACTCGTGGGATCTAGTATGGATACTAATTCTTCTTCTAGTTTTAAGGTTAAGTTAGGAAATAGTTTTGCCGCTCTCGGGGATGAGAGCGAGGCGAGGGAGACAGCAGGTAATGCTGTTGTCAAACGGGGAGATTGTCAGCGTCCAGGTTGGTTGGAAGGAAAGGATCGCAAAAATGACAGTCCCCCGACAGACAAAAAAATGATGGATGCCATGTCTCCGCGCGTAGTCGTGGAGTCGTTAGGAGATGTGGTAGTCGGAAAGCACGTGGACGGGAGTAAACTTTCCAAGTGGCTCAAGGCTAAGACGGAGCAGGAGCAAAGGAAGGCTTCAGATAGGGAGGAGAGAGCTCGGAGAAGGAAGATTAGGCAGGAGATTGCCGAAGAGAGGGAGCAGGCCGAAGAGAAGACGACTGATAAGTCTGATCTCTCGGTCATAATGGAGAGAGACGAGAAAGCAGAGGCAGGCAACACATCCGACTCGGATGCCGCCTCGCTTATCTCGGTCTCAGATCTGGAGTCGGATGAGCCTGGACGTTTCTGGGCGAGTCCAGATCAAACCCGGAAGCGACACGGAGAGCCTATGGAGACCGGAGCAGTAAACGCTGCACCACTGCCAAAGCTGTCCACAGCCAAGCGGGGACGGGGGCGGCCCCCGACCACTGGCCAATACGTTGGACATGCTGCGGCGTTAGAGCGGAAGGTAGCTGCTGAACGGGCCGAAATGGAGCTCGAAGCCGAAAAGGAGCTGGCTGAGCAGGTGAGGGTAGACCGGGAAACAAGAGCCAGACGACTGGTCTCACGTCTCTCGGATTCTTCCCCCTGTGAAAGTGAGCACGAGGCGGCCGAAAGATCGATCAATGATCTAATACAACAATTTGTAGATAGTGCGAAGCTGGTTGAAGAAGTTAAGTCTCGCTCAAACAATATTAAGGGTACTTTTGTTAAAGCACTCAACCAGGCGAAAGCAAATATTGCGGACGGAGTGGAGGAGATGAAGCGGATGCCCTTCATCGAGAAAGCCATGGCGCTCGAAGCCGAGAATGCGAGGCTCAGAGCGGAGCTTGAGCGGGCAAGAGCTGCACATAAGGCTTCTGAGGGAGATCAGGCGCCCTCATCAATGATGGAAGAAGTGGAGATGCTGCCACCACCAGAGCAACCGCAGGTCCCTCGGCCGCTGCATCAAACCGCGTCTAACGATGTGGAGAAGCAGCTGATTTCCGAGGACTTTCTGAAGGGCCTCATAGAAGTGGTAGTCGAAAAGGTGTCTAGTGTCGTATCCAAGCAAGTCATGGCCTGGATGGACCTTAAGCTTGAGGCGAAACTAGACGCCTATGAAAAGAAGCCAGAGCAGCAACGGCTAAGGCCTCCACTGGCCCATGAACTGAGGCGAGAAGCTGCGGCTGCTGCGCCAAAGCCGAGCCCAGCAGTGAAACCTGCCCTCGCCCAGAGCAAAGTGGCAGAGCAAAAGAAGGGTAACCCTAGCCCACCCTCAACGTCAGCGAAGGGCAAAAAGACTGAGAAAGGGAAGACCCAAGAGAAGGAGAAAGGGCCTGCTGCCTCTGTCCAAAAGGATAAGAGTGCATCGCAGCAGCCGCGCATGGTGCGTCCTCCGCCCCCAGCCATGGACGAGAAATGGAGCGTCGTGGCTGCGAGAGGCACAAAAAAGCCCAAGGCTCCGCCGACTAAAACCACACCACCGGCGAAGAAAACAGTGAGGAAGAGTAAAATACGTCCCCCTCGCTCTGCAGCCGTGACTATCACGTTGCAGCCTGGAGCAGACGAGAGGGGCATTACATATGAGAAAGTTCTCAAAGAGGCGAAGGCAAAGATTGACCTGGTCGGCCTCGGTCTCCCGCCCCTGCGGATAAAGTGTGCGGCAACCGGTGGCAGAATCCTGGAGGTGTCCGGGGAGGCCAACAATGAGAAGGCGGATACCCTTGCCGGTAAACTACGGGAAATCCTTGACGGAGGAGACGTCAAAATATCCAGACCCGTAAAGACCGTAGATGTGAGAGTTGCGGGTCTGGATGACTCAGCGACGACAGACGAAGTGGTGGCTGCAGTAGCTCGCGTGGGACAGTGTGCTGCGGACAATGTAAAAGCGGGAGAAATCCGACGCAGCCCGTCGAATGGCCTTGGTGTGGTCTGGCTAAGGTGTCCGGTCGCAGCTGCCAAACTTTTGGCTGAAAGCGGTCGACTCTTAGTCGGATGGATGGTAGCGCAGGTAAGGGTGTCCGAACCCAGAGCCTTGCGCTGCTATCGATGTATGGAGACCGGACACGTCAGCGCGCAATGCACGTCCGAAACCGATCGTAGCGGACTATGTTATCGGTGTGCCCAACCAGGTCACAAAGCGGCACAGTGTACCGCTGCACCGAAATGTAGCCTATGCTCAGCTGCAGGAAAACCGTCGGAACACAGGACAGGGAGCAAAGCATGTAAAGCCCCCCAACCCGCACGGAAAAATGTATGGAGTAGGACCACGACTCGCGAAGGCCCCAGGGCCCCCTCGCAGTCGGCTTGCCCCCCAGGAAGGGCTTTGGAGGAACCAATGGCTACGGGTTAGATGGCCCTAACGTTCATTCAGGCGAATCTCAACCACTCCGCCAGAGCTCAGGATCTCCTGACCCAGAGTATGGCGGAGTGGTTGACGCATATTGCGGTTATTGCGGAGCCATATGCAATTCTCCAGAGGGATAACTGGGCGAGCGATCTGGCGGGCGATGTGGCAATTGTCACGCAAACGGCCGCAGGTTCCCCGTCTTTCGAAAGGGTAGCGAAGGGTAGGGGATGCGTGGCAGTGACATTCAATTGCGTAACCGTGATTGCCGCCTATTTCTCGCCGAATCGCCCACTAGTAGAGTTTGAACAGTTCCTCCTGCAAATCACCGCCTTGATAAGTGGGAGTCGGAGTCCTGTGATCGTGGCTGGAGACTTAAATGCCAAGTCCACGACATGGGGCTCCCCAGCGACAGACCCGCGCGGTGAAGCGCTTGAGGACTGGCTCATAATGACCGGATTGACATTACTCAATCGGGGGTCGGTGCACACGTGCGTACGGCAACAGGGCGGTTCGATCGTGGACGTAACGTTCGCACATCCCGCCTTGGCATGCCGTGTGCAGGACTGGGAGGTTATGGAGGGTGTAGAGACGCTATCGGATCACCGGTACATCCGGTACCAGGTCTCCGCCCCTCTTAATACTCAGACCAGTCCAAGCCGCCCTCTCGAGGGAGAGCGCCCTAGGTGGGCCCTCAAACGACTGGACAGGGAGTTGTTTGTAGAGGCGGCCGTGGTACAAACGTGGTTGCCAATACCAGACGGACCCATTGACGTCGACGAGGAGGCCACCTGGCACTACGACGCGATGACCCAGACGTGCGATGCGGCTATGCCTCGTGCCCGGCCATTCCCGCCCAAAAGACAGGTGTACTGGTGGTCCGCGGAACTCACGCGGCTACGTCAAGCTTGCGTGAGGGCGAGACGCCAGTACACCAGGTCCCGCAGAAGGCGCCAACGGGACGAGGATAGAGAGGTGGATCTATACGCCGCATACAGAAACTGCGCAAAAAACCTGCAGATTGCGATAGCGAAGGCCAAGGCCGACGCGTGGGAGGAGTTAGTGGAGACCCTGAACAGTGATCCTTGGGGAAGGCCCTACAAGCTCGTGCGGCAAAAGCTTCGCTCCTGGGCCCCTCCACTAACTACCACTCTGGAACCACAGCTTTTAGAGCGGGTAGTGGAATCCCTATTCCCATCGCAAGGGGATCATTCACCTCCACCTATGGCTCCGCCGACTGTACATAATTATGCGGACATAGGTGAAGACATACCGGAAGTGACGGAAGCTGAAATTGGCGCAGCAGTCCAAAGGCTTCAAGCCAAGAACACTGCTCCGGGCCCGGATAACATCCCGGGTAAGGCTTGGGTGCTAGCGCTCAAGCACGGAGGCTGGGAGCCGCGGCTCAGGCGTCTTTTCGCAGCCTGCTTCGAACAGGGCCGGTACCCACAGCAGTGGAAAACCGGCAAACTTGTTCTGCTGCGGAAAGACAATCGTCCTCCTGACTCACCGTCGGCATACCGACCCATCGTCCTTCTTGACGAGGCTAACAAGCTCTTCGAGCGGGTTATAGCCGCTCGCCTCGTCAAGCACCTAGGGGACGGTGGTCCGGATTTGAGTGCGAAGCAGTTCGGCTTCCGAAGAGGCCGATCGACGGTCGATGCGATCGAGCGCGTCAAAGTCGCAGCGCAAGAGGCAGTCTCCCAGGGTGACGTGGTATTGGCGGTATCCTTAGATATCGCCAACGCGTTTAATACCCTCCCCTGGGGCTGTATACTGGCGGCACTAGAGTACCACATGGTACCTAGATATCTCCGGCGAATAGTGTCGGCGTACTTGTCGGACCGGGCGGTGACCTTTCCAACTGGCACCAACTGGAAGCGGAGGGAAATGGCGTGCGGTGTTCCACAGGGGTCAGTCCTCGGACCTCTCCTGTGGAACATCGGCTATGACTGGGTGCTGCGCGGCGCCAATCTCCGGGGGGTCGACGTAACATGTTACGCCGACGACACCCTCGTGACCGCCCGCGGCTCCTCCCACAGAGAGGCGAAAATCCTCGCCACTGCCGGTGTGGCCCACGTGGTTCACCGGATCAGGATGTTGGGCTTGGAGGTGGCCCTTAACAAGACGGAGGTGATTTGCTTCCACGGCCCCCGAAAAGCACCACCAGAGGGAGCGCACCTCATAATTGGCGGAGTGACCATCGGCATCAAGTCGACGATGCGGTATCTTGGCATTGTCCTTGATAGCCGGTGGTCCTTCAAGGAGCACTTCCGGCTGTTGGCTCCGAAACTGCTCAGGGCGGCTGGAGGCCTATCCAGATTGCTGCCGAACATCGGTGGACCAGATGTGGCGTGCCGTCGCCTGTACACCGGGGTGGTGCGGTCCATGGCTCTGTATGGTGCCCCGATTTGGGTTGACGCGCTTGGTCCCCAAAACCGGGCCCTACTGCGGAGACCGCAGAGAGTCTTGGCCATCCGGGTAGTAAGAGGATACCGCACCATATCCTGGGAGGCGGCGTGTTTGCTAGCGGCAATCCCTCCCTGGGAACTGGACGCAGTGGTCCAAGCGGACGTCTATCGGCAGAGTGCCGCAGTCCGGGCCCGCGGAGAGTTCCCTGCGGCTGAGGAGATAAAGGGGTGGAGACGGGACGCCCAAAACACTCTCCTGGAGTGTTGGCGTCAAAAACTGGCGCAGCCGGCCTACGGCCTAAAAACCATAGCGGCGATACGTCCGCATATGGACGTATGGATAAGGCGGAGACATGGGGCACTGTCCTTCCGGATCACCCAAATGCTCACTGGGCACGGGTGTTTCGGGAGGTATTTGTGCCTCGTGGCAAGACGGGAGCAGTCCACCATCTGCCACCAGTGCGGTGATGCCAACGACACGGCGGAGCACACAGTGGCCCACTGCTCCCACTGGCTTGCACAAAGGGCTGAATTGATAGGGTGCATAGGCCCCGATCTGGAGCTGACATCCATTGTTGGCAACATAGCCAACAGTGAAGCCGCCTGGGACAAATTCGCAGAGTTTTGTGAAAGCGTCCTAGGCGAGAAAGAGACGGCGGAGCGAAGTAGAGAGGAGGACCCAGAGTCCCAGCCGCTCCGTCGTAGGCGTATCGGCCGCAGAAGGCGTGAGTACGTCACGCAAACGCTGCAGGCGTGAAGACTTTCTGCGGGTGACAGCAACGGGGGTTGCTCGTTGCCCGTAATGGGTCATAGAGTTGAAGGGCGTGCCGAGTGCTCCTCGCACGCCCTGACCACGATGTGGATGTTGGTGCCACAAACACCGAAAGATGGGTCCGGATGCGGACGGCCGTTGCCCGTAGTCGTGGATGCGCAAAGCGATCCCATGGCCACGTACAACAGAAATGGCAATGTTGGAGCACCGGGGGGTTTACTCGGTATTCCTGTCGCTTCACGGCAGGCGAGTCCGAGACACCCCCGCCCTTCCCCCGAGGGGCGGGATGTCCGTAAATGGATTCCCCTCGAAAAAAAAAAAAAAAAAAAAAAGGTTAGGTTAGGTTAGGTTAGGTTGGGGTATGCCCCAGAAGCGACTTCCCCGTAGTATACCCTGGGCAACGTAGTCTGTGACCACCGTAACGGAGTGGCACAGACGACGGCAACTGCTTCTGTTTTTGCGACTTCGTGCAATTGACTGTGTTCGCAATGTCGTTTGTATCAAAAATTCCTCGTGCGCGCGGGCCCAGTCCTTCACAGGATGGGCCTGCTGCTGCCTCACTGACTTCTGGCGGGTCCCGTCCTAAGGACGGGTCCGCCAACAACCTGGCTTCTCCCACGGATTCCGATCCAGCCTGCGATTCGGCTTTCGCTGATCTGGCGGTGGAGGCGTCGACCCCGTTGGTCGGCGTCGCCACCGATGACCCCTGCCTGTCCACGGACTTAGCCGGAAATTCTTTTTCCGGGCTTGAGGTCCAAGAGGAACACCCGTCTGCGGAGTCTGATTGCCTGACGTCACGAGCCATGAGGAGCGTTCGTCCCAAGCGACAGGCTGTCTCGCCTCTATTCGCCTCGTGCGATGAGGTATCGGACGAGAACGCGTCTTTTGTTTTGATTTCGCAAAATGAAAAAAAAAAGGGGGCGATGACCAAGAAGGGTAGGAAGGCCAAACGTGGCAAGAAAGGGTCATCGCTCTCACACGCCGAGTTGGTTTCCCGCGTGAATAGGAACAATGACGGGTTCATGGAACAGGTTGACCTGACGGAGTCTCCCTCTCCGGTGACGGTCCCCCTGCTCCAGGAGATGCCTGGCGAGGTCCCAGCTCTGGATGAGCTGACGGCGGACCTCGACATGCAGCGCCTGCGCGAGCGTGCTATCGAGCTCAAGCGGGGCATCTTTGAGATTGCGCGGAAGTCCGGCAATCTCAAGGGAACCTTCATTAGGGACCTGAAGGCGTACGCTGTGGAGTACCACGAGATCGTCGAGTCGATCTCCGAACGCTCCGTTTCGGACGAGACTCGGCGATTGAGTGTCCAGAACCGGCTGCTGAAGAACCAGGTGGAGGACCTACAGCGCGAGGTCAAGGCCTTGCGCCGCGACTTCGCCAAGAGTAGGTCCGAGCTCCCTGGTCCTTCAACTTCAGTGGCACAGCCAGTTCCGGTGCCGGAAGTCCCGAAGGACGTTGCCGCTCAGGTCGCCGTCGTCGTCGCCGACATGATGGAGGACTTGAAGGCCTCCATGTGTCGCACCGTCGGCGACATGATCTCCGCGCGCATCGCGGGGTTGGAGATGCGCCTCCCACCTGCGCCTACTCTCCGCCCCCCGCTTGCGGCGGACAAGAGGAGGGAGGAGGCCGCTGCCAGGGAGGCTGCCGCTGCCGAGGAGGCTGCGGCCGCGACCAGGGAGGCTGCCTTGGCTGCTCCAGCCGCAGCCCGCCCGGCCCAGGTCAAGGCCAAAGCCAAGAAGTCGAAGGCGAAGAAGGTGAAGAAGGCACCTCAATCTGCCCAAGCGAATACTGTTGCAGGTCCTTCCACAAAAGTTCCGGCCGCTGCTCTAACCCCAGCTGCTGTTGCCACTACCCCAGCCTCTGATGTAGCAGAGACTTGGAGTGTGGTGGCCAGCAGAAAGGGGAAGGGGAAGGGGAAGAGCTCTAAGCCCGCCCCCGTAGCCCCAGCAGCCCCGAAACCACCGACTGCGCCCAAGGCCAAGCCCAAGGCCAAGCTGACGCCGCCGCGCTCCTCCGCTGTGGTGTTCACACTGCAGCCCGAGGCGGTGGCGCGCGGGGTCTCTTACAAGATGGCCCTCCTGAAGGCCAAGGAGGCTATCGCGCTCCCTGAACTGGGCATTCAGGGAGTGACATCCAGGCAGACGGCAACAGGAGCGAGAATGCTCGAGTTGCCGGGTGCCAAGAGTGCTGAGGCTGCCGACCGTCTGGCAGCCAAGCTATCGGAGGCGCTCGCGGGGATCGCCACTGTCACGAGGCCCACGAAATGCGCAGATTTGCGTATTTCGGGCCTCGAGGAGTCCGTGACCCGCGAGGACGTTGTGGCTGCCGTAGCGGCTAAGGGAGGTTGCGACGCAGCGCTTATCAAGGCCGCGGACATTCGGCTTGGTCGCTCCGGGGCAGGTTCAGTGACACTGAAATGCCCCGTGGCTGCGGCCAAGACCGTTCTGGCCGGCGGTCGTTTGTTGGTTGGGTGGAGCTGTGCGCAGGTCCGGGCCCTTGAAGCACTTCCTTTGAGGTGCTTCAAGTGCATGGGCATCGGGCACACGCGGCAGCTCTGCCCATCCGACAAGCAGCGGGACGAGCTGTGCTTCCGGTGTGGTGAGCCGGGCCACAAAGCCGCCGGATGCACGGCGAAGGCTCGCTGTGCGGTCTGCGCCGATGCGGGCAAGCCCTCTGGGCACACGATGGGTGGGAGGAGCTGTTGTCCTCCCGCCATCAAATCGAGGGCGGCCAATCGGACCCAGGCCACTACCCACACTAGCGGGACGCGCACGTCAGCGTCAGAGGAAACTGCCATGCAACTATGAGTTACACTCAGCATAGCAGTTTCCTCCAGACGAACCTCAACCACTGCGCCGCGGCCCAGGATTTATTAATCCAGTCCATGGCGCAGTGGGAGATTGACGTGGCGGTAGTCGCAGAACCGTATTTTGTGCCCTCTCAGCCCTTATGGGCTGGAGACACAAGCGGTTCTGTGGCTATCGTGGCGGCGGCTAGTCGTAACATCCTTATTCCTAAGGAAAGGGGTGCCGGCTACGTCGCTGCAACATGGGGAGGCATTGCCATCGTTGGCGTCTATGTCTCCCCAAATCGAGGGTTGTCCAACTTGGAAAACTTTTTGCGGGGCCTTGGCCCAGTCATTCAGAGGTTGGCACCTCTCCCGGTGTTGGTCATGGGTGACCTTAACTCGTGGTCGACGCTCTGGGGGAGTGTGTCTACAGACCCGTGGGGTCTAGCCGTGGAGGACTGGGCTGTCAGCTCTGGGTTGTCCCTACTTAACAGGGGGACATCACACACGTGTGTGCGTAGAGGAGGGGGGTCCGTGGTGGACTTGACGTTCGCCACCCCTTCTCTAGCACAACGCGTCCGGGGCTGGCAGGTGCTAAGTGAGGTGGAGACAATGTCGGACCACAAGTATATAAGGTTCGACGTCTCCACCTCCAGCGGCTCCCCAGGGCCGCAAAGACAGGCGGGGCACTCCTCCTTCCCTCGTTGGGCGATGACAAAGCTCGACAGGGAACTTGCGGAGGAGGCTGCCATAGTGGCGGCTTGGTGTGCCACCCCTATCACCACGGGGGTTGACGAGGCGGCAAGCAGATTCCGTGACATTATGTCCGGGGTCTGCAGCGCCGCCATGCCCAAGGTAATTGGGCCACCGCCGCGGCGTCACCAAGTCTACTGGTGGAGCGAGGAGATCGCCCTTCTTCGGCAGCAGTGCTCGCTGTCGAGGAGGGCTTTCACCCGGGCGCTCCGCCGTAGACGCCGTGACACAGGGAGGGAAAGCCAGCTGTATGCCACTTATATCGAGGATAAGAAGGCACTACAGCTGGCCATATGCCAGGCGAAGAGCAGGGCACGAGAGGAGATGCTGGAGGATCTCAATAGGGACCCATGGGGGAGACCATATAAGGCGGCGCGTAATAAGCTCCGCAATAATGGTCCCCCCGTGATTGAGACCCTCCAGACGGAGGTGTTGGAGCGGGTCGTGCGGGAGCTCTTCCCAGAGCCCCCAATGCACACCCCTCCGACTATGGCTCCTCCCGTGCCTGCCTTGGCCGACGAGTCGATTCCACCTGTCACCGACGAGGAGATGGCGGCAGTGGTGGATCGACTCAAGGCACGGAAGAAGGCCCCGGGGCCTGATGGGGTGCC
Organism: Udea ferrugalis; assembly: GCA_950022985.1. Lineage (NCBI taxonomy): Eukaryota > Metazoa > Arthropoda > Insecta > Lepidoptera > Crambidae > Udea > Udea ferrugalis. Next base: position 8,854,127 of record OX465542.1, read on the forward strand.
GGGCAAGGTCTTGGCCCTGGCCTTGACCCACCTGGGGGGACAACTTCGGGAATTGTTCGACGCAGCGCTCGCGTCGGCACGATTCCCGAAGTTGTGGAAAGAGGGGCGTCTGTGCCTTCTCCCGAAGGAGGGGAGGCCTCCGGGTGAAGCCAGCGCGTACCGGCCAATCGTCTTGTTGGATGAGACGGGGAAATCTTTCGAACGAATCATTTCCTTCCGTCTCATCCAACACCTGAAGGAGGTGGGGCCCGATCTGTCGCCGGTGCAGTTCGGGTTCAGGGCAGGTCACTCGACCCTCGACGCCCTGACCCTCCTAAAGGACGAGACGACTGCTGCCTCCAGTCGCGGGGAGAGGTCGTTGGCGATATCTCTCGATATCGCCAACGCCTTCAACAGCCTGCCCTTCGGGGTGATTAGGGAGGCACTCCGTTATTTCGGAGTGCCTCTCTACCTCCAAAGGCTGTTGGAGGGTTACCTCCGCGGCCGAGAGGTGCTGTTTGAGGGGGCCGACGGCATCTTGGTTCGTCGGCCGGTGACTTGTGGGGTTCCCCAGGGGTCCGTGCTCGGGCCCCTGTTGTGGAACATCGGCTACGACTGGGTGCTCCGCGGCACGCTCCCACCTAGGGTGCGTGTCATTTGCTACGCGGATGACACCCTAGTCGTAGCCACGGGGGGGGATTTTGCCGATGCAAAAAGGCTGGCGGAGGTAAGCGCCAGCCTTGTCATCGGCCGAATCGAGGCGCTGGGCTTGAAGGTGGCTCGCAGTAAGACCGAGGTCCTCCTTTTTCATGGACCTCGGCAGGGACCACCGCCCGGCGCCTCGGTTCGAATAGATGGCGCGGAGATAAAGGTGATGGCCCAGATGAAATATCTGGGCCTGATTCTGGACGGGCGCTGGCGGTTCGAAGAGCACTTCAGCCGCCTCGCGCCCCGTCTAATTCGCGCTGCGGGAGCTCTGGGTCGCCTTCTGCCTAACGAACGCGGCCCAGACACGACGTGCCGGCGCCTATACGCGGGAATAATCCGTAGTATGGCGCTATACGGGGCGCCTATCTGGGTGGATGCTCTCACCGCCCGCAACAGACGGCTGTTGCGTGGTCCTCAGAGGACCATGGCGGTGAGAGCGATCCGTGGATATCGGACGATATCCGCGGGGGCTGCTTGCCTTCTCGCAGGCATGCCCCCGTGGGAGTTGGAGGCGGAAGTTCTCGCGTCTGTTCACAGGTACAGAGCAGACGCGAGAGCAAGAGGTGAGCGCCCCTGCCTCGAAGAGGTGGAGGCGGTGAGACGGCGTGCAGACGAGGAAGTCCTGCGTCGTTGGGAGGAGGACTTGGCGGATCCGCCCTTCGGCCAATGGCCGATAGACGCGATCCGCCCGGTCCTCCGGTCGTGGGTCCGGCGTGACATAGGGCCGATGGGATATCGGCTGGTGCAGGTACTTTCCGGCCATGGGTGCTTCGGAAAGTACCTGCACAGGATCGCGAGACGCGAGCCGACACCTCGGTGTCACGAGTGCGGCGCGCCAGAGGATACCGCCCAGCACACACTTCAAGTGTGTCCTGCATGGGCGGTACAGCGCCGCGCTCTAACGGCCAAGGTGGGCCAAGACCTCTCGCTGCCGAGGATCATCGACAGGATGTTAGGCAGCGATGAGGCATGGGGGGGGGTGGTCACCTTCTGTGACGACGTTATGTCACAGAAGGAGGCCGCGGAGAGGGCCCGTGAGGATGATCCTCTAGCGGCGCCTCTCCGGCGTAGACGGCGGGGGGCGGGAATGCGGCGGTTTAACCGTTATGTCATTCCTGCTCCCTAAAAGTGACACCAGGGGTGCGGGCTGGGGAGCCCAATCCCCATTGCACGGTGTCCTCGTCTGGGGGTGTCCTCGTATACCAGGATGCCCCCCGTGGCGTGAGGAGGCCCGGTGTGGAGGCCGGGCCGCCGCAGGGACGATGTGGCAATCGATCAGAGCCATGCCGTCCCGTAAGCGGCGTAGGTATACCGGTGTATTTTTTTTTAGTGCGGTATTCCCACCTCCTTCAGAGGTGGGCGAGTCCCACACACCCCCACCCCTTCCCCGGGGGGTGGGATAGTGCGTAAATGCATTTTTCTGACACCGAGAAAAAAAAAAAAAAAAAAAAGGTTAGGTTAGGTTAGGTTAGGTTAGGTTAGGTTAGGTTTTTTTTTTTTTTTTTTTTTTTTTTTTTTATTGATTGAAATATTAAATTTGCTTCCCTGATTTTAATTATTCAGGGAGACTGAAAAGGGTTAGTTAACTACTTGATTGTTGCAGTGATTTTAGTTTTAATTTATTATTTGTCTACTAATCATAATTTCATTAATTGGTGAGTTCCACTCCTATTATTTATTGTTACAATATCATTTTATTGGTTCGTTTACTTAATTATTCTTTGATGTTATTTGTATTTATTTGTTCTGATTATATATTTATATTATTATTATCTATCCTTCTGTTTGTTTATTGCTATTTAATTTTTTCTTTCTTGTTAAATATTTGTTTCTTCTTTGGGTTGTATATATATATTATTATTCTTATTCTTCATACTTCTGTTCATTTGTTGGTATTTAATTGTCTTTCTTGTTAAATATTTGTATTTAATTTGTTTATATTTATGTTAATTATTATTCTAGTTTATTTATTTTGTTTTATTATTTTATGGCAGATGGCCTCGGCGTAGGCCATAAAGTGTCTAGCCTGGGTTTCGAGCAGGACACTATATGTGGAACTTTCGACAGCCACCCCCAGCCTCGTCTCCAAATCATTTCGTTGGACGGCGAATATTGGGCAGCTGCTGAGAATGTGGTCCACTGTCTCCTGCTCTTGAGGGTCGCACCTGCACTCGGACGTGGGCTTCAGCTTGAATCTTTCCAGATATGAAGAGAAGCCTCCATGACCGGTCCAGATCTGGGTCCTGATGGTATTGGGTACCCATTGATCTAGGAGCCGGTAGGCCCTCCTCACATCCGGAAAGAACAGCTTTGTTGTTGCCGCGGATGTGCCCGTGGTGTACCTTTCCTGCCAGGCGTCGATGGTAGATTGCCTGAGCCGGTACTTAACGTACGAGGCAGGTACTGCGTCGTAATCGGGTGCTGTTTTCTTTTTGGTGGCGGCTTTCGCGAGCTCGTCCGCTCGCTCGTTGCCGGCCACACCGACGTGTGCCCTGATCCAGAGGAAATGCGTCTCCTCGCCCCGTTCCCTCCTCTCACCGACGACCGCATGGATTTTCGCGGCAATTGGGTGTGTAGTGGCGGGATTCGAGATCAGGTCGAGAGATGAGCGAGAGTCGCTTAAGATGCTGACACTGCAACGCTTCCGGCTGGCAAATTCCAATGCTTGGTAGATTGCCCAGAGCTCGGCCTGGAAGACGGTGCAGTAGTCAGCTAACTTGAACTTAGCGGCTCTAATCTCTCGACCTTCACTGATGAAGGTGTATGCCGCGCCAACCTTGCCGTCGAATTTACTTCCGTCGGTGAAGATTTGGGGGAGGTCTGGAGACACATTTTCTAGGGACTGGTGGGCAGTCTCAAAACTGATGAGGGGCCTTTTGGCGGGATGCCTCAGTGTTGTCCAGTGGACTCTGCTCTCCATGGGGCGATCCGGCAACTCTGCAAACTCTCCTTGTGTTCTAGTGCGGTACAATAAATGTGCCTCTTTGACTCTCAAGTCTAGAGGCAGCATTTTAGCCAGGAGAACACTGGCGTTGAAGGAGGTCGTGCGGTGAGCTCTGGCTGCTCGGATCGCGAACATACGCTGGATGTTGCAGAGTCGTTTCCGGACATACACTTTTTGAGCGGCAGATCCCCAAACGCCTGCCCCGTATAAAGCTATTGGTTCTACAACCGCTATGTATAAATGACGCAAGACCTGTGGGCTGAGTCCCCATGAGGCGCGTACGGCCCTGCTCATGCTCTTAAAGAGTTCGGCCAGTTTGGAGCATGTTGCGCTAACATGGGTTCTCCAGGTCAGTTTGCGGTCGATGTGCAGACCCAATAGCTTTATGCTGTCTTGTCCGTGGATGTCCACCCCCTGCATAGTGAACTTTGGCTCTCTGTAATTGAGCTTGCGGGTGATGATTAGGGCTTGTGTTTTATGCGGGGCAAATCTGAGTTTGTTCCGCGTGCCCCATTGGTGGACGAACTCCAGGATGCTGTTGATTTCGGCCTCGAGGGTATCCGCGTCGTTCGCCTCCGATATAATAATTATATCGTCGGCGAACGCCTGCAGGAAGTAACCCCTCGACTCCGAATCCAACAGCAGGGAGTTCAATAGGACGTTCCACAGAACCGGGCCTCCTGTGGAGCCCTGCACGCATCCCTTCTCAGTGCTTTGAGACACGGTCTCTCCGGCGTAATTGATGGTGACCTGCCTGTCGCTGAAATAGCTGTCGATGAGATCGTACAGATTTCCTGGACAGCCATTCGCGACAAGATGTTGTTTTATTGCAGGCCACCATGCGTTGTCGAACGCTCCCTCGATGTCGAGGGAGACTAACGCCACGATCTTTTTGTTGGAGAGACCCTGTTCAACCTTGGAGAGTGCCGCGTGCAGGGCATCCTCGGTGCTTGTCTGCGGGAGAAAGCCGTATTGGCGCGTAGAGAGGCAGTTGTTGGCCCCCAGGAATGTTAGGAGCCTTGTTATGAGGGCCTTCTCAACGATTTTACCCAAGACCGGCAAGAGACCTATAGGTCTATAACTTTTTGGGTTATCGTAGGTATCCTTGCCGGGCTTAGGGATAATCTTGATCGTGGCCCTCTTCCATTCCTTGGGGAAATACCCCTGCGCCAGGCATGCGTTGGCGATCGAGGTGAAGAGCGCTATATTCGCCTCGATTGCATGGGTACATATATCGGCCGTCAAGCCGTCATTCCCGGGTGCTTTTTTGGGGTTCATGAAGCGCGCAATGTCCCGCAGTTCTTCTCCCGTGAATGGTGGCTCGTCGGCCGAGAGGCGGTCCCTGTCGATTGGTCTCCTGATCTCTCTCTGTTCGGGAGTTTCTATGGAGGGATCGTCGGACGGGTAGAAGGTTTTGGCTAGGAGGGTGGCGGATTCCAGGGCTGTGAGGGTTTTTCCATCTCTGTCCTGGAGCAAGACGTCACCCTTGTTATTGTTAGTGGAACGAATCACCCTGTAGACCGTATCCCACACACTTTCTCTATCTTGTTTTGTACAGAATTCTTTCCAGCTGTTTAGTTTTGCATTATTAATCTCAAGTTTGTAGTTTTCTAGTTTAGTTTTGTATTGATCTATTGTTAGGGGTTTTCTATGGTTATTGGCGATTTTAATCTTTCTCCGGTGTGTGGTCAGGTCTTTCTTTAATTGAGTTAGTGATTCGTTCCACCAACTGATCTTGGGTTTGGTTCCTCCCTTCCTTGCAGGCAGAGCTTCGATACAGGTGTTCTGTATGGCCTCGGTGAAGTCCCTGACGATCCGCTCTATCCCCGGCGGGTCAAGTGGTTCCGTCGTGGCCGCCGTTAAGTTGGCCTCTCCCAGTTTGACCTCAAGCAGACTTCGGAATGCAGCCCAGTCGGCGGACTCCGTCTTGAAGCGCCTCGTGGAGGTAGTAACTGGGGGCTCGTCCCCGCTGTCGGACTCCAATACAAATTCAATTGCATTGTGATCCGAAGCGGGTATTAGGTCCCTGTTGACCCTCCAGTTCTTGGCGACGTTCAAGATGCCGTCTCCGCAGGCAGTAATGTCCGGATGACTGGAGATGACCCTCTGGCCCCTGACCGTCTCAAAGGTGGGTAAAGAGCCTACATTTAGCAGCGTGAGCTGGTGCTGGGCCAAAAAGTCCAACACCATGTCGCCGCGCTCATTAGAAATGTGGCTGCCCCACCAGATCGACCATCCATTCACGTCCGAGCCAAGGAGACATCTCCCGTCATTGGTCCGCTCCATTATTCTGCCCGCAGATTCGAGCCGAGCATTTGCCTCCAGGGTGTCCAGCTGCGGCTCCAGATATATGGAGAGGAGCAGGATGTTGCCTGAGCTGGTCTTCAGGAGTCCCGTGGCTAGGCAGCTGGAGCAATCCTCGGTGAGCTCGTTCACCGTCAGGTCGGGGTCGAACACCACTATCGCGGCCTTGACAGGGTCGCCGTCAGTCCTTTTTTGTATAACTCGCACTCGTCCAGGCATACGAAGCTCGCCAATGGCACCCACGTAAGGTTCCTGGACGAGTGCCAGTTGCACCTTTCCCAGGGACGCCGCCAGGAGGAGTTCGTCCGTTGCAATCCGGGATCTGGCCAGGTTTATTTGGACTATCTTTAGTGGGACTCTGGCTTAGCAATATGCAACTCTACTCCTGGCGATTCTGTCCCACTTGGAACGTATCGGGCATGTTGTGCTCGTTGGTCTATGAGGACTTGTGTCCTCATTTTTGCAGTTGGTGCACTTTGGGCTGATGTTAGTTGCCTCGCATTCCCGTGTGGGGTGGCCTTCACCGCAGTGCGCGCAAGTGGGTGTGGTACGCTCGCACCAGCGTTTGGTATGCCCGAATCCCCAACAGTTCGTGCACTGGATGAGCGGTGACTGGTCCTCGACGTGTACCCGCTGAAGGTCAATGTACACCTTCTCTTCCTGCATCAGGCGGTTGTACATGGCGGGTGACACTTCGAGGATCACGTGTGCCTCGTGGGGATTACGGGCCCCCCGTCGGAAGACCTCCCTCATCTTCAGGTCCGCCTCAGTCATACCGTTGGTGACTCTCGGGTTCTGCCGTAGGAAGGAGCTGATTATGTCCTCTTCAGTGTTCACCTTGAGCAGATCCCGGAGTCTAACCAGGGGGTTCTTCATCTTGGCGTCCTGGATGGTGATTTTGTCTGACTTGCCAAGTTCAGTTTTGAGTTTCTCAAGGCCGGCTTTGCTCTGGCACCCCACTATAACCTTGGAGCCCCTGGCCCTCCGGAGCCTATCCACGCCGACCCCCAGATTGCGCCCGTTCACCAACTGGCGAACGTGGGACACCATTTCATCGCCGGTCTTGGCCGGGTCCTTGGGTGTGATGATGATGGTGTGGACCGGCGCCGGTCGGCCAGGGGCTGCAGCCGCATTTGGTTGTTTTTGGGCAGTGGTTGGCTTGTGTGGGGAGTGTAGCTGGGTGTCCGAGGTGCTTGGCGCAGCCACCGCAGTGGTTGATTGTAGTTTGGCGGAGATGTTCTTGACCGCGCCCTGCACCTCGGCCATTTGACTTTTTAGGAAGTCAACTCCCAGTTCATAATTCAACCAGCTCTTGAGGTCCTCGGTCTCTTTGAGAATTCTCTTGCCGGCAGTTTTGAGTTCATCATGGTCTTTTTTGATGACGTTTGTGAAGTTACTCAGTGTCTCGGAGTGTTTTATCTCCCTGCCGGCAAGAGTCTTCTCATATTGGGCTTTGGCGCGCTCCTTCTCCGCGATGTGTCGGTTTCTTGAGTCCGCCAATCTGAGCACCATTTCGTAGAGACCATGCAGTCCGTCATTGACGTCCTGCATTATGGCGCGGCTGGTGTTGCGGGACTCTTCGAGACGCGACTTGGTCCGCTGGAGAAGGGATGCGGCGCAGCGCGGAAGATCGTGGAGCGGTCCGCCACCCTCTGCTCCCACCGATGACATCACCGAGACATCCGAGCTTTCGGTGTCTCCAGGCTCTTTTGCCGAGACCGATGCGGAGTCCGAGATTTTAGCTGCTCGGATCTGTGCCTTAATCCGGAGTAGTGCTGACTCTGAGCGTGATTTCTTTGAGTCCGCATCGGAACCGGCTATGGGTGTGGACGAGGCCATTTCCCATTCCTCCCTCTCTTCGCTCTCTCCGCGGGCCTGTTCTACAACAGGAGGCGGGAGAGCTGTTGGTGGCTCGGGGGTTGGTGGTTTTGGGAGTACCGCTCCGTCGGTGCTTTTTGGGAGCGGTTTTGTGGCCTTAGTTACAGCCTTTTTGGGCTGTTTCTTAGTGTCTTTTTCGGGTTGGGGGCGGATGGTGCGTGTTCTGGTGGCCGCTCTGTCAGACCCAGATGTGCTGGTCGACGCTCTAGTTGTGACCGATGACGCCTTTGTGGATGTTCTCGGGTTAGCTTTTTTATTTTCCATTTTTTAATTAATTTGTATTTGGTGGTAACCGAAAAGTTTATTTATTTAATTGTGTGTGTTAGGAGTGGAGCTCGAACACCTGAGCTGAACCAAAAGCCTCGTGCTGAGCTCCAGAAAAATAATCTAAAATAAAAAAATGTTTGGCAGGATTTCCAGTAGTCTACCCCCAGCTATAACGGGCTTTAAAAGCTCTTTTTTATCCACTATGGGTGGGTGGGCGGGCGATTTTTTGCGTCGATGAAGTCGGAGGGTGTCGAATGAGGTGTCGTTGGATTCGGGGTGAGTTCCTCTACAACTTTGCCGAACAAAGCGCACAGGGGTGCCTTACTAAAAACCTTAGAAAAATGAATTTAAAGTTTAAGGGATGAAAATTTGATGTTTGAAAATTCTATAAAAAATTGAATAAAAATCCAAGAGTTTCGGCAGAGGTCTCCTTAGATGCTCCTGGTGGTCCCCTACAAGTTTGCTATACAAAACAAAAGTGGGTTCCTTACAAAAATTTTTGTCAAAATTTGAAAAAGTCAAAATTCGAAGTGTTTTTTATTTTTAATAAATTAAATTTAAATTAAATTTTAGAAAAATGCGCAACGGCGTGTCCAGACAATGCTATGCTATAAATTGAATCAATAAAAGATTTCAATTTGTGTTTAATTTGGAAGAAATTTAAGGTTGAAATTTCAGTCCTATACAAAATGTATGGAGGTCGAAATTTTTTAACGAAAAATCGCTAAAATTCAAAAAATACAAAATTAAATACGCTTCTTTTTATGTAGAAACACTGAAACTACTTATTAAAGAAATATAGAAGCGCAAAAACCACTCTAATTGGGCTTTTAGTTCAGCTAATTTGTTGGTTAGGTTAGGTTAGGTTAGGTTAGGTTAGGTTAGGTTAGGTTAGGTTAGGTTAGGTTAGGTTAGGTTAGGTTAGGTTAGGTTAGGTTAGGTTAGGTTAGGTTAGGTTAGGTTAGGTTAGGTTAGGTTAGGTTAGGTTAGGTTAGGTTAGGTTAGGTTAGGTTAGGTTAGGTTAGGTTAGGTTAGGTTAGGTTAGGTTAGGTTAGGTTAGGTTAGGTTAGGTTAGGTTAGGTTAGGTTAGGTTAGGTTAGGTTAGGTTAGGTTAGGTTAGGTTAGGTTAGGTTAGGTTAGGTTAGGTTAGGTTAGGTTAGGTTAGGTTAGGTTAGGTTAGGTTAGGTTAGGTTAGGTTAGGTTAGGTTAGGTTAGGTTAGGTTAGGTTAGGTTAGGTTAGGTTAGGTTAGGTTAGGTTAGGTTAGGTTAGGTTAGGTTAGGTTAGGTTAGGTTAGGTTAGGTTAGGTTAGGTTAGGTTAGGTTAGGTTAGGTTAGGTTAGGTTAGGTTAGGTTAGGTTAGGTTAGGTTAGGTTAGGTTAGGTTAGGTTAGGTTAGGTTAGGTTAGGTTAGGTTAGGTTAGGTTAGGTTAGGTTAGGTTAGGTTAGGTTAGGTTAGGTTAGGTTAGGTTAGGTTAGGTTAGGTTAGGTTAGGTTAGGTTAGGTTAGGTTAGGTTAGGTTAGGTTAGGTTAGGTTAGGTTAGGTTAGGTTAGGTTAGGTTAGGTTAGGTTAGGTTAGGTTAGGTTAGGTTAGGTTAGGTTAGGTTAGGTTAGGTTAGGTTAGGTTAGGTTAGGTTAGGTTAGGTTAGGTTAGGTTAGGTTAGGTTAGGTTAGGTTAGGTTAGGTTAGGTTAGGTTAGGTTAGGTTAGGTTAGGTTAGGTTAGGTTAGGTTAGGTTAGGTTAGGTTAGGTTAGGTTAGGTTAGGTTAGGTTAGGTTAGGTTAGGTTAGGTTAGGTTAGGTTAGGTTAGGTTAGGTTAGGTTAGGTTAGGTTAGGTTAGGTTAGGTTAGGTTAGGTTAGGTTAGGTTAGGTTAGGTTAGGTTAGGTTAGGTTAGGTTAGGTTAGGTTAGGTTAGGTTAGGTTAGGTTAGGTTAGGTTAGGTTAGGTTAGGTTAGGTTAGGTTAGGTTAGGTTAGGTTAGGTTAGGTTAGGTTAGGTTAGGTTAGGTTAGGTTAGGTTAGGTTAGGTTAGGTTAGGTTAGGTTAGGTTAGGTTAGGTTAGGTTAGGTTAGGTTAGGTTAGGTTAGGTTAGGTTAGGTTAGGTTAGGTTAGGTTAGGTTAGGTTAGGTTAGGTTAGGTTAGGTTAGGTTAGGTTAGGTTAGGTTAGGTTAGGTTAGGTTAGGTTAGGTTAGGTTAGGTTAGGTTAGGTTAGGTTAGGTTAGGTTAGGTTAGGTTAGGTTAGGTTAGGTTAGGTTAGGTTAGGTTAGGTTAGGTTAGGTTAGGTTAGGTTAGGTTAGGTTAGGTTAGGTTAGGTTAGGTTAGGTTAGGTTAGGTTAGGTTAGGTTAGGTTAGGTTAGGTTAGGTTAGGTTAGGTTAGGTTAGGTTAGGTTAGGTTAGGTTAGGTTAGGTTAGGTTAGGTTAGGTTAGGTTAGGTTAGGTTAGGTTAGGTTAGGTTAGGTTAGGTTAGGTTAGGTTAGGTTAGGTTAGGTTAGGTTAGGTTAGGTTAGGTTAGGTTAGGTTAGGTTAGGTTAGGTTAGGTTAGGTTAGGTTAGGTTAGGTTAGGTTAGGTTAGGTTAGGTTAGGTTAGGTTAGGTTAGGTTAGGTTAGGTTAGGTTAGGTTAGGTTAGGTTAGGTTAGGTTAGGTTAGGTTAGGTTAGGTTAGGTTAGGTTAGGTTAGGTTAGGTTAGGTTAGGTTAGGTTAGGTTAGGTTAGGTTAGGTTAGGTTAGGTTAGGTTAGGTTAGGTTAGGTTAGGTTAGGTTAGGTTAGGTTAGGTTAGGTTAGGTTAGGTTAGGTTAGGTTAGGTTAGGTTAGGTTAGGTTAGGTTAGGTTAGGTTAGGTTAGGTTAGGTTAGGTTAGGTTAGGTTAGGTTAGGTTAGGTTAGGTTAGGTTAGGTTAGGTTAGGTTAGGTTAGGTTAGGTTAGGTTAGGTTAGGTTAGGTTAGGTTAGGTTAGGTTAGGTTAGGTTAGGTTAGGTTAGGTTAGGTTAGGTTAGGTTAGGTTAGGTTAGGTTAGGTTAGGTTAGGTTAGGTTAGGTTAGGTTAGGTTAGGTTAGGTTAGGTTAGGTTAGGTTAGGTTAGGTTAGGTTAGGTTAGGTTAGGTTAGGTTAGGTTAGGTTAGGTTAGGTTAGGTTAGGTTAGGTTAGGTTAGGTTAGGTTAGGTTAGGTTAGGTTAGGTTAGGTTAGGTTAGGTTAGGTTAGGTTAGGTTAGGTTAGGTTAGGTTAGGTTAGGTTAGGTTAGGTTAGGTTAGGTTAGGTTAGGTTAGGTTAGGTTAGGTTAGGTTAGGTTAGGTTAGGTTAGGTTAGGTTAGGTTAGGTTAGGTTAGGTTAGGTTAGGTTAGGTTAGGTTAGGTTAGGTTAGGTTAGGTTAGGTTAGGTTAGGTTAGGTTAGGTTAGGTTAGGTTAGGTTAGGTTAGGTTAGGTTAGGTTAGGTTAGGTTAGGTTAGGTTAGGTTAGGTTAGGTTAGGTTAGGTTAGGTTAGGTTAGGTTAGGTTAGGTTAGGTTAGGTTAGGTTAGGTTAGGTTAGGTTAGGTTAGGTTAGGTTAGGTTAGGTTAGGTTAGGTTAGGTTAGGTTAGGTTAGGTTAGGTTAGGTTAGGTTAGGTTAGGTTAGGTTAGGTTAGGTTAGGTTAGGTTAGGTTAGGTTAGGTTAGGTTAGGTTAGGTTAGGTTAGGTTAGGTTAGGTTAGGTTAGGTTAGGTTAGGTTAGGTTAGGTTAGGTTAGGTTAGGTTAGGTTAGGTTAGGTTAGGTTAGGTTAGGTTAGGTTAGGTTAGGTTAGGTTAGGTTAGGTTAGGTTAGGTTAGGTTAGGTTAGGTTAGGTTAGGTTAGGTTAGGTTAGGTTAGGTTAGGTTAGGTTAGGTTAGGTTAGGTTAGGTTAGGTTAGGTTAGGTTAGGTTAGGTTAGGTTAGGTTAGGTTAGGTTAGGTTAGGTTAGGTTAGGTTAGGTTAGGTTAGGTTAGGTTAGGTTAGGTTAGGTTAGGTTAGGTTAGGTTAGGTTAGGTTAGGTTAGGTTAGGTTAGGTTAGGTTAGGTTAGGTTAGGTTAGGTTAGGTTAGGTTAGGTTAGGTTAGGTTAGGTTAGGTTAGGTTAGGTTAGGTTAGGTTAGGTTAGGTTAGGTTAGGTTAGGTTAGGTTAGGTTAGGTTAGGTTAGGTTAGGTTAGGTTAGGTTAGGTTAGGTTAGGTTAGGTTAGGTTAGGTTAGGTTAGGTTAGGTTAGGTTAGGTTAGGTTAGGTTAGGTTAGGTTAGGTTAGGTTAGGTTAGGTTAGGTTAGGTTAGGTTAGGTTAGGTTAGGTTAGGTTAGGTTAGGTTAGGTTAGGTTAGGTTAGGTTAGGTTAGGTTAGGTTAGGTTAGGTTAGGTTAGGTTAGGTTAGGTTAGGTTAGGTTAGGTTAGGTTAGGTTAGGTTAGGTTAGGTTAGGTTAGGTTAGGTTAGGTTAGGTTAGGTTAGGTTAGGTTAGGTTAGGTTAGGTTAGGTTAGGTTAGGTTAGGTTAGGTTAGGTTAGGTTAGGTTAGGTTAGGTTAGGTTAGGTTAGGTTAGGTTAGGTTAGGTTAGGTTAGGTTAGGTTAGGTTAGGTTAGGTTAGGTTAGGTTAGGTTAGGTTAGGTTAGGTTAGGTTAGGTTAGGTTAGGTTAGGTTAGGTTAGGTTAGGTTAGGTTAGGTTAGGTTAGGTTAGGTTAGGTTAGGTTAGGTTAGGTTAGGTTAGGTTAGGTTAGGTTAGGTTAGGTTAGGTTAGGTTAGGTTAGGTTAGGTTAGGTTAGGTTAGGTTAGGTTAGGTTAGGTTAGGTTAGGTTAGGTTAGGTTAGGTTAGGTTAGGTTAGGTTAGGTTAGGTTAGGTTAGGTTAGGTTAGGTTAGGTTAGGTTAGGTTAGGTTAGGTTAGGTTAGGTTAGGTTAGGTTAGGTTAGGTTAGGTTAGGTTAGGTTAGGTTAGGTTAGGTTAGGTTAGGTTAGGTTAGGTTAGGTTAGGTTAGGTTAGGTTAGGTTAGGTTAGGTTAGGTTAGGTTAGGTTAGGTTAGGTTAGGTTAGGTTAGGTTAGGTTAGGTTAGGTTAGGTTAGGTTAGGTTAGGTTAGGTTAGGTTAGGTTAGGTTAGGTTAGGTTAGGTTAGGTTAGGTTAGGTTAGGTTAGGTTAGGTTAGGTTAGGTTAGGTTAGGTTAGGTTAGGTTAGGTTAGGTTAGGTTAGGTTAGGTTAGGTTAGGTTAGGTTAGGTTAGGTTAGGTTAGGTTAGGTTAGGTTAGGTTAGGTTAGGTTAGGTTAGGTTAGGTTAGGTTAGGTTAGGTTAGGTTAGGTTAGGTTAGGTTAGGTTAGGTTAGGTTAGGTTAGGTTAGGTTAGGTTAGGTTAGGTTAGGTTAGGTTAGGTTAGGTTAGGTTAGGTTAGGTTAGGTTAGGTTAGGTTAGGTTAGGTTAGGTTAGGTTAGGTTAGGTTAGGTTAGGTTAGGTTAGGTTAGGTTAGGTTAGGTTAGGTTAGGTTAGGTTAGGTTAGGTTAGGTTAGGTTAGGTTAGGTTAGGTTAGGTTAGGTTAGGTTAGGTTAGGTTAGGTTAGGTTAGGTTAGGTTAGGTTAGGTTAGGTTAGGTTAGGTTAGGTTAGGTTAGGTTAGGTTAGGTTAGGTTAGGTTAGGTTAGGTTAGGTTAGGTTAGGTTAGGTTAGGTTAGGTTAGGTTAGGTTAGGTTAGGTTAGGTTAGGTTAGGTTAGGTTAGGTTAGGTTAGGTTAGGTTAGGTTAGGTTAGGTTAGGTTAGGTTAGGTTAGGTTAGGTTAGGTTAGGTTAGGTTAGGTTAGGTTAGGTTAGGTTAGGTTAGGTTAGGTTAGGTTAGGTTAGGTTAGGTTAGGTTAGGTTAGGTTAGGTTAGGTTAGGTTAGGTTAGGTTAGGTTAGGTTAGGTTAGGTTAGGTTAGGTTAGGTTAGGTTAGGTTAGGTTAGGTTAGGTTAGGTTAGGTTAGGTTAGGTTAGGTTAGGTTAGGTTAGGTTAGGTTAGGTTAGGTTAGGTTAGGTTAGGTTAGGTTAGGTTAGGTTAGGTTAGGTTAGGTTAGGTTAGGTTAGGTTAGGTTAGGTTAGGTTAGGTTAGGTTAGGTTAGGTTAGGTTAGGTTAGGTTAGGTTAGGTTAGGTTAGGTTAGGTTAGGTTAGGTTAGGTTAGGTTAGGTTAGGTTAGGTTAGGTTAGGTTAGGTTAGGTTAGGTTAGGTTAGGTTAGGTTAGGTTAGGTTAGGTTAGGTTAGGTTAGGTTAGGTTAGGTTAGGTTAGGTTAGGTTAGGTTAGGTTAGGTTAGGTTAGGTTAGGTTAGGTTAGGTTAGGTTAGGTTAGGTTAGGTTAGGTTAGGTTAGGTTAGGTTAGGTTAGGTTAGGTTAGGTTAGGTTAGGTTAGGTTAGGTTAGGTTAGGTTAGGTTAGGTTAGGTTAGGTTAGGTTAGGTTAGGTTAGGTTAGGTTAGGTTAGGTTAGGTTAGGTTAGGTTAGGTTAGGTTAGGTTAGGTTAGGTTAGGTTAGGTTAGGTTAGGTTAGGTTAGGTTAGGTTAGGTTAGGTTAGGTTAGGTTAGGTTAGGTTAGGTTAGGTTAGGTTAGGTTAGGTTAGGTTAGGTTAGGTTAGGTTAGGTTAGGTTAGGTTAGGTTAGGTTAGGTTAGGTTAGGTTAGGTTAGGTTAGGTTAGGTTAGGTTAGGTTAGGTTAGGTTAGGTTAGGTTAGGTTAGGTTAGGTTAGGTTAGGTTAGGTTAGGTTAGGTTAGGTTAGGTTAGGTTAGGTTAGGTTAGGTTAGGTTAGGTTAGGTTAGGTTAGGTTAGGTTAGGTTAGGTTAGGTTAGGTTAGGTTAGGTTAGGTTAGGTTAGGTTAGGTTAGGTTAGGTTAGGTTAGGTTAGGTTAGGTTAGGTTAGGTTAGGTTAGGTTAGGTTAGGTTAGGTTAGGTTAGGTTAGGTTAGGTTAGGTTAGGTTAGGTTAGGTTAGGTTAGGTTAGGTTAGGTTAGGTTAGGTTAGGTTAGGTTAGGTTAGGTTAGGTTAGGTTAGGTTAGGTTAGGTTAGGTTAGGTTAGGTTAGGTTAGGTTAGGTTAGGTTAGGTTAGGTTAGGTTAGGTTAGGTTAGGTTAGGTTAGGTTAGGTTAGGTTAGGTTAGGTTAGGTTAGGTTAGGTTAGGTTAGGTTAGGTTAGGTTAGGTTAGGTTAGGTTAGGTTAGGTTAGGTTAGGTTAGGTTAGGTTAGGTTAGGTTAGGTTAGGTTAGGTTAGGTTAGGTTAGGTTAGGTTAGGTTAGGTTAGGTTAGGTTAGGTTAGGTTAGGTTAGGTTAGGTTAGGTTAGGTTAGGTTAGGTTAGGTTAGGTTAGGTTAGGTTAGGTTAGGTTAGGTTAGGTTAGGTTAGGTTAGGTTAGGTTAGGTTAGGTTAGGTTAGGTTAGGTTAGGTTAGGTTAGGTTAGGTTAGGTTAGGTTAGGTTAGGTTAGGTTAGGTTAGGTTAGGTTAGGTTAGGTTAGGTTAGGTTAGGTTAGGTTAGGTTAGGTTAGGTTAGGTTAGGTTAGGTTAGGTTAGGTTAGGTTAGGTTAGGTTAGGTTAGGTTAGGTTAGGTTAGGTTAGGTTAGGTTAGGTTAGGTTAGGTTAGGTTAGGTTAGGTTAGGTTAGGTTAGGTTAGGTTAGGTTAGGTTAGGTTAGGTTAGGTTAGGTTAGGTTAGGTTAGGTTAGGTTAGGTTAGGTTAGGTTAGGTTAGGTTAGGTTAGGTTAGGTTAGGTTAGGTTAGGTTAGGTTAGGTTAGGTTAGGTTAGGTTAGGTTAGGTTAGGTTAGGTTAGGTTAGGTTAGGTTAGGTTAGGTTAGGTTAGGTTAGGTTAGGTTAGGTTAGGTTAGGTTAGGTTAGGTTAGGTTAGGTTAGGTTAGGTTAGGTTAGGTTAGGTTAGGTTAGGTTAGGTTAGGTTAGGTTAGGTTAGGTTAGGTTAGGTTAGGTTAGGTTAGGTTAGGTTAGGTTAGGTTAGGTTAGGTTAGGTTAGGTTAGGTTAGGTTAGGTTAGGTTAGGTTAGGTTAGGTTAGGTTAGGTTAGGTTAGGTTAGGTTAGGTTAGGTTAGGTTAGGTTAGGTTAGGTTAGGTTAGGTTAGGTTAGGTTAGGTTAGGTTAGGTTAGGTTAGGTTAGGTTAGGTTAGGTTAGGTTAGGTTAGGTTAGGTTAGGTTAGGTTAGGTTAGGTTAGGTTAGGTTAGGTTAGGTTAGGTTAGGTTAGGTTAGGTTAGGTTAGGTTAGGTTAGGTTAGGTTAGGTTAGGTTAGGTTAGGTTAGGTTAGGTTAGGTTAGGTTAGGTTAGGTTAGGTTAGGTTAGGTTAGGTTAGGTTAGGTTAGGTTAGGTTAGGTTAGGTTAGGTTAGGTTAGGTTAGGTTAGGTTAGGTTAGGTTAGGTTAGGTTAGGTTAGGTTAGGTTAGGTTAGGTTAGGTTAGGTTAGGTTAGGTTAGGTTAGGTTAGGTTAGGTTAGGTTAGGTTAGGTTAGGTTAGGTTAGGTTAGGTTAGGTTAGGTTAGGTTAGGTTAGGTTAGGTTAGGTTAGGTTAGGTTAGGTTAGGTTAGGTTAGGTTAGGTTAGGTTAGGTTAGGTTAGGTTAGGTTAGGTTAGGTTAGGTTAGGTTAGGTTAGGTTAGGTTAGGTTAGGTTAGGTTAGGTTAGGTTAGGTTAGGTTAGGTTAGGTTAGGTTAGGTTAGGTTAGGTTAGGTTAGGTTAGGTTAGGTTAGGTTAGGTTAGGTTAGGTTAGGTTAGGTTAGGTTAGGTTAGGTTAGGTTAGGTTAGGTTAGGTTAGGTTAGGTTAGGTTAGGTTAGGTTAGGTTAGGTTAGGTTAGGTTAGGTTAGGTTAGGTTAGGTTAGGTTAGGTTAGGTTAGGTTAGGTTAGGTTAGGTTAGGTTAGGTTAGGTTAGGTTAGGTTAGGTTAGGTTAGGTTAGGTTAGGTTAGGTTAGGTTAGGTTAGGTTAGGTTAGGTTAGGTTAGGTTAGGTTAGGTTAGGTTAGGTTAGGTTAGGTTAGGTTAGGTTAGGTTAGGTTAGGTTAGGTTAGGTTAGGTTAGGTTAGGTTAGGTTAGGTTAGGTTAGGTTAGGTTAGGTTAGGTTAGGTTAGGTTAGGTTAGGTTAGGTTAGGTTAGGTTAGGTTAGGTTAGGTTAGGTTAGGTTAGGTTAGGTTAGGTTAGGTTAGGTTAGGTTAGGTTAGGTTAGGTTAGGTTAGGTTAGGTTAGGTTAGGTTAGGTTAGGTTAGGTTAGGTTAGGTTAGGTTAGGTTAGGTTAGGTTAGGTTAGGTTAGGTTAGGTTAGGTTAGGTTAGGTTAGGTTAGGTTAGGTTAGGTTAGGTTAGGTTAGGTTAGGTTAGGTTAGGTTAGGTTAGGTTAGGTTAGGTTAGGTTAGGTTAGGTTAGGTTAGGTTAGGTTAGGTTAGGTTAGGTTAGGTTAGGTTAGGTTAGGTTAGGTTAGGTTAGGTTAGGTTAGGTTAGGTTAGGTTAGGTTAGGTTAGGTTAGGTTAGGTTAGGTTAGGTTAGGTTAGGTTAGGTTAGGTTAGGTTAGGTTAGGTTAGGTTAGGTTAGGTTAGGTTAGGTTAGGTTAGGTTAGGTTAGGTTAGGTTAGGTTAGGTTAGGTTAGGTTAGGTTAGGTTAGGTTAGGTTAGGTTAGGTTAGGTTAGGTTAGGTTAGGTTAGGTTAGGTTAGGTTAGGTTAGGTTAGGTTAGGTTAGGTTAGGTTAGGTTAGGTTAGGTTAGGTTAGGTTAGGTTAGGTTAGGTTAGGTTAGGTTAGGTTAGGTTAGGTTAGGTTAGGTTAGGTTAGGTTAGGTTAGGTTAGGTTAGGTTAGGTTAGGTTAGGTTAGGTTAGGTTAGGTTAGGTTAGGTTAGGTTAGGTTAGGTTAGGTTAGGTTAGGTTAGGTTAGGTTAGGTTAGGTTAGGTTAGGTTAGGTTAGGTTAGGTTAGGTTAGGTTAGGTTAGGTTAGGTTAGGTTAGGTTAGGTTAGGTTAGGTTAGGTTAGGTTAGGTTAGGTTAGGTTAGGTTAGGTTAGGTTAGGTTAGGTTAGGTTAGGTTAGGTTAGGTTAGGTTAGGTTAGGTTAGGTTAGGTTAGGTTAGGTTAGGTTAGGTTAGGTTAGGTTAGGTTAGGTTAGGTTAGGTTAGGTTAGGTTAGGTTAGAGGTTAGGTTAGGTTAGGTTAGGTTAGGTTAGGTTAGGTTAGGTTAGGTTAGGTTAGGTTAGGTTAGGTTAGGTTAGGTTAGGTTAGGTTAGGTTAGGTTAGGTTAGGTTAGGTTAGGTTAGGTTAGGTTAGGTTAGGTTAGGTTAGGTTAGGTTAGGTTAGGTTAGGTTAGGTTAGGTTAGGTTAGGTTAGGTTAGGTTAGGTTAGGTTAGGTTAGGTTAGGTTAGGTTAGGTTAGGTTAGGTTAGGTTAGGTTAGGTTAGGTTAGGTTAGGTTAGGTTAGGTTAGGTTAGGTTAGGTTAGGTTAGGTTAGGTTAGGTTAGGTTAGGTTAGGTTAGGTTAGGTTAGGTTAGGTTAGGTTAGGTTAGGTTAGGTTAGGTTAGGTTAGGTTAGGTTAGGTTAGGTTAGGTTAGGTTAGGTTAGGTTAGGTTAGGTTAGGTTAGGTTAGGTTAGGTTAGGTTAGGTTAGGTTAGGTTAGGTTAGGTTAGGTTAGGTTAGGTTAGGTTAGGTTAGGTTAGGTTAGGTTAGGTTAGGTTAGGTTAGGTTAGGTTAGGTTAGGTTAGGTTAGGTTAGGTTAGGTTAGGTTAGGTTAGGTTAGGTTAGGTTAGGTTAGGTTAGGTTAGGTTAGGTTAGGTTAGGTTAGGTTAGGTTAGGTTAGGTTAGGTTAGGTTAGGTTAGGTTAGGTTAGGTTAGGTTAGGTTAGGTTAGGTTAGGTTAGGTTAGGTTAGGTTAGGTTAGGTTAGGTTAGGTTAGGTTAGGTTAGGTTAGGTTAGGTTAGGTTAGGTTAGGTTAGGTTAGGTTAGGTTAGGTTAGGTTAGGTTAGGTTAGGTTAGGTTAGGTTAGGTTAGGTTAGGTTAGGTTAGGTTAGGTTAGGTTAGGTTAGGTTAGGTTAGGTTAGGTTAGGTTAGGTTAGGTTAGGTTAGGTTAGGTTAGGTTAGGTTAGGTTAGGTTAGGTTAGGTTAGGTTAGGTTAGGTTAGGTTAGGTTAGGTTAGGTTAGGTTAGGTTAGGTTAGGTTAGGTTAGGTTAGGTTAGGTTAGGTTAGGTTAGGTTAGGTTAGGTTAGGTTAGGTTAGGTTAGGTTAGGTTAGGTTAGGTTAGGTTAGGTTAGGTTAGGTTAGGTTAGGTTAGGTTAGGTTAGGTTAGGTTAGGTTAGGTTAGGTTAGGTTAGGTTAGGTTAGGTTAGGTTAGGTTAGGTTAGGTTAGGTTAGGTTAGGTTAGGTTAGGTTAGGTTAGGTTAGGTTAGGTTAGGTTAGGTTAGGTTAGGTTAGGTTAGGTTAGGTTAGGTTAGGTTAGGTTAGGTTAGGTTAGGTTAGGTTAGGTTAGGTTAGGTTAGGTTAGGTTAGGTTAGGTTAGGTTAGGTTAGGTTAGGTTAGGTTAGGTTAGGTTAGGTTAGGTTAGGTTAGGTTAGGTTAGGTTAGGTTAGGTTAGGTTAGGTTAGGTTAGGTTAGGTTAGGTTAGGTTAGGTTAGGTTAGGTTAGGTTAGGTTAGGTTAGGTTAGGTTAGGTTAGGTTAGGTTAGGTTAGGTTAGGTTAGGTTAGGTTAGGTTAGGTTAGGTTAGGTTAGGTTAGGTTAGGTTAGGTTAGGTTAGGTTAGGTTAGGTTAGGTTAGGTTAGGTTAGGTTAGGTTAGGTTAGGTTAGGTTAGGTTAGGTTAGGTTAGGTTAGGTTAGGTTAGGTTAGGTTAGGTTAGGTTAGGTTAGGTTAGGTTAGGTTAGGTTAGGTTAGGTTAGGTTAGGTTAGGTTAGGTTAGGTTAGGTTAGGTTAGGTTAGGTTAGGTTAGGTTAGGTTAGGTTAGGTTAGGTTAGGTTAGGTTAGGTTAGGTTAGGTTAGGTTAGGTTAGGTTAGGTTAGGTTAGGTTAGGTTAGGTTAGGTTAGGTTAGGTTAGGTTAGGTTAGGTTAGGTTAGGTTAGGTTAGGTTAGGTTAGGTTAGGTTAGGTTAGGTTAGGTTAGGTTAGGTTAGGTTAGGTTAGGTTAGGTTAGGTTAGGTTAGGTTAGGTTAGGTTAGGTTAGGTTAGGTTAGGTTAGGTTAGGTTAGGTTAGGTTAGGTTAGGTTAGGTTAGGTTAGGTTAGGTTAGGTTAGGTTAGGTTAGGTTAGGTTAGGTTAGGTTAGGTTAGGTTAGGTTAGGTTAGGTTAGGTTAGGTTAGGTTAGGTTAGGTTAGGTTAGGTTAGGTTAGGTTAGGTTAGGTTAGGTTAGGTTAGGTTAGGTTAGGTTAGGTTAGGTTAGGTTAGGTTAGGTTAGGTTAGGTTAGGTTAGGTTAGGTTAGGTTAGGTTAGGTTAGGTTAGGTTAGGTTAGGTTAGGTTAGGTTAGGTTAGGTTAGGTTAGGTTAGGTTAGGTTAGGTTAGGTTAGGTTAGGTTAGGTTAGGTTAGGTTAGGTTAGGTTAGGTTAGGTTAGGTTAGGTTAGGTTAGGTTAGGTTAGGTTAGGTTAGGTTAGGTTAGGTTAGGTTAGGTTAGGTTAGGTTAGGTTAGGTTAGGTTAGGTTAGGTTAGGTTAGGTTAGGTTAGGTTAGGTTAGGTTAGGTTAGGTTAGGTTAGGTTAGGTTAGGTTAGGTTAGGTTAGGTTAGGTTAGGTTAGGTTAGGTTAGGTTAGGTTAGGTTAGGTTAGGTTAGGTTAGGTTAGGTTAGGTTAGGTTAGGTTAGGTTAGGTTAGGTTAGGTTAGGTTAGGTTAGGTTAGGTTAGGTTAGGTTAGGTTAGGTTAGGTTAGGTTAGGTTAGGTTAGGTTAGGTTAGGTTAGGTTAGGTTAGGTTAGGTTAGGTTAGGTTAGGTTAGGTTAGGTTAGGTTAGGTTAGGTTAGGTTAGGTTAGGTTAGGTTAGGTTAGGTTAGGTTAGGTTAGGTTAGGTTAGGTTAGGTTAGGTTAGGTTAGGTTAGGTTAGGTTAGGTTAGGTTAGGTTAGGTTAGGTTAGGTTAGGTTAGGTTAGGTTAGGTTAGGTTAGGTTAGGTTAGGTTAGGTTAGGTTAGGTTAGGTTAGGTTAGGTTAGGTTAGGTTAGGTTAGGTTAGGTTAGGTTAGGTTAGGTTAGGTTAGGTTAGGTTAGGTTAGGTTAGGTTAGGTTAGGTTAGGTTAGGTTAGGTTAGGTTAGGTTAGGTTAGGTTAGGTTAGGTTAGGTTAGGTTAGGTTAGGTTAGGTTAGGTTAGGTTAGGTTAGGTTAGGTTAGGTTAGGTTAGGTTAGGTTAGGTTAGGTTAGGTTAGGTTAGGTTAGGTTAGGTTAGGTTAGGTTAGGTTAGGTTAGGTTAGGTTAGGTTAGGTTAGGTTAGGTTAGGTTAGGTTAGGTTAGGTTAGGTTAGGTTAGGTTAGGTTAGGTTAGGTTAGGTTAGGTTAGGTTAGGTTAGGTTAGGTTAGGTTAGGTTAGGTTAGGTTAGGTTAGGTTAGGTTAGGTTAGGTTAGGTTAG
This sequence comes from Udea ferrugalis, assembly GCA_950022985.1. NCBI lineage: Eukaryota > Metazoa > Arthropoda > Insecta > Lepidoptera > Crambidae > Udea > Udea ferrugalis. The sequence goes on from OX465542.1 coordinate 8,875,654, forward strand.
GTTAGGTTAGGTTAGGT